>BSBK01003650.1:0-305000 GCA_027943335.1 Chamaecyparis obtusa
ACATGTTAGGTATCCTAAGGGGTCATAAGTGGTCCTATGACACATTAATGTGTCATAAGACACCTTAAGACCCCTTACAACCCCTCACTATACATTAGTGTATGGTAAGGGTTCTTAATGGGTCGTAGGACATATTAATGTTTCCTAGGACCCCTTATGACCCCTTGGGACCCTTTAGGATCCCTTACGATTAAGGGATCCTAAATGGTCCCAAGGGGTCATAAGGGGTCCTAGGAAACATTAATGTGTCCTAGGACCCCTTAAGACCCCTTACAACCCATTAGGACCCCTTACCATACACTAGTGTATGGTAAGGGATCATAGGGGGTCCTCAAAGACATTAATGAGTCCTAGGACCCCTTAACAACTCTTACAACCCCTAATATGTAGAGAGAGGGGTCCTAAATGATCCTAAGGGGTTCTTAGACATGTTAATGTGTCCTAAGACCCCTTATGACCCTTTAGAAACCCTTACCATACATATTAGGGGTCACAAGGCAATTAAGGGATCCTAAAGGGTCATAAGGGGTCCTAGGAAACATTAATGTGTCCTAGGACTCCTTAAGACCCCTTACAACCCATTAGGACCCCTTACCATACACTAGTGTATGGTAAGGGATCATAAGGGATCCTCAAACACATTAATGAGTCTTAGGACCCCTTAACAACTCTTACAACCCCTAATATGTAGAGAGAGGGGTCCTAAATGATCCTAAGGGGTCCTTAGACATGTTAATGTGTCCTAAGACCCCTTGTGACCCTTTAGAACCCCTTACCATACATCTTAGGGGTCA
Organism: Chamaecyparis obtusa; assembly: GCA_027943335.1. NCBI lineage: Eukaryota > Viridiplantae > Streptophyta > Pinopsida > Cupressales > Cupressaceae > Chamaecyparis > Chamaecyparis obtusa. Next base: position 795 of record BSBK01003650.1, read on the forward strand.
CAAGGAAATTAAGGGATCCTAAAGGGTCATAAGGGGTCATAAGGGGTCCTAGGAAACATTAATGTGTCCTAGGACCCCTTACAACCCATTAGGACCCCTTACTATACACTAGTGTATGGTAAGGGGTCCTCAAACACATTAATGTGTCCTAGGACCCCTTAACAACTCTTACAACCCCTAATATGTAGAGAGAGGGGTCCTAAATGATCCTAAGGGGTCCTTGGACACTTTAATGTGTCTTAAGACCCCTTATGACCCGTTAGAACCCCTCACCATACATCTCAAGGGTCATAAGGGGTCCTATGACACATTAATGTGTTATAGGAACCCCTTAATATCCCTTTAGACCCCTTACCATACATCTTAGGGGTCCTAATAGGTCTTAAGGGGTCGTAAGGGGTCGTATAGGACACCTTAAGACCCCTTACAACCCCTTAGGACCCCTTACCATACATTAGTGTATGGTAAGACGTCCTATGACACATTAATGTGTCCTAAGACCCCTTAAAAACCCTCACAACCCCTAAGATATAGAGAGGGGTCCTAAAGGGTCATAAGGGGTCCTAGGAGAGAGAGAGATAGAGACAGAGACAGAGAGAGACAGAGAGACTCACCCTCTCTCAACCCCCATCTCTATCACCCCTTCTCACCCTCACCCTCACCCTCTTCGCTTTTCATGGCCTCTATCTATCTATCTATCTATCTATCTATCTATCTATATCTTAAAATGGATGCACTTTCATTTTGAGACCTTTTATCCCTCCTTAGCATGGTATTGGTCTCTCTTTATTCTTCCTATCTATTTCCTCATTTCTAGATCATCTCTCATCTTCCGATGTGGTCCTTTAGGTGTTATTTTATCACCTTTTTGGCCATATCTTCCACCATCTTCATTTTGTCTTGATTCTTTCTGCACCTTCTCTGAGGCCTTCAAGACCCCTTTTTGGGCTCCCCCTTAGGAATAGGTCAACCAAGTTGACTTTTTCCCCAAGGGATTTTGATTGCGGGGTCCTATGTGCCTCGGGTTTTTTGATTGATTTATGCTGCTCCTAGGTCAACCTTCTTTATTTTTTATCCCAAAAACTAGTATATAAGGAGGCTTGGGCATTTCATTTTCATCTAATTATGATCCCCATCAAGCTACATTATCATTATACAAGCAATCAAGAGCAAGCATACGCGTGCTCATGAGATATCAAGCAAGCATCTTCAACTATTCATCAAATTCTAGCATTCCTTCTTACATCAAGCTTATTCCTTTAAGGTGATAGTGGAGTTTGGCTTCTAAGGAGGAGATCCATCATTCCAAATCATTCAAGTTATTCCATCCTTCATCATGGAATTTCACATACATTCCTATACATGAGGTTTTGACTTCTTTAATTTCCTTTTGGTTTCTTTGATTCAAGGCTATTACATTTGCATATTTGATCACATCTCAAATTCAATGGCATCTACACAGGTAATTGTATCTTTCATTTGATATATTCAATCCTACTACATGTTATTATTTCCTTTATCATTACATTTACATTTCAATTTCAAGGTTGATTCCTCAATCTAGGGCTTGACCAAGGCAAGCCCGCATACACCCAAGCCCAAAAATAAGATTTTCTGTGTGCAGGAACAAGATATCAAAATTACAATCATAGATCTAGAAACTACTTGCCGAGACATTTCTGAAGAAGTTGGCTCAACTTTGCTACAATATCCCAGGAACATAATGACATGGTTGACCTGTTCCATAAAACAATGACCTGGTTGACCTGTTCCTGGAGGACTGGGAAAAATAACAATTTTATGGGTTTTCTATTGTGATCGTGAATCTGTAATCAAAAGTTCAATCATAGGTTCAGATCTGTAGTTTTTGGAGAAAAAAGGTGCATTCCTCTACACATTTCAAGGTGATTACTTTATCATTCATTTCATTTCTTAATCTAGACCTATCTTCACATCTTAATTAGGTTGATCGCTTACATTTAGCATCTAGATCCATCTTACTTTCCTCATTAAATCAATTGGTTCAATTGTACTTTTACATTTACACATCTTTAATCAAATCCTAAATTGCATGAAAGAGGACTTTCTTGTGTACTTCCTTAATATAAATTGGTTTTAGTATTGGCATCCCTTTATCTCCTTGGGTATTTTTTTTTATATTAAGTTTATTTAAGCTCCCATTTCAGGAATCAAACTGGAGATCTTGCTATTACAAAGAGAAGTAGCAATCGCTGCACTATAGGCCAATGCCTATTATCTCCTTGGGTATTGCTAATCTAACTTGGGTTATATTGAGATTCATGTTTGGAAGCCCCTCTTTCTCTTGTATTTTGAATGTTACAATGGAAGTGGTTAGTTAATGAATTTATCTCACATAGTTTATATTGTTAAATTCATTAGCACACATTTCCCCCTAAACATTTTGGTGAACTCGACATGTTACAACTTCCTTTTGATCTTGGTGTTAGATTTCCCTTTGCATTATATTGTGTGTTCACCTTCACTAAATATTTTGGTGAACCCGACATCCTACAACTTCCTTTTGATTTTGGTGCATTATCTTGTGTGTTCACCCTCACCTAACTATTTTGGTGAACCTGACTTGTGCCCCTTTTCCTTTTGAAGTTAGAGTGTTTCTTTGCATTGGTTGTTTATCTTCTTTTAGTGAACCCAACGCATTCCCTCTTCTTGTTGATTTTGGAATTAGATTTGGCTATATTATTTTTCTAACAATGGCATTTTCTAAACTTTTATGGTGCATAATACTCTTCATGGTAACTCTTTTCCTTGCGTCTCTTTATCATGCCTGTGATGTTTGTGCAAGTTTCTCTCATTTCATGATGTTTATGTCTTTACATGTTTTTCTTGCATATGTTATTATGAGGTTAACTAATACAAGGTTTCTTGATAAAACATATTTCAAGATGATCATTAGGATTTCATGTGGATTTTTTATTCATCTTTTGGATGATATTAGAGATTTTTTTAGTGATTCTCCTAATCCTAATCCTATGCTTAATCCTTCCCACGATCAATCCCCTCATACCCCTTCTACATTTCAACACATTCAAAGTATGGTTCATGATTTAGATATTAACCAATTCTTATATGAGTCATCTCCTTCACCTCCTCCATCACCTAGGCCTCAATCTCCTATACATACAACTCCTAATTCCATTCCTCCTTGCACCACATTTACCCATAACCCTTAAGATAAACCATTCTCTCCATCTGCCCTTCGCTCTACTTATACTATGGGCTATAATATTATCATTAGACAAAGTTATAAGGGTTTAGGTCTTGGTATCCATGAGCATGGTATTAAGCTTCCCATCCACAGTCCTCACTGACACCCTCAATAGGGCCTTGGTTATGTTTCCCCTTCAAATACTTCTCCTTCTTTCCCTCCCCCATGGCCTCCTCTTCACCTTCTTTTTCCAACTCCAACTTTATCTCCTAATGACACTCGAGAATTCGTAGCATTAAGAGTTTACCACTACCTTTTGATTGTGCCTAAATTAAGATATCAACCTTATCAAAAGAATGCTATTGATCAATTCTCATGTCCCTTTTGCTACAATAATAAACATTTCCTTTGTGATTGTATGAAATTCATTTTGTATGTTCATGACAAAGTTGAAAATGGTAAAATTTATTATACACAAGATATTTTATTTATCCTTCATAAGATTACTTAGCATTTATATTCCCTATTGGGGCCACTCTATGTTATTCTTTATAATATGTTCAAGAGTGGCACAATAGGTCTTTCACTTCGTTCCTCTTCAATGGGGCAAAATTTCATCTTTTCTTGGGATCTATTTTAGCTCCTTCACACATGTATTCTACACTTTAATATCCTTTCTACAAAGTGCATATTTGGTATTTGGGAGACATGTTTTAGTGTGCTTTATATATAAATTTTACACAAGATATTTTATTTCTCCTTCATAAGATTACTTAGCATTTCTATTCTCTATTGGGGCCATTCTCTGTTATTCTTTATAATATGTTCAAGAGTGTCACAATAGGTCTTTCACTTTGTTCCTCTTCAATGGGGGGAAAAGTTCATCTTTTCTTGGGATCTATTTTAGCTCCTTCACACATGTCTTCTACACTTTAATATCCTTTTTATAAAGTGCATATTTGGTATCTGGGAGACATGTTTTACTGTGCTTTATATATATCCATCCTTTTTCCCTTTTAGGTGTGTATTCTTTTGAATATGTTTACATTGATTTGTTGTGTTACATTTATATGTGTAACTTTATCTTTGTCTTATACATATTATAAGGGATTTATCCCAGGAGGATTATCTTATTTTCTCTTTTAAGGCTATGTTATCTCTTTGTTACAGGCATAAAATGGTATCATTTCATCTTTTCCACTCATTTCTCTATAGATTTGCATTGTTTATAATACATTCTTATATGTGGGTATGTAATGCTTTGTTTCATGCATGACGTGATTGTTGATGCCTAACAATGTTCTTACATGCCTTGGATTTTAATGTTTGTCATTTAGTAATCATTTATAGTTCCCTTCATAGGTGATATCTTTTCTAGCATATTATGTTTAGAATTACATATCCTATGATGCTTCTTGCCTTACTTTGTTCTATGGTGTTGTATTATTCTATGATACTTCTTGTTTGATATTGGGTGTTTTGTTTTGTGTACGACTAGATTATGGTTGATGCTTACAATTCATCTTTATATCTCACAATATTTTGTTATATAATCCACCATAGATCTCTCTTTCTTATCTCACACTTGGGGGGCAAGGTTGTTTGTACATTTTTTTATCTCTCTTTGTCTAAGGATTGACTTTCCTTAGTACAATGGAATTTGTTTATCATGTGACATTATTTTCCTACGAGGAACTGTGTCTTGATCACAACTCTCTCTGACATACAAGAGGTGCATGCCTGTGATCATCGCCTCTTGTTTATTTGCAAAACTATGTTCATTATAAACATTTTCCCTTTCTATGTGATTTAAAGTTTGTCATCCTTCATCCAAGGATCCCTATTCCACTAATACATAGGGGGTTGAATAGGTGCATTCTTGTTCTTCTTCTCCTCTTTTGTCTTGAAGTTTTTATCTTTGTTCATGAAACTCCTCTTGAAGGTAGATGTCTTGATAAAAAGATCTCTTCCTTTCAAGGGTCTCTTCTCATAAGCAACATATCCTTTCATAATTTATCTATTTCTTAGCTTACAAGAGTCAACACTCTTCACTAAGTTTATGACATACCTTTTTGTTAAAAATGATATCTCCTTGTTTCTAGAAGTAGTTGTCCTTGATTCTCTTCCTTATGATGTCTATGGCTACATAGTCATCATACAAGAGTCAACGCTCTTCACTAAGTTTATGACATACCTTTTTGTTAAAAATGATATCTCCTTGTTTCTAGAAGTAGTTGTCCTTGATTCTCTTCCTTATGATGTTTATGGCTACATAGTCATCACAAGGAGGGGGCATACATGTGCCGTCTTTGTACTATAGTTTAATTTTTATGCACTTTTACTTTTATATTGTTACATGCCACTCCCTAACAGGTATTAGTTATACTTCTCCATCCCAGGGAAATGCACACACACATTTTCTCTATGGATAACAGACCCTTGTCCATCCATAAAGAGTACAAATATATTTTCACTCGATGGTGATACCAAGGAATTGATGAATTGATCCACGGGTGGACACACATACACAAGCATGCAATATCCACCGATGGGTGGATAGGATTGACTACCAGGCACACAAACTTGTTAGACCATTTGATCCTGCCTTTTTATTTCTTTGTTTTGTGATTCAAAGTAAGGCACACAAAGCTTACTAGGCAAGATAATAACTCTCTCTCTCTCTCTCTCTCTCTCTCTCTCTCTCTCTCTCTCTCTCTCTTCATGCTTTCACGTAGCATGATAGAATAATGAAGGATGTAGTCCTTTGTGGTGCTCTTGCCTTTCCTATGTGATCCCTTATGCTTTTTAATATCCTTCCAAATATGATATTGGTGGGCGAGACATTTCTTCATCCGAGGTATCTTTCACTAGTTTATTTGGGTTTTTGTATTAACCCATTTTGAGTCTTTTTATTTTGTTTTTGGTTTGACTCTCTTTTTCCTTTATTTTTCTTTGATTTATTTTTATTCTCTTATGCATGGGAATGGAGGTAGGATCTTAGGTTAGGGGGATTATGTCCTTAAACTTGGTGATGTTCTATCTCGTTGTGACATTATCTCTCTTCTCCTTCTTCCTTTACTAAGAGTATGACTTGCCTCATACTACCACTAAAGTGGGGGCTAAATGTATCATCTTAAAATGGACACACTTACATTTTGAGACCTTTTAGCCCTCCTTAGTGTGGTTTTGGTCTCTCTTTCTTCTTCCTATCCCTTCCCTCATTTCTAGATCATATCTCATATTTTGACGTGGTCCTTTAGGTGCTATTTTATCACCTTTCTAGCCATATCTTCCGACAACTTCATTTTCTCTCAGTTCTTTCTACACCTTTTCCTAGGGCCTCCAGGACCCCTTTTTGGGCTCCCCCTTGGGAATAGGTCAACATTTTCCTGGAAGAGGTTGGTTAAGTTGACCTCTTCCCTGAGGGATTTTGATTGTGGGGTCCTATGTGCCTTGGATTTGTTGATTGATTTATTCTGCTCCCAGGTGGCCTTCTTTATTTTCGATCCTAAAAAATAGTATATAAGGAGGCTTAGGCATTTAATTTTCATCCAATTTTGATCCCCATCAAGATATATTATCATTATACATCAATCAAGAGAAAGAATACATGCATTCATGATATTTCAAGCAAGCATCTTCAAGCATTCATCAAATTCAAGCATTTCCCTCTTGCATCAAGCTTCTTCCTTCAAGGTGGTAGTGGAGTTTGGCTTCTAAGGAGGAGATCCATCATTCCAAATCATTCAAGTTATTCCATCCTTCATCATCGAATGTCACATACATTACTATACATGAGGTTTTTACTTCTTTGATTTCCTTTTGGTTTCTTTAAGTCAAGGCTTTTACATTTGCATATGTGATCACATCTCAAATACAATGACATCTACAAAGGTAATTGTATCTTTCATTTGATATATTCAATCCTACTACATGTTAGCATTTCCTTTATCATTACATTTATATTTCAATTTCAAGGTTTATTCCTCAATCTAGAGCTTGACCAAGGCAATCACTCATACACCCAAGCCCAAAAATAAGCTTTTATGCGTGCATGAACAAGATATCAGAATTACAACCACAAATCTTGAAACTACTTGCCGAGACATTTCCAAAGAAGTTGGATCAACTTTACTATGGTATTTTGGGAACACGGTGACCTAGCCAACCTATTTCGGAACACGGTGACCTCGTCGACCTGAACTTGGAGGTTTGGGAAAAATAACATTTTCTGGGTTTTTTGTTGTGATCGCAAATTTGTAGTTGGAAGTTCTATCACAAGTTTAGATCCACAGTTTTTGGAGGAAAAAGGCACATTCCTCTACACATTTCAAGGTGAGTACTTTATCATTCATTTCATTTCTTAATCTAGATCTATTTTCATATCTTAATTGGATTGATTGCTTACATTTAGCATCTAGATCTATCTTAGTTTCCTCATTAAATAAATTGGCTCAATTGCACTTTTACATTTACATATATTTAATCAAATCCAATATTGCATGAAAGAGGACTTTCTTGAATACTTCCTTAATATAATCTAACTTGGGTTATATTGAGAGTTTGGAAGCCCCTCTTTCTCTTGTATTTTGAATGTTAGTGGGGAAGTGGTTAGTTAATGAATTTATCTCACATAGTTTATATTGTTAAATTCATTAGCACCCATTTTCCCCCTAAACATATATATACTCCAAAAAATCAAGCACTCTAAAAAATCAAGCACCCTAGCGATGTATATACACTCTAAAAATAATTTTAAATTTAAATATTCAATAATTACACTAGGTACCTTAGCTAATTTTTTTGTTTAGAAACAAAGTTTTGTATTTCCTTGTAAATTCTGGTTAATCTTTTGTATAGAAACAAAGTTTTGCACTTCCTTGTAAATTTTGGTAATCTCGTCTTCTTGTAAGGACAAAGACAACAACAAAGAGGAGATTGTTATAGAAGAAGGGTAGTCTCTTTTAGATGTCAATCCAAACCCTGTTGATGCATGGGATCATGAAGAAGACAAAGATCTATTGCCACCTAGTGGCTTTTATTTGTGTTTTTTGATCTCTAAGCTTTGCCTATGTTCCCTAATCTGGGCTTTACCCCTGTATTTTTTTTCTCTGGTATCTGCTTGTTTGAATCCTATAGGGCGATCCCATATCCCCCTTTTTTGAATTATGTACTCTATTTAAATTAACATAAAATTTGAGACTATTTATCAAAACTTTTAATTTACATACCTTGACTAAACCACTATCACATTCACTTTTTATATCATAAAAGTTTAATGTCAACTCAAGAGATGAGGACACGTGCAAACTTTTGATATGAGTTTGAATGAAAACAAAAAATTATTTAAACATAATCTTAATGTCTTAATTATAAATATATACCTACACAAAATTTTGCATACCCTTACAATTTCATGTTACATTTGTACCCACTGATGAAGACAAAATCCACAATCACAAACAAATGTTACTCATTTTGTCTTCAAGGTGAAAGGATCTTTAACAAAATAATACTTACATTTGTAGCAACACATCTAAGTGACATAATCTTCCATAAACACAATATATAAAAAAACAACACAACAATCATGCCTTTATCAATTCTAACATTCATCTTTCTAAATTATAGCCTTACAACCACAACATGATAGTATGTGGACATTAAGATCTATGTTCAAGCATCCACAAGGTACACCCATGAGTTTTGCACTAGCAACATATGGTAAATAATCGAAGGAGCAATCTGCAAATAGGTTGCTTATAAGATTAGTAAGAAGAGAATCCATGTACAAATTGAAGGATGTTTACACCTTGGTTTAGAGATTGTCTAAATTGAAACAAATAAAATAAGAAAATATTTGTGGTTGATGTTGATTGTCAATTCACCTAGGATCTCCTACGTTAGACACATCGAGTAGGAAATATTTTTTAGCATAGCTCACTTCAATGGAGTTGAGTAGTAGGACTGCTATCTTGAATTGTTGGCAACTTATAGGAAAATTCATCAATGAGGTAGATGAAGATACTTCTTCCTTTGCCTCTTCTTGCACTTATTCAAGATTATCATTGTCCTCCTCCACCAAGTTTGTCCTCTTCTCCTCTTCTCATTGAATCACGCCCACTGTAGACTGACCTCCTCCTCCAATTACTTTCTCTTTTTCTTCTCCAAATATTCTCTACTCTCCTCCCTCTCTTCATAGAATTTTTTCCACTGCATATCGACCACCTCTACCAATGCCCTACAACATCCTCCACATGCTCTATATGCAACCAACCAACTCCCATAGGAAAATATACAATTGTATCTTTTCCTACCTTTAGCAAAGGTAAAATAAACTCAGTATCATAAAACTCATTAGGATTTACATCATTATCTTTTACCACTCCAACATGTTCATCTTCATTAATTGCAATATCTTCACATGTAACTACTGCAAGCATATTCTCATTGGCCTCTACTGCTACAATATTTTCTTCTTTTCCTCTTACTATACATCTACCACTTCCTCAAGTTCCTTGGCTACATCTTCAATCAAAGTGAACAAATATTGAATCTTATTGATCTCATCTACAAGAAATGCACCATCATCTTCTGGTACTTGATCAAATATCAACTTGTCATAAACCTCTTCCACAAGAAACTCTTGTTTTTCAACAAACACTATACCTTCTTATTCATCTGTTGCATCCACATCCTACAAAGGACATTCCTTACTACTTCAAATCATCAAGCATTCTAATTTCCTCCTTTATCTCTTCCATGACCTCTCACGCCTTGTCTCAAAATTTTCACTCCCCTTTCAAATGTAGTCATCCATCTCTTCTTTCTCCCTTTCTCAAATGCAAGGATCGAAACTCGACCAAGCACAAACCCTCATTTATTTTTCCTTCTCTCCATCATTAGCTTTGATTCTTTCTAGATATCATTGTTGTGGGTATCCTACCCCATCTCTTGAGCTCCTCTTATATTCTTACCATTTCACCTCACAACAAAACCCTCACTACTATCCTCTACCAATAAGATTCTAGAAGATGCACCTCCCCAAGATCTCTTCTACCCACTTTCACTAAGAGAAGATTAAATATTAAAACCTTCTACCCAGCTTAATATTTTCTAGAGGACAATAAACATGATCAATTTTTCTCACATCTTCTTTATGCTTCACCATTCTCCACTTGCAGTTCCTAGTGCAAACTGCCCCCCTCCGATGAATGTAGTTGCACACTTGATGCATAATCATCTTGTATAAGTGTATTTTGTTTTAATTTTTGTGTTATAAGTCTTGATTTGGATTCATTAAGTCATCTTTGAGTCAAGGGAATAAAGGTCATTGGGATAGAATAGGTGATTGAGTCTAGAAATTCAAATCTATAGTTTTCTTGGTCAAAACTCAATTTGAATTCTCTACCAAACTTTTTGGCTTGTAAAAGGTTGAAGCTTGTTTCCAAACATTTTTTTTGGATTTTTTAGGTATAATAAGGTTTTAAAGACCATTTAATCCAAGTAGGAGGTCACTTTTCATGCTTTGTTTAAGTTTTGGGTGGTAAAAAGGACACATTTTTGTAATTCTAAGGAAAAAAGGGAAAATGACATTAGGTTGTGATATAAAAGCATTAGATTTTGTATTTTAAGGGGGATTAGTTGGTTTTTGAAATGAAATTAAAGAAAGAACATGTTCCAATAATCTATGAAGAATTTTTTAATGTAAACCCTTATTTCTTAATAATTTTATGTTTATTTTCTATAATTTCAGATTTTAATTTGCTTCGTACAGTCATATATGGAATGTTATAGGATTGAAACCAATTGGAAAAGTGGAGGAAAGTTTTTCAAATTCAAATACTTTTTGTTTGACTTGATTTCATGGTGTTTTGCAAATGTTATGGAAAATTTACTAAGTGCAGCCTTATTATTGACCTAGGGTTTTCAACGGGTACAAATAATTCATAACTTGACTTCCCATCATTGAAAATCCATAAAAGATGGTGGGAATTTATATTTTCATTTCATCTTCAATCCCTACATAGGATATTTCTATATTCTTTGATTTGTAAAAGATATGCATGATTGTTCTCACACTGCAAGTTGTTGTCCTAAAAAAAGAAGCCAAATCAAGGAGGGTTTAATGTTTTAATGTTGTGTTTTGGTATGATTAGTGAGAGTATATGTTTTAAAGGTTCTAAATACATGGTGTATAACTTTGATAGTCCTTTATTTTGTGTGAGAATGACTCAAAAAGGAAAGGTGTTGTTATCATGCCCATGTGAAGGCAAAGTTTAGTCCTTGGCATTGCAGACTGATATGATGGTGTATGTTTGAATTATTTAATTGTAAAAAGTGACTTGGAATGGTTTCAAATGCAAAGAAGAGTGTTCGGTCAATCAATTTTTAATGGATTGGGCAATGAAAACAAGAGTAGGCTCCTAATAGACCTTAGTGACAAGATGTCTAGGAAAGAATACCTATGGTTGATAGATAAAAAAAAGTTGAGCATCTAAATGAGGGAGAAGAAATGGCGAATCTTCCATCCTCAACACATTGTCATGATTTTCCAACAATTTAGGGAAGAAATTCCAAAGGTAGGTCAAAACATTGTGGATAGTGACCCAATGAGGATAAAATAAGGCCAAAATTTCATCATTATTCGTAGAGGGAGACCACTCGAAAGCCCTAAAAAACATTGTCCAATGTTCCATAACTATTCTTAATGACTTCTTTCTAGTGACTAGAGTTCTTGAAAAAAATAATTAAGAGTCCTTTTTGGACCATTATGTATAAGGAAAAGACAAACCCTAATATTTTTATCCATACATTCTACAACCACAAATTCATGAAACTATGGGAAGACAACTTATTGACATCGAACATCGCAAGAAGGATTGAAGACTATTTAAGCCTACATTTTTCCTTAGATATTATTTTAGACATATGAATATTATGTTTAGCAATAAGTTTAATGCTAGTAGGGCACTTACCTTGTTCGTCTCTATTGTTGGCAGCTGACTCTTGGTGTTGAGCAACAAAGTCTACGTTCTTAAGTAACCTCTTGGAATCCACCAACACTTCCTTGAAGGATTTGTCACAATCAGTGTTTGGAGTTGCATAAAGTTATCACTTGTAGAATGTAAATGGACGAGTGAGTTATGTGCCATTTAAGGAATAAAAATCTCTTAGAAATGCAATAAATGCAACAAGTACATGGGCCAAAAAGGGGCATGAAGGCCAACCTTCGCTCGTTGCAATCAAAAGCCCACTCATGCGATACTGGCCTTTAACGGGAAAGGGGTCAAGTTGCAGAGTAGGTTCCTCTTCAATTTTCACATTCCCTTAATTATAAATAATTAAAATATTGTTATATTATAACTAGCGCTTACACTAGATGAGGTGCAATGGTGTAGTCGATAGCGATGTATACTTGATCAAAACCCTGGTGCATTTTATCATTCCTTGTCTATTTGACTTGCCAACATTTATTAAATCATAATGAATGTGGAATCCAATAAAGTGTAGGGTATCTTAAAGAGGAGAAATATCTCATTGTATGCAAAATCTGCTTAGGGTAGAAGGCGAATGATGGTGGGCAGGAGGCTAGATTGAGCATGAAACTCAATCATCTTGGGACTTGCGATGGTGTATGCTTCATTAGAGATTTGTCTGTTTGCCAAATTGGATTGATATACAACAACAATCAAAATATTTTTAGTGTGCAGGCAAATGGTAACTAGACTATTTGATAATATGGAAGAAGGAAATACAATTTTTAATATAACATCAAATATATTATTATCCATGTTAAACAACATAACTAAGAAGATGGGTGTGCAAGAATCAGGATTTGAAGAACACCTATTGGAGGAATTTCACAACAAGGATGTAGCCCTTGAAACGACAGTGACCCCTTACTTCCTACAAGCACCAATGGAAGGCCACAATGTTAGACATGTGATATATGTGCAACCTATTTCACATATGAGAAGCCAAGCCAGAAAACAGGGCAGGAGGAAGAAGACACTAATATTAGGGTTTGAAACACACCCGTTTGAGCACTTTTAAAATAATGTTGGATCATTTGAAATGAAAATGATACTCTGAACTGACAATGAAGCCTTCTCTCTTATCTCTTACTCCTGGCTCCACAATTTGTCTTAGCAACATACTCCTCTATTTTCCATGACAACCAACAATAGGATGTTGAAGCGGTGGGAAGCAACTCGGTGTCTCTGGTGTCGTGGGTGTATTCGACGATCACAATCCTGAGGGCATGTTGTCAGTTGTGTGAGACACTGTCGATAAACAATGCTCGCGTAGTAAAAGCCTATCAGCTAATAAACATTATCTTTCGTATTTTATGTTATTATAATAAAACCATTATTATATTATAATTAATAATAATGAAGTATTATATTATTTTGTATTATTATTATAATGTAACCTAGCTTTTATGGTTTAAATACTTATAATACATTATGTGCCTTTATTATAATATAATTAAGCAAGAGGTTAACTTTCAAATAATGATGGTGGCACCAACATGGATTTTATTATAATTTCTAGATAAAAAACTTTATTTTTAACATCATTTAGTGGGATAAGAGGAAATGAGAAGCATTTCCCTTTACTACGTTCAATTTAATATTTAAAAAAAATTGAAAAGAAATGTTTGAAAAACTTCAAAAGTAAAAGACAATGAATAGATCATTTAGCTCTTCTTTATGATGTTTAATAGTTAAAAAATGAGGGGCGTAAAATTATTACATTCTTAATATAAACTTGACAAAATTTAGTTTAAAAAATCAAATATTAATAATAGTTGTTTGTAACAAAATCAAGTTTGAGCAAACTTTATATTTATATGCTTAAGTTAGTAATACTATAAAATAAAAAAGAATTATTAATTTTTTAAAAGATTTTTTAAAATTTAGGATTGAAAAATAATTTTGTAATAAAAAATGACAAGAGAATTTATTATTTTTTTTATTACAATATGTGGAATACTATTTTTTATGAATTAAATTATAGTCCTCATCCTTTAAAAAAAAAAAAAAAATGAGGGGTAAATGCTTTGACCCAAAGGGGACCTCATCCTCAATGAGATTTGAACGTTGATGGCAAAAGCAACAACACAACAACTTAACCATCACAATATGCCACTATTGACAATTATAATCCTCATCCTAATATAAATAGGGTTAGGATTAGCATGAGGGCTCAATTAGGATTATAGTTAGTGTTAGGGTTCAAGTATAATATTACCATTAAGATAAGGCTTGGGGTTATGGTTATTGTTGACTTAGAGTTAGGGCATTCATTTAAGATTGGATTTGGTGTTCCTAAGATTTAAATTAGTGTTAGAGATAGTATTATGATTATGGTTAAGTTGTATTACAACAAGGATTAGAATTATGGTTATGGTTAGAGTTAATGGAAGTTACATTAGGGTTGGGATAACCGTGGTAACCCTGCCCTAACTCTTGAACCTTATTTAAAACCTAAACCTAACATTGAGCCCTAAATCAATTCCTTACTATAAGTGTGAGCATTTAATCTTAACCAAACTCTATCTTTAAGTTTAATTTAATTTTTAACCCTAACCTTGATTTTAATAGTAACTCTAATCTTGATTTTATATCTAACCATAACTCTAGCTCAAAAAAAAGACAAATCAATAATCAAGATTAAATCCATTAATGTAATCTATGCCCTAAATTATTGTTTCCTCAAGTATTATAAAAAACTACAATATTTAATAAAGAATCCTAAAAGACTTATGACAAGGAACTTAGGTTTTGATTTAGGTTTTGATTTATGTTTATTATAGCATACTACAAATTTTTATCACTATTCTTTCAATTTACACCCTCAATACATTTTTCAATATTTATATTACTAATTAAATATTAATTATAATATAATAATACAATAAATTTAATTTTATAATTTTACTAAAATACCAATACCATATATATATGAATCATATTAAATTTGTTTCTTACATGTTTAATTTTAAACTAAATCAACATTTAAACAAAAATAGAAATTAATACTAATACTTTATATAGATTTAATCTAACTTAAACAATACAAAATTCATGACACTACTCAAATAAATCCTAAAAACTCTCAGCCCTTTCTGCATGTTAAATGCAGTGAAAATACTGCCATATAGGGTTTTGTCACATGTCTTGTGGTTAAAAATTTAAACTAAATGCGCTGAAAATTTCGTCCACCACTGCAATCGCTGTGAAACAAATTTACCCCGAAACAAAAGTACCCTACTTGATTCGTCAGGTGTTCGGTCCTCGAATTCGACACTGAGACGAATCACATCCAGGTACGCACGGTTTTTCCGCTTGTTCTGCCAACATCTTGGAAGCCATTAAAAAACAATGTTTTGAGGCAAACTTAGGCAAACTTTCGAATTGAACTATGAATATTATATATTAGAGTAAAATGAACTAAAAAATACAGTAAATTATATTGAACAGGTAAAGATGTAAATACACTTTTGATTGATTGATGCAGAGAAGAAGAGTAAGCATGTCTGCTAGGCCGGAGAAGCAGGCGCCGCCAGATATTTTCTACAATGAGACGGAGGCTCGCAAGTATACCACATCCTCTCGTATTATTGAAATTCAGGTATGTGATGTCTATTCTGTGAATGGATTCAGACAAATTTTCAGTTGGATATGGGGCATATGCATTCATTTCACTAGTCTTGGGGGAAAATCTCCAGGGTCTTCCTGTGAAATTCTGTGCTTTAGGGCAAATCCTAAATCATTTATTTCTGCATTTTCATATTAAAAAATAAATTTTCCAATTTTCTTCTCCATATCAAGAATCAAATTCAGAACAAAAAGTGCTTGATATTTAGTTTATTTTAATACCTCTTTTCCTTTCTGTTAACTTTTCTGAAAATGCTTCGCAATTTTGATTTTTATGTTAGGATTGTTCTATATTAAGCATATGGAGAACTTATCAGACTTAAGTAGTAACCGCTTGATATTATTGATTACCATATACTGCAATTTTTTCAAGTTGATTTCCATAAATACCATAATCTAGATACATTGAACTTATTCAAATAATTTATGTTTGTGTTTTCAAGGCAAAGTTGACAGAGAGAGCTCTGGAACTTCTTGCTCTACCGGATGATGGAATACCTAAACTTCTACTTGATATTGGTAAGTTAACATCTAACATCTTTTCTTGAAAATTTTAACTGATGTAGAGTTTTGGTTGATATCTTGAAAATGCATGGCTAATATTTGATATCTTATTTGCAGGGTGTGGGTCAGGACTCAGCGGGGAAACCCTATCAGAGAATGGACATCATTGGATTGGATTTGATATTTCCCCATCCATGCTTGGTCAGAGAGCTTATCTGCTAGGAATTTCTATGATTTTAATTTGCCCATGCTTTGTAATAGAAATTTCTAGGATGTTAATTTTGTGTTTTGGGCTTTACTGAGTTCAGTACTTTACTAATAGATGTTGCATTGGAGCGTGAAGTTGACGGTGATCTATTACTATCTGACATTGGACAGGTATATGTTTTATGTTATGATCTGATACTTTTCAATTTAATTTATTATTCTTTGGATCAATTCTAACACCTGGAAACCATTCATTCCCTGAATTATGAGTTGCTCCTCCGAAATCCAATCATTAAGGAAATAGCATAGCTTAACCAAATTCCTCTTGTTTGCCAAAATGCTTCTGCCACAAAATCTCATTGCAAGGACCAAAGAAAGTACAGATTAAACAACCATAGGCTTTGGTACCATAAGTGTTTGATTGCAGTTTTTGACAAGTAATGGGAAATACATATTCACAATATGTTGGAGTAACTAGGATAATCATTTAAGAAAAAAGATTGGAAGAGAAATGTTGTGCCAACGGCAGAGCAGGTTTGATGGCAACGGCAGAGCAGGTTTGATAGCAATGGCAGGGTGCCTCAGGCCAATTCGGGAATCCAGAAAATGGAGATTGCCTCAGGGGCAAATGCTATTCCCCTTGGCAGAAGATCAATGTCGAAAGGGCTCCCAAGGAGACCAATCCAAAGGGAGCAGAGGAATGGCTGACAGGGAAACTAATGAGTCATCTCAGATTCACTACAGGAATATATGGATGGCCGAAAATAGGGCTCCAAGGAATGAACCACTTCGCAGAAATAATGCAAATCCTAAGAAATGACAAACAAGGCAGAAGTGGATTCAGAAAAACAGGGTACAAGAGATTAATCTGTTCTCCCCTCCTGACAAAAGAAGCAGACTAATGAAGATTGCTTCATCCTTCATGAATCCAAGATGGGAGCACTTCATGAATTGCGGATTGTATGTTAAGTGGACAGAGAAGGAGGTGCTCAGACAAAAGATCATTGAATGGTTTGCGGAGACCTTTGAAGTTAGGATAAGTGCCAAACCCTTGTCAAATAATTTCTTTCTTTTAGATTGTATAGATCAAAACAATAAAAATAGGATTTTATATGAGGAACCATTTTTCTTCGAGGGCTTTTGTTTCTATAAAATGGATTGGGAGCCGAACTTCAATCCAAATGTGCATAAACCAAAAAAATGCCTCATTGGAGTAAACTAACAAATCGTGGGTGCTCTCATTAGAAAGAAATTTGGATGCCAGGAGATCATTTTGTGAGGAACTAAGTTCGTGGTACTCATCAAATAGCATTCGTTGAAGTATCTATGCATTCGCCCTTCTCACAGCGCTTGGTCTTATTACCCATAGGAGGATATGGATACAATCTTCGACGTCAGCATTCAGATGTTGGCGATATCTAAATCAGTTGGTGACTACTGGCAAATCCCAACCTATGATCAAGCCAACCCTTGTATATTTCGTTGAGTGATCCATCATACCCGGACACTATTACAATGACAACTTGGACATTAGAATGCCTTACAGGGGGTAGAAGTGTCTTTCTTGATTGAATGAACTAGTGGCATGAGTTCTCATAATGTTGACCTCTGTTCTGCGATTACTAATGCTATCTCCAATACCAAGAGTGCAGTGACTTGGTAGAACGGGAATTCAAGAGGACTAAATGGATACATCATATTGAAGAATCCATACCATAAAATCACTGTGTTCCTATATAATATATCAATGCAATAGACCAACACGTGGTGCATGGGAAGCTTGCAGATGTTTATGAAATAAGGCGTTGAAGATTTTAGACAAAGTGTTTACGGAGATGGTAATCAACACCATAATATTAACTCTCAATTACCAGTTCGTAGTAATCTCCTAGAGACTATACTGCACAACTCGGATGAAGGAAAGCCGAGTAGGGATAGTAATGCCAATAACTAAAGACATCCGTTGATTACTTGTTGAAGTACAAGTTCAACGAAACCATCCTCTGCAATTACAATGTTAGGCATACAAATCTATATGATTCATATACATGTTAGGTAGTAGTTGGTAATTGCAGCAGTTATATCCAGTTGCATATATACATAGACAAAATTGGACGAATTGGAGGCGATATTCTATTATATGTAGATGTTCGTGTGATGCTTGGAAAGATTGTTGTAAAAGTTATTGCAGATTGGAATAGGGACATTACACAATCATACCAAAGGAGCAGACAGTGAAGTTGGAGAACTACAGACCAATCTCATTATGTAATACGGTGTATAAGATCATGTCCAAAGTATTGGCCAACAGGCTAAAAAAAATCCTCGCCTTCATCATATTAGAAGAACAGACTGGCTTTGTTTCGGCTATTGTAGATGGAGTCATCATTGCCCAAGAAGCCATACATACACTCTAGAACACCAACAAATCAGGCATGATAGTTAAACTGGATATCAAAAAAGCTTATGATAGAGTAGATTGGAGGTTCTTGTGCACAACATTGGAAACCTTTGTATTAACAGACAATTTATCAATTGGATCTTTGAGTGCATCTTTGCTCTGAGAATATCAGTATTAGTGAATGGCACTCGAAAGGATTCTTCAACATATCTAGAGGGCTTAGGCAACGATCCCCTCTCCCTCTTTCTATTTATCATTATGGCAGAGGCTTTGGGAAGATCAATTAATCAATCATTTCTTAGTGGGAGGGTCTCAGGAATTAAAATTTCAAGAAATATTAGTGCCACACATCAACAATTCATTGATGATACAAATTACAATGTTTTTTGGCATTTTGGGAAAGAAAGAAGCTAGGGAGTTCAATACAATCTTGTCTCAATATGCATCAGCCTTAGGACAAGATGTCAATAGGAACAAGTTGAGATATTTTTTTTTAACACACATCCTAGGAAAGAGTTGCAGATCTTAAATATGCTAGGCTTCAAGAAGGGAACTCTGTCTTGTTCTTACTTGGGGCTTCCTTTGAACAAAAGGCTTGAGAAACAATAAACTTTGGGATCCTCTCAAGGATACGATGGAGAAGCGTTTAACATCACGGAAAGGCAAATGGTTGTCCTAGGTAGGCAAGATAGTGTTGCTGAAGTTAGTGATCTCTTCTCTTCCTATATATTTATTATCTTTCCTAGTTCTCATGTATGGGGCTAACAAAGTCTTCATTCAGAAAATGAGGAGATTTTTTTTGGCAAGGGCTTTCAGCGAAACACAAGTTGTCATTGATATCCTGGGATAAGATTTGTAGATCAAGGGAGAATGGGGGAGTTGGCCTGAGAAACCATGTGGATTAGAACAAGGCTTTGGGAGCTAAATTGATTTGGAAAATGGTTAGACAACCTAAGTTGAAATGGGCAAGAATTCTTCAAGAAAAGTATCTCAGCGGAAATGAGGAGTTGGATGTTGTCAGAATCAGGGATCCTCTAATGGGGTCTAAGGTCTGGAACTTTATGCCCAAATTGAGCCCTGTCATATGTAGATTTTTGTCTTGGGATATTCATTATGGGAGCAAGGCCTTGATTTGGGAAGACTCATGGTGTGGCCTTCCAAGCATCGATAGTGTATTGGATATTGGGATCACCAACAATTTTCTATTAAATCATTGGGGCATTAAAGTCGAGGATTATATTGTCCCTCACCTGCAGGGGTTGGCTTTTGGGTGGAAATGGAAGAAATTGGGAACTCTCCCCCCTCCAGTGCAGGAAATTAGAGATCTGGAAAGATCCTTAAAACAAGACACATAACTTCAGAAGCGGGGATGATAGATTGATTTGGGCAGCATCAAAAAATAGAGAATACAATGTGAAGAGTGGATACCATTGGATATGACCTCCCTAAATCTGAGATTCCAAGCTCTTTATGTTGGGATAAACATTGTGTTCCAAGGGCAGGTACATTTGCATGGGCAGTTTTGCAAAAAAAGATTCTTACAACATAGAGGTTCAAAAAACTTGGTTTTGAGGGACCTTCGAGATGTGTGTTATGCAAAAATGAGGAGGAACCAATAAACCATATTCTTTGGAGGTGCAACTTTGTACAAGAATGTTGGAGATGGATGTGTGCGAAATTAGGGTGGATCTTTGCTCTCCCCAATGATATAGTTAGCCTCTTTCAGTGTTGGCCAACAAACTCAAACATGGGCCTGCTTAAGTGTCTTTGGAAGATCTGCCCCTCCTTTTTGATTTGGGAGTTATGGAAAGAACATAACCGAAGGATTTTTGATGACAAAGAAATGTCCCTTTGCTCCTTCCAGAATAAGGTAGATGCAGCTATAGCGGAAGTGGTCAATTAGAGGTCTTCAGTCCTTCCGAAGAAAGATGGAGTATTTACCTCATGGGTTGGGAGAATGAGATTCAGGTTGGCTGGGTTAAGGGTACCAACTTTCACAGGCCCTGGACAGCAGGAAGGAGTGAAGTTGAGGGCTCAAGCTCGGTGGTCATTGCCAAAACATGGCTGGTATAAATTAAACTTTGATGGGGCCTCTCGGGGTAATCCGGGGCCCTTGAGAGTAGGCTGCATCATTAAGGATTGGAAAGGGGCCCTGATAGGGAAATAGATAGAACCCTTGGGAGTCAATACTAGTAACTTTGCTGAATTCAATGCAATGACTGTGGGCCTTCTATTATGTAAAGAAATGGGCATAGATTCCATTGTAGTGGAGGGATATTCGACTATTGTGGTGAATGTGGTCAGACAAGGTAGCATGCCCAATTGGAATTTAAACAGTTTGTTAGGAAGGGCATTGTACATTATTAAGACATTCAAATTTTTCATGGTCAATCACATTTTTAGAGAGGCTAACATAGAAGTGGATCAGTTAGCCGATCATGCCGTGGATGGAGTCAGTATTAAAGAATTATGCCCCTTGCCCCCTTCCATGGAGAAACAGACATTCAGAACCTCAGTTTGGCGGCACAAGATTTGAATTTAAATTAAATTAATGTTACCATTGGCTAGCGGTAGGGTACGGTTCTATGCACTTTCCTTGGGGTCTTGAGCTCATGATAGTGTTTGTGTTCACCCCTCATCTATTGATGTGTTGGAACACCTCTGGCGTACTGGATAGATGATGTGGCGGTTGGAGTTGGGTGGTATTCAGCGCTAGATTGATCCTATCGATAATCACATTTTAATATTTTTAAAAAACCATTGTAATCATAATTCAAAAGAATTTGGAGAGATCTAAGGACAAATGATGTATGTCTTATGATGCGGGTGTTAAGTATCACACAAATCGCATTAGGTTGATTTAACCCGGCGACACTTGGGAAATTATGGCATTGATTGATTAAATTGGGCACATTTTATGGGCATTTCATCTTTCTTCTTTGGTGCTCTTCTCTTCTGGAGTCTTCTGAGATATTGTGAGCACTAGCAATGGATTCAGCCTTCTGCCTTACATGCAAAACTAGGTAAACAACTTTTTTGGGCGAAATTAACTAAGAATGGAGCAAAATTCTGAAACCTTCATGATGACTTTGTGCTTATGGCGGTGGAGAAAATCCTGGGTGAGGCAGGGCTGCATATGAGGCATCGTCGCATGGTAAATAGTGATATTCCTGCTTTCGTTGTGTCAATTGTTCTGGCTGTGAGTGAGTTCAAGTTTGTGGTAGTCCAATTATGTCGGACCATTTTTGTTGAGAAGATTCTGGGAACTTAAACTTGGCTGTGGTGAATGTTGATGATAATCTTATTTATGATCCCATAGCCTGAGGATTACTACCAGCTGAGTGGTCCTAGAGATGTTCGTAGGGAGGAATTGGATAAAATCATGATTCTTGCTGTGCGTAATAGAAAGCTCTTCGAAGGCAGGATTCCGGACATTGTCAAGAATATTGATTTCTGTTAAAATGGCTCAACATATGGGTTGCTGAAGGAGATGACTGGTGGAAAGAATATCTGGCTGCAGAGGGCTATGAGCCTTTTAAGGCAGAAGATGCTAATGTTGAGATTCGGCCTGAGGCAGAACATAGGCCGAAGGGCAAAAGGGGAAGACCAAGGAAGGTGGCTCCGAAGACAACTTTAGGGAGTGGCTTCATTAACAAGGAAGCAGAACCCTCTTCGGCCCGGCTGAACCATAAGCCCCCCATGGGGATTGTGTTTTCGTGGACTGCAGCCTACTCGGTCAGAAGAAATGAAAAGTATAGCTGGTTCATTTGTTTTCTGGTTCCGAGTCCACTTTAGGCATTGTCTCTGTATATGCTTACTGGTATTATATGGTTGGTATTGCTGTCCTAGGTTCTGATGTGTCTTTAGTTATACATATGGAAATTCGGTCTGGCATTGGGGAGATTTTGGGTACTTTGTTATGCCCCAAATTTTGTAGTTAACTAGTATGTTAAGGATTGTGGATAGTCATCCAGAGGGCTTGGCCCTACTTTTGGCTGGTTAGTTGGTGTTGTCTTATAAGTTTCAGATAGTTAGTAGTAAGCAGTCCTGATAAAGTTTGAATAGGAATCTTATAAGGTGTTATGGTGGGTCTGGACCAGGACTTGACTCTCTGATTTTGTAAACTGTGATCTTTTTTTTTGGAGTATTATAATCTATGGCTTCCACCTCTTATTTAGCCAAAACAAATAGTATAATCAATTAATTATCTCGCATTAGGTCCTTTATTACTTTATTACACTTAAGGTAAACAAAGGAGTGCTTTTCTATTAGTAGATTGAGCTAATCAAGGGTTTTGTTGTCTCATTTCATAGGATGCAGACACTTGTCATGCTATAAGTTAATCCTCACTTAGGTTTAGATCTAAGTTTTTATCTTTATGTTTATACAAGCGTTCATTGTAATCTATCCAATTCATTTGTATTCATTCAAATCTATTAATGCAAAAGACATATCAATCATGTTTCTTTGGATCAATCTATCTCTTAAGCTTGTATAGCATACTCATGGCTTTTTCTTTTAGATGTTATAGGTGTTTTTGTTGCAGGTGATTTCTGGGAGTTGTAGAGTTAACTATTAACTCCAACACAACATTCAATGTAGAATGCGAACTCAAAAAATTGAGGAATCCCTCAAGGATTACAGTATCACATAATCACAACATGTTCAATAAGGAAATGGATTACAATTGTATGTGAGTAATGGTTGGGTGCAATTGCTTATAAATACCTATTTAATTAGTAATGTTCGGCATGAGAGCCTACATGCCAACAAACATTCCAACATACTCTGTGAATCAATAATCTACAGAGGGCCTGGGAATACAGATTTATGTGCTCCTCATAACTATGTATATAAACTTATCTTAATCTGTATGTTGCCTTTGTTGGTAACTTGGTGTCCTTGAAAGCTTTCCCATTTCAGGAAGGTATGACTATATAGTATATATTGATATTTCAGCAATTGAAATTTTTTGAGGGCTTAAACATCTACCTGTCTTAACCATTCATCCAACTTTTGACATCCAAAGTACTGTCATTTGCAGGTCTATTAAGCCTGGCTTCTTCTTTAAATAAATTGGACAGGACTTACTTGCATTCTTTCCTTTTTTAAGAAATCAGCTTTTTGGTCATTGGCTACTCTCCTAGAGAAATTTTTTTGTTTGCTATGGCACTGAGGTAAGGGCGCCAGATGAGACATCAGTCTCTAATGTTCCTACTGTTTTCATAGTTCCATTCTTCTATATAACTAATTCTTAGCTTCATGATGTGGATAGTTAATCATTGGCATTAATAGGCTTTGCCTGTGCTTCTATGCCCAAAACTTCTGTTTTCTCATGGCTGATTTTAGATTCTTTTTATCCTCCTCTGCTTTTACACTGAGCCAGGTGAGTTAGCGAGGCCTACAGGTGCCATATTACTACTGTAATAATGAACCAGTTCATTCCCTAGGTGATGTTCAGTTCATTGTTTAGTGGGTCAGCCAGGTGTTGGGATTGATTTTGGAGTCTCTATGCGAGCTGCATGCAGGGCAATGGGTCCAACAATCACATGTATGATCCTAGGCCCTATCCAACAAATTGGTGAATTAGAGGAATTCTCTATGAAAGAAAAGTAGTCGCAAAAGCATCCAGACAATGAAAAAGTTGCAAGAGAAGAAACCTATCACTGCTCTGACTTTTGGTACATGCCATATCAATAACAGAAAAGAGATTTTTCTCCATTCTTTTGTTTCTATCCTTCCCAGAAAATAAAAAACACAATTACCAAGGCTATCAGGCTTTTGTGAATCTTTACAACAATGCCTTTTCTTTGTTGCTAATTGACTGTAGTTGCCACATTTTAGCTGTTGCACTGCTATGTGGCTTCAACTGTTTGCTGCACAACAAATTTTGAGGTCAAAATATGGAACACGAGCTGTTTTTCACTTACATCACATTTTCAGTGATAAGAATCAAACTCATCAGGTTTGCAATAACTTGTATGGGAATGGGTCAATGTGAGAGATCAAAATGTTGAAGGGGGTTGATTTGTTCTTGCGAAAATTTGACAATGTTTATGAACTTTGTGAAATATCATACAAGCTATAGAATCTGCAGCTTAGGCTCTCTATATTGTGTTTAATCTCATTTTTGGAACTTGAGTAGAGAAGTTTGGGATTGGGAATAAATCTAATGGATAGTTCAGTGGAGATCCACACAAGTTTTCATGTTTTGCAAGCATCTGGAGCCAAGAATGAGTCGACATTGACTAAGTTATCAGAATAAACTTATATTAATAGCATTTTGTTACCTGTTTTGATTGTAGTATATTCTGTCTTAGACTCCTATGTAATAATAGTAGAGCATGCCTTTATCTTTGAAGTTAAGTACTGTTATTTTTATACTATAGTGACTAGTTTTAATCCTTTATTACGGCTTATTAGGAGATACATGTAACCTTCATGAAACATGATTTTCATATCACAAGAAAAGCATCCTCAAAGCAATAATATCCTGGAAGCAAATGGTTGATTCTTATGGATGTATGCTAAAACCATGTGCCTGTTTATGTAGAGTTGTTTTTCTTTAGTTTATATGCTGCACATCTGAGGAAGACTCTGTTCATCTGCATTAGGGTTTGTTCTTGCGGCCTGGAACTGTGGATGGGGCTATTAGCATATCGGCTGTTCAGGTACACATACTATTAAGTAATTTGATTCTAAGCACAACCACAATTTCTGTTGGAGAAGTTTTTTATGAACTTGAAATTTATATCTGCTTGCTGGTTCTATGTGGTAAATATTCTAGAAAACTTTGTAATCTTGAGATAAAGGGATTATACTTCGTGCTTTCTATGTGGAAGCACATTGCATTCTGAGGCCTATCTAGAGGAAACTTAGTTTTCATTTGTGTATGCAGGAAATGTATTATGTTCAAAGAGTTACACAAGATTCGATTAGGTCCATGTCAGATTGTTTATATTTCATTTATGTGCATAAAAAATATCAAAATCTAAGATATACCCTTGTATATATTTGGTGACAAGGAAGTACTTAAGGGTGAGAATGCCCACAAGTTGTCTTTTGAATAAGAGATATCTTTTTTAATGTTTGTTCTATAACACTCATGGCTTGGATTACAACTTGCTATGTTGATTGCATGGTAGTTTTTGCCACTTTGTATGCATCTTTTGCAGGAACTTTGCTGCCATTGCAAATGACATCCTTCTTTATTGAAAAGTGCATAGCAATTTGTTTGGCTGCTATTTACCTTCCATATCACCTTTTTATAAACATTAAGGACTGATTTTGACAATTAATTAGTGGTGTAAATGAAATCAAGTAGTTGTAATCCCACACATCAGACTCTGACTCTGTGGTTGGGTTAATTTCCATGTTGCTAAGATATTTTCTAATTGAGTTTGAATGTATTTATCTGGTGTAGAGAGAGCTGGTTTCTATCAATGGGTGTGTGGAATATCTAGTGTGAGAAAAGCCCAGTCTTTTTCATTTTGCTGCTAAAAGAACTGATTATAGTGGTTTTTTTTGCCACGAGATGTTTCTTCATATGCTACCTGCTCAATGTTTCAGTCCTAAGCTCATAAATAACGATATACATTTGTGGCCTGCAGTGCAAAATTTAGGATTTGCAAATAACTTTTTTGGGATCCCTGCTGATGGATACATTATCGTTCGTTTGCTGGAGAAATTGCAGAGAGCAGGACTGACTTTAATGGTTATCATTCTGCACCCAGTCCTACTCTTCTCTACCCCTCACATTTCCTAGACTCTTGCACAGAATATGCACACATGCTATACATTTGAGCAGAGTTTTGAGATTTCTTCCTTCACGGGAAGATTTCCCACATCTGTTCTTGGTTTTGTTTCTTCCTTTGCGGAGGAATGTTGTTCGGTATTCCTAGATCTTCGTCATCATCCTTTGTCAAGCATTCACCATCATTTCAGGAGATTGTACATTGTTGAGGGACTACACGGTCTCTCTCTTTGTCTCCTATGTCGGGAACATTGATTGTGCACTGGTGGTAAAAGTAGTATAAGTCCTTTCTTCCATCAATAGTACAATTTTGTTTGCAATTTATTTTATTTGAGAGGGGTTTATTCCTATGGGTTTTTTTCCTTATCTCACTTGTGAGAGATTTGTTTGTATATAGATACCTTACATGACCTTGTAGGGGACCCATTCATGCATTCTTGTATCTTTTGCATTTTTTCACATTCCCTGATTTGCACTTAAGGGGGGGCGGGGTGTTGGTGTGAACATGGTATATTACCTAATTAGTTTACTATTAGGTCCTACTCACACTTCATACTTGAATTTACTTATGTGTTTTACTTTTTGTGTATCATATCATAGGAATAAGATACTTGTCATGATCTTAGTTTGTCATAGGGTTTCATCCTTGTCGATTGTGTATTGCACCTGTTTAAGTTTTGCATCTAATGAATTCTTCAGATTTGTAGTATTTTTGTTGCTTCTCTCTTGTAAGGAAGGTTGTTTTAGTTGCAAGTAATTCTTGGCTCGTGGAGTTGATCAACAAATCCTACCCTATATTCTCTTACACATTCATTATAAATTATAACATAACAATTGTTAGCTAACATATTGTGCTGTCCACCATGTCATTGTATTGGGTCTCACTAAGTGTAGATCACTATTTATAGAATGTGCCTTGCTTCTTGTTATTTTGATGATTTTGCTTTGCCAAAAATGGAATGATTAAGAAGGCCCAATTGTAGTAAGATAGATCAAACTACCTACCAATTGCCTGTAAATGGTCTCATTGACTAGAGAAGAATCTAAATGGGCTGACAACTCAACCCAACTTCCATAGGTGTAGCAAGAGGATTACAATCAAGCATTTAAAACTTCTCAAAAAGTGCTTTGGCATACTTGGCTTGAGAAATGAAAACCATACCCTTGCCAAAACTCTACACCTAGGCAATAATGAAGGAGCCCAAGATTTGTCATTTCAAATACGGAACATATTTCATTCTTGACCTTTTGAAGGAGCTAGGCTCCACTACTTGTGATGGCTAGGTCATTCACATATACAATGAGAATAACTGTAATGACCCTTACCAATAGGCCACTAAAAACCACTAATACTGAACTAAGAAAATTCGTCAAACAGTTGACATGCATTGAATTGTTTGTTTGCAATAATGTGTTTCAAGGTTGTAATTGTTTTGAGCATCAAGTACAATTGAGATAACAATACCAATATTGAAATGAACATTAACAACACTAATAATAACATTCAGAGATTCCAACCACTTGGCACCTTCCAATGACTATATCAACAAAGAGAAACTCTGCTATTAATGCAATGATCAATTTTCCCAAGACTGATTACTATGATTGAATTCTGAGAGTATAATGGGCTGTGACAACTATGTCAAATTCAGATTTCAACAATGAACTATGGTAATGACCAAACCATAGAATGCACTTCACTAAATCAATCCAATTACAATGAGAAATAACAGTGACTGTTCAAAGGAATTCTGGACTGCTATATAGTGACTGTACTTATGCAGATTTTTACCATTTTCGTACCCAAAACATCAATATCAAACAATGTATAAAAACCTGGAAATGCTGCACCAAATGTTGATCATATCGATGATGAAGTATGCTGATGTAGACACCTCCAATTGCACCCGAACTGATCCCAATTTACAGCTGATTGTAGATGGCTGCAATTCTGTTTTTTTTTGCTTTGCTTTTTCGGGTCTGCTTTTTCGGACTGCTTTTTCGGATTTGCTTTTTCGGACTGCTTTTTCATTTTGCTTTTTCGGATTGCTTTTTCGGACCTGCTTTTTCTTCCTCTTGCAACCAAAACTCAAACCCTCAGGTAAATCTGAGGATTCCAAATAAGCTCAACATGAAATGGCTGAATACCACTTCCAATGTGCAACCCTTCAGAAGATATCTCACTTCCTTAGTTATGCAAATCCAAGGGAGTTATCGTTCTCAAAGATCTAATGAAAATTTGTAGACCAAATGACTACAAATTGCTTCAATATGGAAAAGTAGAAGAATCCTCAAATCAGCTTGTCCAAATGAATGCCCAAGCCCCCTATTTATTCACTTTTTGAGAAGTTACTAAGAACTTCTAGAAGCATCCATTATAAAATCCCATTATAATGCACTTTTATAATAATATAACTTTATAAAATAAAAAGTGCAACTCAACTTAAAATTATAACATGTGGGGCCCGCATAACTCATAATAATAAAAATAAGCTCTAAATCACTTCTCCAAGAGCAAATACGACCACTGATCTACAAAATGACTCTCTCCACATCGCCACCAGTCTACGAGAGCCTGTGATAGACTGATTCGGCATGCTAAACGATGTCAGCCAGAATGGGGACATAACAGTCTGCCCTTCCTGAAATTGCTTGTCCCCAAGCAATGATTGAGCAATAAACCAATCAATCCACCTGGATCCCAAATGTAGTCATGAACTGTACTGCTGTCAACCAACGCAAGCTCCTGCAATATCCTCTGCAATATAACCAAGAGGAATCCATGAATGAATCGTGAACCACTGCTCAACTGAACTCCAACTCCATGACTGCCACAGTCAGGAACCCACGAGACACCAATTCTGAAAATATCAAAACCCAAGTAAAAACAACTCAAACTGCCAACACAGT
Organism: Chamaecyparis obtusa; assembly: GCA_027943335.1. Lineage (NCBI taxonomy): Eukaryota > Viridiplantae > Streptophyta > Pinopsida > Cupressales > Cupressaceae > Chamaecyparis > Chamaecyparis obtusa. The sequence continues at coordinate 30,422 of BSBK01003650.1, forward strand.
AAATACCATCAACGCATCCCACTGGCCTACGCAGAGCGCACAATCCAACTCTGCAACAGTGGTGAACACTCCCGAATGAAACTGCACCAAGTATGGAAAATCCACACACTGTACAACTCCTGCAGCCAACACAACTCTGCAGATCACCGGCCACTGTCCCATAACTATAACTCCCATGCACCGCTGATGGCGAATAGTCATCACTTGATAGATAGCAAGAACTAGAACCCAAACCAAATCTGATGGCCATCAACTCCTCAACGCAAGGATCAAATGCAAACTGATGAACATACCCTACAGTATAATGCTGATAAAAAGAACCACCCTCGGTCAACAGCTCACCATGCACAGGTGATACAACCCACTGCGACTGATCACCAGCTAAGTCAAGAGTTGTCATAGCCAAAGGAGTAGAACCAATAACAACCACTAAAGCAACACTCCCAAACTCCTGCTCAAAGTCATGTACTCTCAAGCTATCGACCGCATAACCTATCGCCATGTTATGCCCATCACAACTCTCATCTCGTGGCGTCAAACCATCCCATAACTGATGACAAACACTAGAGCCCAAAGTACATCTCCGTATCATCATCTCATCAACATATGGATCAAAAGTAAACTGATGAGCATACCTCACAGTGTAAGGCCGATAGAATGTGTCAATCTCAGTCAGTGGCTCAGACTGCAATCCAGATGAAACTAACTGCAACTGATTACTAACCAAGCCCGAACCAACTACTACCTCCGAAGACACCTCCAAAGGAGTAGTATCACAAACAGGAACCAAGCCAACTGCCGGCTCACCAACATCAAACATGATCCCTGGTACAACATCACTAGTCTCCGTGCCATCAGTAGTAGAGACCACCACCAAGTCAAACATACCACAATGCTCAGCGCCCAACTCCACTGAACCTGACTGTAGTGGAAGTGAACTCGATGTGCCAATGTTAGTATCGAGGACAGATATATCCTCATCTCCACTGCCTCTATCAATCTCGACCATGGACATCCTCGAATCACCAGACACCACAACCCGTGACTGTACAGAATCTGGTAAAGACTGTAGTCGCTCTAACTCCATGGTCACCTCAGCCAAATGAAATTGTGACTCCTCGAAAGCCAACTGTGTACTCTCAAGAATCTCAGAAGTCACCTCGAGCTGCTGAGTAAGCTCACTCACCTCATCTTCCTTGACTAGTAATGCATCAAATGCTGTACTGCCCCACTCCATAAGATAATCTCTATCAGCTACCAACTGCATATAATTCTGTCTCAAAATCCGGATAGCCTCCCATAAAGAGTGGATCTTTGTCAAGGAAAGATAACTGCCTCCCTGCTCGTCACTAGTAGGAGAACCCCATCCGTAAACTGCTAACAACTGACGAGCAGCATCGAAATGCTGGCAAGCGATAGCAATGTCTCGCTCACTAACTTTCAGCTGACTAGACACGTGATGGCGCTAGCTAGACTATCTCCTACAATCCTCCTCTGACGCATTGTCCAAGGGAGTATCCTCAAAACCACTGATCTCTGGAGTACTACTATCCATACTCTGCGAATCAACTCCAAAGCTCATACCAACATACGGAGCATCAAAAACTGTAGCATCACTGCCCAACTCTGCTGTAACAAATGAATCTGCCGAGGAAGCTAAATCCTCAAAACTGTCCGCAGTAGACTCCTGGATGTCATCAAGGCCAGTGCGATCCTGGGACTCATCTGTAATCACTAACACCTCAGATGTGCCTAAATTATCACAAACCCATTGCACCCTGAGTGGCCGACTGGAAATGTACACTATTCCTAACATCGGTGTATAAAGACTAATACCAACATCTGACAAGCTGCTGGTATGAATGAGAACAACACCGTGTAATCTGCTAATCAAATCCATGATAGCACTCAAACAATCACTGCTACCAATAGATGATAAAGATCTCCAGTCAACAGAATCCCAAACGCCAATGTAACAATCCTGAGTCCTCATTCGTAAACTGGAACCGACTGACACCTCAAGCAAAATCCGTACCTGAGTAGCCTGCTCAATCCCAATATCAGCTGATCCCACATCCATGTCTGCCATAATTGACACTATCCCTGAATCCTGGATGCAAGGTGAACTCTCACAACTATCGACAACCACATGTGATCCGCATGTCGCAGAAAGCTGAGTATCAGGTGTGTAAGATGAAGCTGAACTCAACTCCACGCCATACCCATCCACATGTCTCTCTGAGTCCTGTAATGCCAATGGAGTACTCAACAAAGAGGCTCGAGTGTCCTCGAACTCTCGAGAAAGCCTGCCAACTTCCTCCTTCCTCCTCAAGGCATCTAAATGATCTCTGGCAAGGCTAAGAAGATGGTCACGATCTGAAAGAAGATGTAAATAACTCATCTTCATCGCTCTCATTCCTTCCCTGCTCGCCTGTAAGTCAACACAAGAAGACTCTGCCTGAACTCCCTTATGTCTGTCCTGTAACTGAATCATCCGGATGTGATCCTCTATCATCTCCCGCATCCTGTCATGATGAGATAATGAAGTCACAATCCCATCCTCGCTTACCCTAAGCTGACTGGACAAAACATGTGAAGTACTATATGCCTCAACCTCGTGTGATGTAGCATCTAACTGTGCCTGATACTCTCTATCAGCAAAGTCCTAAATACTCAATGTCTGCTCATCGCTGATAGGTATCTCATCATCATGCACAACAACCTCCTCACAATCATCATCTGAATCCACTGTGCTGTAGTTACTATTTTGAGCACCTGTGACATCATCAAGACCAACTGTACCACAATCACTGTCAGTGTCACTCATGCCATCCGATGTGCCTGTGATATCACCTCCTGATGCAACTGGCTCAACCTGTACAACATCTGTAACCACTTCTACCTGTGAAGATGATGCAAATAAATCATTACGTGAAGATGTGCTAACATCTCCCAATACCGGATTAGCATGTCTGTCAAACTCATCATACAAGTTTCTGCCTGTCATAGGGAAGGTACTTCGATCCTTAGGCCTATTAATTAGGCTCTTTAACCATGTACATGCCATAGGTGACACATTCCTCTCTTTTGTCCAAACATGCCATAAATCTTCTGCCAAAAGTTTAGAAATTTCATCCTTCTCCTCAAACAAGATTGTGAACATGATGGAGTGCATTGATGCTAATACATCGCTGGAATGAAACTCATCCAAAATATTCCAAAATGTGTTAAACATTCTGCGAATGTCATCAATACAACCTATTGACAACATAATGTTTTCAAACCTACACCATGCAAATACTTCAAGTAATCTTGCCCTCTTTGTGAAATGAGGGTCCCTGATGTCATCCAACCTTTCGAAGCTTTTCACCATGGCATGAAGTACCTCTCTCATAATCTGATCATCATAAGAATTAAAGCCAGCTATTATCCTCATGATTTCACTAATGCAAGAGAGAGCTGCAAGTCTTACCACCTCATCATGATGTCTCAATAATCGGGGCTTCACCAAAGAATCAAATACTGGAGATAAAGCTGTTTGCATAGCATAGGAATCTGACTGATCAACATTGCCTAAATAAGTTTCCAACTCCTCCAAAGTTCTTAGGAGGTCCTTTGTTCGCTGAAATGGACGATCTAGTTTCTTCAATGCAGTGTGCATTCTCTCTTTCAATTCCTTGTCACCTGTTAAAGCCATGCTGACAGTTGAATTCAATCTAAAATAACCCAATCAGGTTGGTAGGAAACCGCTCTGATACCACTGTAATGACCCTTACCAATAGGCCACTAAAAACCACTAATACTGAACTGAGAAAATTCGTCAAACAGTTGACATGCACTGAATTGTTTGTTTGCAATAATGTGTTTCAAGGTTGTAATTGTTTTGAGCATCAAGTACAATTGAGATAACAATACCAATATTGAAATGAACATTAACAACACTAATAATAACATTCAGAGATTCCAACCACTTGGCACCTTCCAATGACTATATCAACAAAGAGAAACTCTGCTATTAATGCAATGATCAATTTTCCCAAGACTGATTACTATGACTGAATTCTGAGAGTATAATGGGCTGTGACAACTATGTCAAATTCAGATTTCAACAATGAACTATGGTAGTGACCAAACCATAGAATGCACTTCACTAAATCAATCCAATTACAATGAGAAATAACAGTGACTATTCAAAGGAATTCTGGACTGCTATATAGTGACTGTACTTATGCAGATTTTTACCATTTTGGTACCCAAAATATCAATATCAAACAATGTATAAAAACCTGGAAATGCTGCACCAAATGTTGATCATATCGATGATGAAGTATGCTGATGTAGACACCTCCAATTGCACCCGAACTGATCCCAATTTACAGCTGATTGTAGATGGCTGCAATTCTGTTTTTTTTTGCTTTGCTTTTTCGGGTCTGCTTTTTCGGACTGCTTTTTCGGATTTGCTTTTTCGGACTGCTTTTTCGTTTTGCTTTTTCGGATTGCTTTTTCTTCCTCTTGCAACCAAAACTCAAACCCTCAGGTAAATCTGAGGATTCCAAATAAGCTCAACATGAAATGGTTGAATACCACTTCCAATGTGCAACCCTTCAGAAGATATCTCACTTCCTCAGTTATACAAATCCAAGGGAGTTATCGTTCCCAAAGATCTAATGAAAATTTGTAGACCAAATGACTACAAATTGCTCCAATATGGAAAAGTAGAAGAATCCTCAAATCAGCTTGTCCAAATGAATGCCCAAGCCCCCTATTTATTCACTTTTTGAGAAGTTACTAAGAACTTCTAGAAGCATCCATTATAAAATCCCATTATAATGCACTTTTATAATAATATAACTTTATAAAATAAAAAGTGCAACTCAACTTAAAATTATAACATGTGGGGCCCGCATAACTCATAATAATAAAAATAAGCTCTAAATCACTTCTCCAAGAGCAAATACGACCACTGATCTACAAAATGACTCTCTCCACATCGCCACCAGTCTACGAGAGCCTGTGATAGATTGATCCGGCACGCTAAACGATGTCAGCCAGAATGGGGACATGACAATAACATTGCCCTCACTAGAAAGTTGTACATAGAGATTAGGATCTGAAGGACTTATGCTAAATTTAGAATTTCTTAGATGAGTCTCAATCTTAAAATACCAAGCTCTAGGAACTTGCTTTAGTCCATACTAGGACTTGATTAATCTATGAACAAGATGTTCCTTCCCTCCTACTTGAAACCCTTGTGGTTGGACCATGTAGACTTCTTCATTCAAGAATGCATTTTGACATCCTTTTGGTGCAATGGACTCCCAAAGGTTATCACAGTGTATGGACACTGTATAGATGTTTCAGATGCTGCGAAGACAGATGAGAGTTTAGGAGGATGTTGTGATCTTATATCCAAGATCGCATCATTTATTGCTTCATATTGGATGAGTTACATATGTTTTGGTGAAGATTGGTCACTGACTGTGACAGTGAAAAATGACAAAGTTAGTCTCTGTGTTTTCTGTATATCTTACAGGAGATAGGGAATCAGTGCATGTGAACTTTAGAGATGAAAGATAGAGTATTGAATAGTGTTCTATGAATTGCACAAGGTACGGAATGCAGGATGACATCAATTGTGGTTTGCACTCTGGAAGGTGATCTATTTGGAAGCCGACTACAGAGATGTAGCGTGTATGACAGATGGCGAACTTGAATTAAGGATGTCGGTCCTTAATTGTTGTAATATAATCATTGTAGACTTGTTCTAGATACCGCGTGTATCTTAGCAAGGGTTTATGTAATTGTTTGTAATTAGGAAAGCCTTATGGGCCGACTTGTTTATAAGAATTGTAATAAGGTATAAATGAAAGGTCTTTTCTTTGGAAAAGACATGGATGAGAAGAAGATAATATAGAGAGGTTGTGAAAGTTGTGAGCTTGTATCTGCTGTATGTAGAGTAGAGCTTTGTTGGTGGACTTCATTGGAACTGATCAAGCAAAGACAGTTGCTGCCAAACAGTTCAAAGATTGTGTATTTCTTCATATACACTTGTGTTGTGAACAGTGAGTTCTGAAGGTGGACTTAACCTTCTTTGGGCAGTGAGCCCTCCCTTTTGTTCTTGACTCCTAACAGGGTCTGTCCTCTAACAAGGACTATGTACTGTAATGTTTCAATAAGCTCCTAACATGGCTATATCTTCCAACAAGGATAACTATACTCTCAGTACATCATTTGTGGGTGCTAATTCCCATCGGGGTTTTTACCTTTAACAGGGTTTCCCTGAGACCAAAATATTGTGTTATTCATTGTGTTCATTGGATTTGATATTGTTGTTGCTTTAAGTTTAAAGTTTAATATTCTGTCATACAACTGATTCACCCCCCTCTCAGTTGTATTGTGGACTGTTATTCCTAACAAGTTTTGGAGGAAATTATAAAAGGAGAATAAGAAGGGACATTACAAGATTCCTTTGGTAGGAGCCGTACTCGTATGGAAGCATCCGTACAGAATGAATAAAAATTACGCAGCCCACGTCAGTGAAGAAATTGAAAGGATGCTTGATGTAGGCATCATATTTCGGGTGCAGACGAGCGAGTTGGTGTCCCCCATCATGATTTCGTTAAAAAAGGACACCAACCAAATCAGGATATGTGTGGACTTCAGGTGTTTAAATGCAGTCACAATCAAGGATCCGTTTCCAATTCCTTTTACAGACAGTATCCTAGAGGAAGTTGCAGGACATGAGATTTACTCATTTATGGATGGATTTTCTGGGTACAACCAGATATCCATCGCGGAAGAAGATAAACTTAAAACAACTTTCATAGTGGAAGACAGAGTGTACACGTACAACTGAATGCCCTTCAGACTTTGTAATGCTTCGACGACATTAGAAAGGATCATCCTGCACATTTTCGACAAGATGTCTATCGGGAACTTCAAAACCTTCCTTGATGATTGGTCCATTTTTAGTGCCAAAGACACGCACATGGTAGCCCTCGGAGAATGTATGGAGAGGTGTCGACGGGCCAGATTGGCACTCAATCCAAAAAAATGCAGATTTATGGTGCCCTAGGGGAAACTACTGGGACACATCATATGTAAAGCCGGATTGAAGACAGATCTAGACAAGGTATGAGTAATTCTGGAGATGGAACCCCCAACGGATGTAACCGGGGTAAAATCGTTCTTGGGGCACATTGGGTACTACAGGCGATTCATTAAGAATTTTGCCCAAGTGTCGTACCAACTAGATGATTTGACTCGAAAAGGAGAACCCTACATGTGGGCAGCAGAGCAGGAGAAGGCATTTGAGGAGCTAAAGTTAAGGCTAGTAGGAGCATTGATTCCTTGTGTACCCTAACTGGGACAAGGAATTCCATGTCCATGTGGACGGATCGAATTTTGCCATTGGGGCAACCTTAGCACAAACAGGAGACCACGGGTTGGATCATCCTATTCATTTTGCGAGCAAACTTTTGTCAAAAGCGGAGAACTATAGCACTACAGGGAGGGAAGCACTCGAGATGGTCTATGCCGTGCAGAAGTTCCAACATTATTTGTTAACGACTCCATTTGTTTTTTATGTAGACCACCAGGCTCTGATGTACCTCGTCATCAAGCCAATCATTCAAGGGTGGGTAAGTAGATGGTTACTCCTATTGCAAGAGTTCACATTTAACATTATAGTGCGGCTCGAAAAGAGCCATGTCTGTGCAGATCACTTGTCAAGAATGAAGTCTGGCGAACCTCTTGAAGGCCTCAATGATGACTTTCCAGACGCACCTATTCAGAATCGCAGTGTTACCAACCTGGTATACAAGTATTGGAGAGTACCTCTCAACAGGGCAGTTCCCACAGGAGATGCAACCGAGTGGGAGAAGGAAGTTGGTATTGAGAAGTAAAACGTTCCAGCTCATTAATGGACTATTATACAAGATGGGACTTGACCAAGTCCTTCGCCGATGCGTTATGGAGGAGGAAGTCCAGAGTGTATTGTGGGAAGCACATGAAAGTCCTGTGGGAGGACACATGGGACCAAATACGATGACATGAAAAATATTACTCGCAAGATTATGGTGGCCAACAGTTTACAATGACGCAAGGGAATGGGTGGTGAGTTGTGATACCTGTTAGAGAGCAGGGAAGCCTCTCAAGAGAGACTTCATGCCTCTGAACCCCTCCAATGCACAAGAATTATTCGAACGATGGGGAATCGATTTTGTGGGGCCACTCAAGGCAAGCAGAGCACGATGGTGTAGGTACATTGTCGTAGCGACGGAATACTTGACAAAGTGGGTTGAGGCACACGCCCTCTCGGATAACTCAGCCTTGAGTACGATGGAATTTTTATACGAACAAATAATCACACGCTACGACATACCCATCCAAATTATGAGTGATTGGGGGGGCCATTTTGTCAACCACATGATAAAGCTGCTCACCACATAATTTAAGATTTTCCATTCTCTCTCAAGCCCGTACTATCCGAGAGCTAATGGCCAGGCTGAAGCCACCAACAAGATATTGGTGTTGGTCATATACAAGTCATGTGGGAGGAATGGTTGCCATTCGTGCTGTGGGCTTATCGCACCACTTACAAGGTCACTACAGGACGCATACCCTTTCGGCTGATGTATGGACAAGAGGCTGTTGTACCAGTTGAATTCATGGTACCGAGTCTGAGGATTGCTATTGAGAATAAGTTGGGAGATATGGAGAGTCTGAGGGAGAGACTGTATAATCTCAACAAATTAGATGAACGACGTCTCATGGCACAATGGGCGACCGAGATAACACAATAGCGACGAAAGGTGTGGCACGACAAGTACCTGAAGAGAACAAGATTCGTACCTGGGCAACTAGTTTTGAAGTATAACAGACGCAATGAAATTAAGCCTGGAAAATTTAAAGTAAAATGGCTGGGGCCATACAAGGTGCGTGAAGTTGGTGACAATGGAGTGATTAAGTTGTGGACGCTGGATGGAAAGGTGATAGCAGATCCCGTCAATGGCTCGAAACTAAAAATCTACTGCGAAAGGGATGAATGGCGAGGAAACTCGAAGAGACAGAATCATTTAGGTGTTAAAAATAAAATAAAAAAAATAGAGAACACCGTACAACACATGCCAAACACAAACATCAAATAGACCGTACGGTTCCATATGAAAGCACAAGGGAGAAATCTATACGGTGCCAAGTCAAGACCTTACGGTGCCAAGTCAAATTCGTACAGTGTTTAGGAAGAAGTTGCCAAGTCAAATCCGTACGGTGTACGATTGGGGAAGACCGTACGGTGCCAAAACAGGAAGCACGCGACTGGCAAAATTGGATCCATACGGTTTAGGGAGGCAAACCGTACCATTTCGTAAAAAAGCAAAAGGAAAAAAAAGCTAAGTCTGTATGATTTTGGGGAAAGAAAAATGTAAGCATTGGGATATTAACACGTACGGTCTAAAGGGATAAAACAAAGATCAGTTCATTGTTGTTTGTACGAGGAGAAGAAATCAGGCAAGGGAGAGCAAGGAAAAAATATTGAAGACCTGACCGTTTCATTAGGTAGAAAGGGATCAATTATAATTGTTTGCACAAAGCGACGAGCAAAACTGTTAATGGATACAGGGAAAAAGAAAGGGAACTGGAGAATGCAACTACAAGCAGGTGATAAGAGAGAAAAGGTACTACTGTCAAGAGTTAAAATTTCAAGCAAGGCAGATGCCAGCACAAGTACAAAGAAGAAATTGAGGGATAAAACACAAATGACAGACCAAAGGGAGACAATGATTGCACAGACAGTTACATTTGAGGGTTTGAATGGATGGGGTTGCCAGAAATGGTGGCAAGAAACTCTTGACACAGATGAGGTGAAGCGGAGCCTGCGTAAGGCAGAGGTACATTGGGTTGTGATGATGCCCTTATTTTGCATTTGTGACTTTGAGGGTCCGTTGAAAACCATGATCGAAACATTTGATCGGTTTTCATGGACGAGCAACTTTCCCTACCTAGGGCACACCATCATAGTCTCCTTTAAGGTTGTAGACTTCACATGGGTGTTTGGCATTCCCGGATCGAAGGGCAAAAAGATTGATACTAAGCAATGAAAAATGACAAAGGAGGCAAAAGAGTACTGGGTTTAGATGGTTTCTCGCGAGCTCACACCTGCAGAGTTGGCTTCGCTCGCCAAGGCATCGAAAGGGCGGGGTATCAAGAAATCATTTGTCGTGGAGGGACATTGGCAGTGCATCATGGACATCATAAAGAGTAGACTGACAGGCTCCAGCCGTGCATCTGATATCTCCATCCCACAGATAAGTTTGATGAATGGCATACTAAATGGGTGGGTGTATGATTGGGCATTGCTACTCGCAGAGCGCATATACAAGTTTTTGACATTAGAGTACAAGACATTTTACATGTTGCACTATGCCATTGGGATTTTCTAGGAAGCCACACGTACCCAGATACCTGAGGAGTTGTTGGAAGTAAAGCCAACAAGCATGCTGGCACTTGATGAGCCACCCATTCTCCTATGGAGGCATTTGGACAAAGGAACCACACCACCAGAACAAAAGAGGAAGCGCCAAGTTGTTTCGGAGGAGTCTAGAAACATTGATAGTGGACAGGAGCCGACAACTTCTAGCAATTCGGAGGAGAGTAGCGAGGCTGATTCGGTAGCCCATGAGGTAGTACAAGTGACACCCACCCAGGTATTATTTACTCCACCACGACTATGGGCAATGCAGCTCACTACAACAGCAGCAGGGTTGGTGACCACAACAAGTATTCCAATGTTTGGGTAGTTGAGGCCGCCAATAGAGATGAGACCCATGGGAGTTGCGGAGGTAGTGGCTTAGCTTACGACGCCTACAGAGGATGAAGAGCACACGATTATACTGAGAGGGGGGGGTGAATCAGTATAATAACAATTTTAACTTTTAAAAACTTTATTCAAAGATAACTTTAAATTCTCAAACAAACAATTATACACATGAACACAAATTTTACGTGGAAACCCAATATGGGAGAAAACCACAAAATAATTTGCTTTTATATATAATATTGTTCTTTTACAATGTTTTGTAGGCACCAACCTACTAGAGGCTCCAACCTCTAAATTTATGAGCACCGACTCACTGGAAGCACCAACTCCCACACTTTGCAGGCACCGACCTACTGGAAGCACCAACTCCCCCTGTCCGGATTCTGAGCACCAACTCCTATCTAGATTCTGAGCACCAACTCACTGTTTTCGAAATTTTCTTCCACTTGGATGCTGTTGCTTAATTCAACTGATGATGGACATAATCTGCTCTCTCTAAGTCAGCCAATATTTTTCTTCTTATTTTCAAATATATGTCATTATGACAATATATTTATAATAAAAAATCTGAATATATGACCATTAATTCTTCTCTCCTTTATACTATGACTGCTCTTCCTTTTCTTTTTACATACTGACTTGTTATTTTTTATTTTCAAAAAGATTTGAATATATATACTCATATGAAACATTATGTCTTTTTAAGAGTTATGACTTTTCAATATGAAAAGGTGTCTCCTTTTTAAAAATATTATTAACTATTAAAGTTAATATTATTAACTTTAATCTCCAAACAATGATCAATATCCTTTTATACGAATGACCGCTGTAGATATATAATCTTCATATTCGAAAATGCTTGTATTATATGAGTGAGGCTTTAGGCGCTGAGTGTGTTCTTTTCTTTCAAAACATGTATGTATCTACCTTCATAAAAATGGCTTGCATAAGCTTTCAACGCTGCACCTTCGATATAATAATGGTTTTCAATCCTTCGATTAATATCTTTTAGCAGGCTGTGTTATTAATCTTCGACGCTGTTTATCATATGCTTTCGAGTATGCTGTTTGATAATCATAATGTATACGCTTGTTTCAACCTTTAAACCTTCGTTAATAATAATATATATATTTGTAGTTCAAAGACGCTGCTCTGGTAATATGCTGCGTAAAAGTTTATTATATTATTCTTTGACACTAATGTTTGCCGTTTAATCTGCTGTATTATATTCAAACCGTATATGTAAATATTCAAACTTTCGATCACCGTTCTCAAAACTTGTTGATCGCTGCATATATTCCTTCGAATGTATTATCTTGCCTTCGAAACTTTGCATAAACATTTATAACTTTATTACCTACGGCAACCATTCCATATGAAGGTCTACGATAAATAAAATTAATCCCTGAATATGCCATTTGTTCATATACTATGGCAACCACTGCATACATGAAGGTACTGAATATGCCGTCCTCTGTCTGTAGATACGATCTTCATAATACATGTTCTCTGCTACTGATTGTGAGCCGCTTCTACACCCGTCTTCCCTTGACGGCTCCTTGTTCCTCGGCCTAGGTAAGTTCCAACTTAAGGTAATGTTTGCTGTATAAAATGAAACCATATAACCTCTGTTTGTTAAATCGTTGCTATAATATTATAGCTGATTTATTTTCCTTTTAATCGCTGTATTTCTCTATTACCTTCAGCGTTGCCTTTAAATGGCCATTCATTAGCTTGAACTAAGTGCCACCATATACAAATCAGATAAGACAAATTTGCCTTATTCTTATTTTGGCTTTTCTATTTTTGCCTTATTCGCATGACTTTGTCTTGCATGGTTTTCTCTTGATCGCTGTAGTTCCAGTATAGTTGCTGCCATATATAGCCTATTCACAAATATTGCTGTCTAAGTAATTCTTTAATATACACAACACTAGTCTCCTTGGCATTCTTCACAAATACAATTTTTCTATTCTTGAAACTTCTAATTGCTGTCCATCGTAATTAGCATGGCTCTGTTGTCTTCAGTGTAGAATGGATTCATTTGCAACTCATCCTCTTAGCACACTAGTCACTTCTCTCAGTCATAACCAAACCTGTGCTTTTCTGGATTCAGAATCTTCAGTTCAAGAGAGGTAGTGATCAACATAATGAATGCAGAACCTTTGTCCATCATCTATATATTGATGTTAACATTTCTATTTATAAACTCCTTCAACATTAATGATTAGAGCCTCTTCTTAAAATGACCGCTGCCACATACGTTGATAACTTGATTGTTATAGACAAGTCCAGATCCTTGCGCTATATCTGAAATTAATCTCTTGCTTTGATTTCTCTTGATGATAATTGTTGTCTATATGATGCCCTTCTCCTTATTGTATTGGATTGTTGTAGTCACTGCTTTTTAATGCTTAGCTGCTGCTTATTTACTGAATTACAGTCCTGTAGACTTCACGTTTCACATCAACATTAAGACAGATATATTGAGTATATTAAGTCCACATTATCTTCATTTATAAGGCAAGTAATATAGTCATTTGAGTGCACTCATAGTTATCTGATTTTGACATCAATGACAATATGTTCATCAGAGGAGGTAGGGGGGGTGGAAGTGCTAGAGGTGGTGGCAACGTCTAGACTTGAGGGGTTGACTGGTGGATTGGAGTGTAGGGAGCAGTTTGATAGCGCGGAAGTCTGAGAGGTGTGGAGTAGTGAGATGCAAGTAGAGGCTGCGGTTACCCTGGTCACTCCCAATATCGCATTTGTCACTTTTGATGTAGCCCTATTGGAGGACACATCACGTGTTACACCTTCTATCGAGGCCGTTTCTACTTGGCTCACACAACGTTTCCAGATGACTCCCTTGGCACCGATGGGGGTGGGTCCCTCTCCTTGACGGGATACCCCCACGGATGTCGTGGTGTTGGATGGAGAGGCAACCCCCGTGGGTACCCATGCTTTGGCAACGAGTCCGTTGGTAGAGAATTGGTGATGGAGGAGTTGGTAGACCGTTCGACGACCATAGTGAGTGGCATAGTGGACTCGACAGCCCGGGTAACGGAGGAAGGGCCAAAACTTCCAGCTTTCCCTGAGTCTCCTAGACAGCCAGTGGGAGAGGATGTTGAGGCGTACTTGGCGGACATGGTTGCATGTGGCCGTCGGGTAGTTGTTGCTGCACAGGCGAGAGCTTTGGAGAGTGTTGAGGAGGATCTCTAGAGGGTGCTCGCTTTTATGTGACATGACTGCCCTGGAGTTTTTGCGAGCTGTTTTGAGTCTGGAGGATGGCTAGCTGTAGAGACTGTTCAGATGATGGAGGCGTGGGCTATGGGTGTGCCTGTGGTTGCCAGTAGGGTAGAGACCTTGATCGGGGAGATCGAGCAGGCCTTCAGGGAAGGTTACTATACCTGGCGACACACAAAGTATGTTTCTGAGGGACATGTGACTGCTTGGGAGGTTGTAGAGGTAGCTCAAGTGGAGTTGGTCACCCGGTTGGAAGTGGTCGAGAGGGATTTAGCTCACCACAGACAGGAGTTAGCCACCCAACAGGCAGAGGAGCGAGCAACGTTGATGGCTCAATTGGAGGCCACTATATCAGAGAAGGCAGCTCTAGAGGCATAGTTTGCTGAGGAGAAATCCTTGCTTGAGCAGCAGTTGGTGGAGGTTGGGGAGGAGTGGAGTATGTTACAGTCGGGTCTGACTCAAGCACGAGAGGAGGTTGATGCAAAGGGGAAGGAGCTTTTGGAGGCCGCATTCATGGTAAATGCAACATTAGAGCATTAGATGGTTGTAGAACGAGACCTAAAGATTAGGACGCAATAGGTCTACGAGCTATAGGCTCAGTTGCCATCTTCATTAGGGCCACCGACTTCTTCTTCAGGGACGCTTCCTCAGCCCCCTACTTAGTCATGATTTCTTTCTCTATTAGTATGTTTAGTATGGTGGGTAATTTTGTTTTGTTGTCATCCCATTTTGTTGTTCTCCGTCCCGGGCACTTGTGTTTCTTGTCGTCCGGAGACAACTTTCTTTTTGGGGGGGATGATGTTGTCCGTCAATATGGACAGTTAGGTAGTTGCAACCGAGGGTAGGTAGTTAATGGGTGCGATGGTCTCTATTTGTATGTAATCTTTCGATGGAAGAGACATGTTATGTTATGTTGTGGTTATACTCTTGTACATGATCATTTATGAGCAATGAAAGATACTTAAGGTTCTCTCTCTTATGCTGTGTTGTGTACTTACTACTCTGTATGACTGCAACAATCTAGTTTACCCGTGAGGGCAAACAATCTTGAGGCTAAAGTTCATTGCTTTCAATCAATCAAGGGATTGGACCTCCTCCAGCTCCAAAATCTCAGCCAAATTAGCAATACCGCAAAAAGCATTAGATGCTCATTTTGGTCAAATTTCCTATATGCAGGTCTGCACCAGATGCATGAGCAAATCTTAAGATTCAAGGAGGATGGAAGAAGAATTTCCTACATCAATTTGATTCAATCTTTCTCTAAAGAAAAAATCTTGATTGCACATTAAACATCACACCTAGACGCACCTAGACCAGATTTGATGACAACAAATTAGGAGACATGTCTTGATGGCTTTAGAGAGATGACCCAGAAAGTAAATGGCGAGTAGGAGGAAAGATCTCAGAATTTATCAGAATTGATTGGCAATGCTTTGATACCTTTTTATGTTTGAGAGAACACAAAAAGTATGTGTTATTATTCAATCAAATGACTTACATATTTATAGGATTCTCTAATCCTATTTTAGAGGAAACAAATCCTCTAAATATATCAGTTGTTTTTAACAATGCAACACAACTAATATATTATAGTAATCCACAATTCTAACAAACCTATAACAAACTATGTGAGCTTTAACAAATATACCAACAGGGGCGAGATGTTGGTGCGAACATGGTATATCACGTAATTTGATTACTATTAGGTCCTTATTCACACTTACTATTTAAGTTTACTTACAGCTATTACTTTTTTTGTCTCATATCAGAGGATTAAGACACTTGTCATGATCTTAGTTTGTCATATTCTTTCGTCCTTGTCTATTGTATATTGTACCAGTTTCTGTTTTGCATCTAATGAATTCTCTGGTTTTGTAGCATTTCCATTGCTTCTCTCTTGTGTGGAAGGTTGTTTTAACTTTTAGCTGCAAGAAACCTTGGCTCCCATGGAGTTGATCAACAACTCCCACACTATATTCTCCCACACATTCATTATAAATTATAACATAACACTTTATTAGCTAATATATTGTGTTAGCCTCCATGTCATTGTCGTGGGCCACATTAAACAGATCACTATTTGTAGAATGTGCCATGCTTCTTGTTATTTTGATGATCTCGCCCTGCCAAAAATGGAATGATCAAGAATTCTCAATTATAGCTGAAGAAAAATAGATTTCATCCCTGTTCCTTATTATTTCTGTGCTTAATCATCTCGTTCTTATTTGATAATGATTAGCTATCCACTTGAACTTGAGAATTCTAAACACAGAAAAGGTCATGAATGAAACTTCACTTCCCTGGTTACCTTTTCTGATCTATAATTGCTCAGAAACTATGGTAAGGATGTTACCTGTGACATTCATTAAAATCTTTAGTTAGTATTGAATTAATATATTGTTGTAGTCTGGGAGCAATCATTTTATTGTCATGTGTTTGTCCTGTAATTCAAAATTTGAGGCTTTAATGTCTAAAGAAAAATTCAGTTGCATTTTGTTGTGATTATTCACAAAGTCAATAAACTATTCTGTTTTTCATCTAGAGCACATGGAATGTCTTTATAAAAAAAGTTGTTTTTGCAAATTTAAATTATTATCCTTAAAATCTTAATTCATTAACAAAATTCTCTCAAATTTTTCTTGTCAGTTCATATCATCTTTTCTAGTAAATAACACAAACACGAAGGTGGAATATCTTTCTAGGAATGACAGATGTGAATATACAATATGTATGCAACACAGTATGTGGATGATATTTGATGAGTAAGTGCTTTGGCATATATTGAAAAGAGAAATATGCTTTGCTAAAATTATGAGGATTAGAAAGGGAACTGCCCATGTTTAATTAAGGACACTGACATTGACTCCAGAAAGTAGTAGTCAATGCTGCACTTGCTTTCCTTCATGGTTAGTAACACCGAAGGCAATGAAATGCATGGAATTTATTACCATGTTGATGAAGTTTAAGTGTGTTATCTTTCCATTTCCAACACATGCTTGCTAGTCAGTAGTCACCATGGTTTTCCATTCTTGGGTGTAATAAAGAAAATTATACATACTGTTAAACAATTCAATTTTCTTTGATTTGTGCAATTTTATATAATTTTATGGTGATAAACTTTTGCAAGTGTAGATATGTACGCTGCTCTTCTTTGTGTGTTATTTATTTTATTTTCTTATGGTGACATGTTTCTATAAGTTCATGTCCAAAATATTCCCTGTATGGTGTTTTTCTTTCATTTCTACTTGTAATTATTTAAAAATGCTAAAACATCTAATGCCTGTTCCCGTAAGCAGTGGCTTTGCAATGCTGACAAGTCATGCTATGATCCGACAATGAGATTGAAGTAAGTTTGGTTGTTAGAAATTCTGTTTCTTATATTTCCTGCCCTCGTTATGAATCATGCTCTTTGGCAAGGTTAATGTTCACTTGAATTGTGCCTGGTTTGCAAAGTAATGAGGCAGGATAATTTCTGTGCCTGGGGTTCTCTGATACTTAATAGTTTATGTGATGTGGCCAGGGCTTTCTTTGGATCACTTTATAAATGCTTATCAAGAGGTGCACGAGCTGTATTGCAGTTTTATCCTGAAAATCCAGCTCAGCTGGAAATGATAACCTCTGCTGCAATGCGCTGTGGTTTTTCAGGTGGTTTGGTTGTGGATTATCCTCATAGGTACTTTGGACTCCAATTATTTAATGTGACTTCTGTTTATGCTTTTGACTTCTATTTAATATAATTTCAACTTTAGGCTTTGAATGCACAAGTACTGGTCAACTTTTCATTTAGTGATTGACTCTGGTCAATTATAAATTACATTTATGAATGAGATTGTAATATATAGTCTCTGCAGTTGCTGCTTATTAATTCAGACATTATACACGGATCGTTAAAAATTTTGCTGATCCATAGTTTACTTCAATATTTAAATGCATGTTCACCACCCTGGAGTTACTTTACCTTATATGCTGTTCTTCCGTTTCATGCTATTGAAACAACTATCTAGGGCTGCAAACCAATGATTTGTACAGCTTATGGTTTCACAAGTACTGGTCAACTTTTCATTTAGTGATTGACTCTGGTCAATTATAAATTACATTTATGAATGACATTGTAATATATAGTCTCTGCAGTTGCTGCTTATTAATTCAGACATTATACACGGATCGTCAAAACTTTTGCTGATCCATAGTTTACTTCAATATTTAAATGCATGTTCACCACCCTGGAGTTACTTTACCTTATATGCTGTTCTTCAGTTTCATGCTATTGAAACAACTATCTAGGGCTGCAAACCAATGATTTGTACAGCTTATGGTTTCCATCTAGATAATCTGTTCATTATACATTCGTGCATATGCTTACATACTTGCTTTCATTTCCTACATATCATATTTTATACCCCTTCCAAGCTACCACCACCATATATGATTCTTATCAATGGAAGAAGATAAATAGTGTGTAATTTCCCCAAATAGGTGTAGGACAGGGAAAAATGTGTTAGAAAGCATGTTAAAGGCAACCATCAAACCTCAAAAACATGCAAACATGACCTATCCAAACACAAAAGAAAATGAGATAAGGAAAATGTAAACTCTAAACAAACTCCCTCATTTTGACAGTTGTGCTCTTTCCTGCTTCTCTAAATGTTGGTATGTAGCTCCCATATTGACACTATGCACTCAATAACGAAAGCAAATTGACTATAATGATCACGAGAAGATTCAAAATATGATGGCTAAAGATTGAAGGCAAAATGAGCTCAATTTATAGGAATTGAGAGCCAAAATGCAGAATTAGCAATTGAATGTGCAAATTGGAAGATTGTCATAATTATGACAAATTGGATTCACAAATGTAATGCATAAATCAATGCATAATTAGAGGGAAATGTGGAAGGGAAAGATGATGGAAAATTAATAGGAAATTGGAAGCCAAATTAGTGGTGAAAAAGGATAGGGAAAGTGGAAGAAATCATGAAACATGATTATAGGGCATTGAAGCACAATTAAGGGGAAGAAAGTTTTGAATTTAAAAACTCATTAATTCCCACGAAAATGGAAATTAGTAAAATAGGAATTTAGGAAATTCCAACATGGCAAATTAGTCAATTAATTAATATAAATTAATTACTTGTGGAGACATAGGAAAGGGGGAACAAATAAAGTTAATTTATTTATCAAAACTAGGGTAAACCATGAGTTATTTACCCCTAAGGGACAAATTAGTTGATCGTTTACCAAATTAATCACTATGATGCGAAAGAGACTTGGTTTTGATGATTTTGACGAAGAATCAGAATGATTTTGATGGTTTTGAAAAGGTTTAGGAACACCATTGATGACTTGGACAATGTGTTAGGTTGATCTAAAATGGTATTGACAGCTTTGACAATGCCTTGGAATCAATTTAAAATTGATTTGAACTGACTTGATAAGACTTGAACATGATCAATTCAAGCAAAGCGATAGAGGTTATGATGCAAAAATGAGAGAAATGTTAATAATTGATCGATTGAGAAATGACACAAGATAGAAGACATGTTAAAAAGGGGGCACATAGGTGTGAACCATTTTTAGGTGTCTACATTTTGCCCCTTTTTAAGACAATGCTATTATGAGCGTTGGCTCAAAGAAAAAGTAAAAGATCATGCCCCAATGGAAGTAGGATGCCCCCCTGAAAAATTGGGTGGAAATTGACATGAGGACAATTTTTTGAAAAGAGAATAATTAGAAAAGATTGATAGAAGAGATGTTAGTAAAAAGAAGAAATGAGATAGAGAAGAGTTAATAATTATGAAATTGCTTTCATAAATGCACTTTTGTCATGAGAGCTTTATTTAATATGGGAAACTGCATGCATCGCACTGTGGCACAAAATCCCAGAGCGATAATGCAATCCCTTTGCGTAAAAACAAACACAATTACATACAAGGAATGTTTCCATTCATCTTGAAGCATATGACATACATGCCCCAAAACTTTATGAAAGACACCCTGCAAACATAAGACAAAACAAAAATAAAGGACCACGAACCATCCTAGCCACTCTCATCACTTAGTGATATCCTCGAGTAGCATAGGAACATGACCAATGATAAATCAATAAAAGTTAAGACTTACTAAACCAAGCAAGCAAACAACGATTTTGATCTTATTGTCAAAGTTTATAGTTTGTTTGATTGATGATAATGATGATGATGTCTGGTTTCAGGAATGAAGTACCCCGCCTAAGACTAATAGCATCTAGTTTTGAGTATACCACACCCTATATAAGACAAATGACAGGTTGATAAAGGACAAATTGATTGATATTGTTTGATTGATAGGACAAGTTTGATTTGATTGATTATTGACATGATTGGATAGTTTGTATGTTGATGCGTGATTTCATTAAGCACAATGTTTGGAAAGTCTTCAAAATGCATCTGCTCAAATGTCTGTCTTGTTGCAAGGGGCAATTTATTGATGAATTGAAAATGATTATGTACAAATATATTGCAAATTTTTGAAAGATTTTTTGGATTTTGAAAATATTTGATTTTCTTGTGCTTTATTAGGACATTTTATAATTTTTAGTGATTCTTTCTGGACTTTTTATGATTTTTAGTGATTTGTTTAGGACTTTTTAGAGATTTTTTCAGCATTGTATACGATTTTTTGGTCTTTTTTTCAGGATCATATGCATTTGTTTGGTCTTTTTTCAGGATTGTTATATGTTTTTTATGCATTTTTTCAGGATCATATGCAAATTTTTTAGTTTTTTTTGCAGGACTTTAATATTTACAAGAGCAAGATGTATTGAATTGCCTTAATGTGTAGCAAGGCAAGGACATTAGGGATGGACGAATGGACATGTAGATGGATGAATGGACGTTGGATAATTATAAACCCCTTCTGCGTTGTTTTATTGTGCTTTATTTAATCTCAATGTAGATTATACTTAGATATATATAAGTATATATAACTATTAGGTAATATACGTAATATTTATATATACGTATAATCATAAGTATATGTATAATTGGGAGCCATCGAAAGATGACCCACAATTATAAATATAATATAACAAATGCGTATATATAATTATTACCATATATTGCGAGAATAGTTATATATATATATATATATTATAGTCAAGGATATGCTTATTCTTGCATCCGTATTTAATTAATTAACCTATTTATTATTTACGATTTCTTTATTTATCATATTAGATTAAAGCCTTATCTCCTTAAGTAATCGAAAATAATTCTTGATAACTACTTTAATGGGGAATTTAATAATTAAATTACGGAGTCCTTAGTTTTATTAAAAAAATAATCATAAATAAATAAATAAATAAATAAATACTAAACCTCTAATAAACTCAAGTGTATTCTCTAGTCTTGGAAGAGCGATAAAATGCAGTAAT
The DNA here is from genome assembly GCA_027943335.1 of Chamaecyparis obtusa. NCBI lineage: Eukaryota > Viridiplantae > Streptophyta > Pinopsida > Cupressales > Cupressaceae > Chamaecyparis > Chamaecyparis obtusa. Next base: position 51,895 of record BSBK01003650.1, read on the forward strand.
AATAAACTCTTGTCTTTTCTAAAGTTTAAATATCTTATAAAGTAGGGCTGAAATTAATAGAATGGTGAATGTATTTAACTCACCAAAAACAAGTCTTAGACTCACGCCAAAATAAACAAAGCCTTACATTCACGCCAAAAACGAAGTCATGCTTTTGGCATGAATAAGATATTAGTTGAAGTAAAATGTAAATGACATTGAAATGTTTGGAAATGAAAAGACATAAGAAATCACACTCCTCATAAAAGAGGTTCTTTCTTTCAATTTAAAAAAGGCATCCACGGCAAGGGAAGAGAGAGCTGTGATATAGGAGAAGCACGTCCAGGTAGCCTTGGGAGAAAACGCACCAGTCAAGGCAGCTGTTGCATCATTTGGACCATCTTCAGCTTGAGTCATAGAGACCAGGCATCTTGAGAAGACCAACACTCTTGCTTCCTTGTCTATTTCTCTCTTTCTGTAGCATAAATGATTTCGAAATTTGAAATCTGGGTAGTTTTATTTGAAGTTTTTCAAATACTATTTATGCTGTCACTGTCTGGTCTGTTTTAGTATAATTTTCTAGAAATAATTTCACTTCCAGAATGGAAGAAGGCTAGTGTCTTTTAGGAAGGAATTAAGATCTTTAATCACTGTAGAATATGGCTACATTCTTAAGTAATTTAATTACATTTTAGGAGGGTTTTGGTAGAGGTTGAAGAATGTGAGTAATTGTTCCTCTGTTTTTTGTGATTTCATTCTTTAGGTAAGATCTCTCTTGCAAAGAAAAGTAAGCTATCAGGAAAATAAGGAAACCCTAAATTATTAACCTCTGAAATTTAGCCATTCCTTACATTCTCAATAAATGCTTGAATGGAGTTAAGGGTTTGAGAGTGAAAATAACTTTAGGAAATGCTTTCTTAAGTTTATACTGTCATCTCTCTTATAAGCTTTATTCATTCTTATAGTATTTTGGGAATGTAATACGAGTTGATAAAGCTACCTGCTGCTAAGTCTATCCTATTTGTAAATTGATTTGTTCGAGAAGTGATTTAGAACATGAAGAGTTAATTGAATTTAGATCCCTGCTCCATTATACTTCACCAGTACTAAAACGTACTAGGATTCTATGAAGTTTAGAGGAAAAACCAGCTATCCTATCTTCTGTTATAAACTCATTAAATGTGTTGGTGCTTTTGGGAGAAGTTTTCCTAATATGGTCTTTGAAGTTTGAAAGCTTTGGAATAGTTTGAATATTATAAATCAGACCTTGATTTAAATTTATACTGTTGTGACCAGCACCTTTCACATTACTTTAGTAACCATTTTGGCTCATAGGTATTGCTTGCATAGTTGAAATTCTTGTTGGAAAACAAGGTTGTATACCAAAATCTAATGCGTACCTAGTACTGAGTTGATATTGTTTTCATTAGACATTTTCAGGCTTGGAAAGGAGGAACTTATTACTAGTAGCAATTTTATGACTAAGAATTAGCTTTTAAATCCTAGACCTGGGTATGGTAAAAAAATACAACACTTAGAAGCAAGAGGAGATGCTAAAATTCATTCAACACTAAATTAAATTATAGCCATACCATTGATTCAGATCTAGGAGCTTAGAATCATGGATGTCTATGTAATGTGTTCCCTTGTAATTCTAAAACACATGAAAAACTTTATAATTGGTGTGGAATCCAATTTGTTATATCAGCTAGGGGTGATAGTGAAGGAGAGCCTATAACTCCAATTTCACCGGTGCTTTGTTAGCAGGAAAGGATACCCTAAGGCTAGTAAGCCTAATGATTAACCTTGACTAAGAGGACAAGATTTAATTCTATTTCATCATGAGCCGTGATACCAATCTAGACTAGGGTGTATAATTGACTGTGCGTATAGTCGTACCTCACTAGTAAAACCTTGGCCAAGGTACACTTAATGTTAGTCTATTCGTTGGTACTGGATACACAATCGAGTCAGAGGTCATGCTAGTTAGGAGTGTCTATAGTGTGTGATTGGCTCATTGTGTAGGACCCAACCACCAGAAGTTAGTCGACCTCATCTCATGATCATGTGTACACCCTTGCGAAGGGCCGAACCCACTTCGAGTAGAAAGTGAGCAAGGGGGATTAGTATGATCCGTGGATGGGTGGTAAAAACGCCTTGGTGGTGTTTTCCCTCCTAGGATACATGGGAGCTAAAGGGAAACATAATGGAAACTTATGCACTTGGAAGCAGTAAGAATCCCTAACCCTATCTAGTTATTTTGTTATATCCATTTAATTTTAGGTATCATATTTAGTTTCATTTAAGTACATACTTTCAGTATTTTCTTTCTGTCTTTTTAGTGAAGACTCATTATATTCGTAGTTCTTTAAAAAAAAATTGCATTCTTATTATTTAAACATTTGAATTGAAATGATTAGATGCTGTTGTTCAGTTCTTTTTTATGCACTTCAATTTCGTGTAAAATACTGTTATATTATTTCTGCTTGTAACAGTCTGTCTTTGAAAGTTTATAACGTATCTGAATGGATCTAGCTGGTTTATGAGTTCATATTAGCTGATTTAATTGGGATTCAAGCAAAGTCTGTGTGCTTTGATTATTAAGATTGTCTATATTAAACTCACATTCATGGCATGTTTATGTATGAATGGTAGTAGCCTTTAGTACTTTTTGGTGCAAAGAATGGTTCTGATTTTATTTTCAGTTTGATTATTGATTGAATATCATAAAAGGAGCTGTACCTCAATTCAGAGGGCTAATAATCTTTATTTGCCCAACTACTGGTTATAGATTTAGTTCTGAAGAATGGTATAGAGATGAATATATGTTTATGATATTGTGAGGACAAATATGTTAACCAACAGGGAGGTACCATTGCTGAAGGGCTGCTGAATCCTGAAATTTGGCTAAGTCCAGAATTTTTTGAAAACTCCCAAAATATAAAATCTTTATTATAACTCCTATGAAGCTAAAACCTATCTCAAACATCCTGATGGTATTTATACAAAATATAGCTTAAAGTGTAAGAAAATATAAATTCTCCCGCCCTCCAAGCTGAGAAAATGACTAAGTATAGACAGCAAGTTGTTAAGAGGAAAATTCCTTTGAGCATGGCGAATTTTGCCTGCCCCAGAGGGAAATTCCTCTGACCCTCCAAAATTCTGCCCCTTGCAAAAGCGAGCTCCAAGTCCATTTTGGTGAGAAAAAATGAAAGAAATGTAAAAATGCTATTGTTTTTGTGGTGAAGTTGTGAAGAGAGGAAATTCCTCTGGGCATGGCGAATGGATGATATGTGCCAGGAGAGAATGGTGCCAGAGCAGATTTAATATTGGATATGTGAAGAAGAAAATGTTCACTGCCCAAGGTTATATTACAAATCTATATTATTGCAGCCACTTATCTAATTCATTGCCAATAAACACCATACTAAATTTTTTCGTTGGTAAATTCCTTAAGTGCAACTCCTGAGGCTATTCACGGTTGTTGTCTTATTTATTAGCATTGTGTGGGTACTTCCTACGCTGACTCCATTCAGTCTAAATCTTTGTTGAGTTTCTTCTTCTTCCAATTCCCAACTGTTGCTGACTGTATCATTTTATTGATGTCACGTAGATGCTTCCCCCTCTTCATTAGATTCTCTTCTCTATTTCATATTTCCCCTCCCCAAATGGTCTGTGTCGTGCGTGATTTATAAGGTAGCGAGCGACTCTAATAGTCGCCACCTTTGGTTGCCGACGGTAGAAAAGCCGTTGGCTTTAGTTTTATAATGTAATATTTACATTATGTATTTAGTAGGAATATTAATGAATATTATAAGATAATTTATTGTAATATTATATTATATTGATTTATCTATTCATATTAATAGTATTTTATATTTAATTATTATTTTGATCTTGTATTAATAATATTGCTTAACATTAACATATTTATTTATTTATTAATGTTATCATTATTATTTTTATTTTTTATTATTTATCAATTTATATCTATTTTGGGAATTATATGTTGAGATTATTAGCTTATGTCGGATATATATATATAGCATTGGCTAATAATATATACTACATTGATTATATCAAATAAATATAATATAATATAATAAAAGAATAAATAAATAATAATAATGATATCAATATTATTATATTGATAGCATTATTATTACTTATTAAATATGACATATATTATAATATCGAACGATATCGATTTTCTGAAGTATCAGTTTGAAAATAACTTTCACCGAATAATATAATGTTAAATCATCATATCGACTTTACTTAATACACCGTCGTGTCTTGACTAAAGTCGACATTGCATTCACTGCTGCATCTTTGCCATTTGTTAATACGCATCGATCATGTAATATGCACTGTTTGTTAATGATAATAATAACTGTCGCTGTGTGATATATTATATTATTAATGATATGTATCATATATTACATTACCGCAGTAGTACATTATGAAACAGTATGAACTGCATTGAACAGTCGCGACTTGATGAGTCGTGACTCATTATGAGTCACGTCTTATCAAGTAATGACTGCTCACTGCAGTATATTATGAGATTCATTTGGTGACTCTTAGACACCGAAATACAGGAACATAAGTATTACAGTCATTTGTTAATGTCTGCAGCATGAAACAGTGTTAGATTTATTAATATCTATTCACAGCATTCTTGATTCATTGAAAATATTTAGTCACTCACAGCATTATAATTAAGTATATAAAGGAAGATATTATCTTTGAACTTAGTGTGTTCTTCATTCAACTATAAGATTAATATATATACAATTCATTTAAAACTTATATATTTCTGGTCCAAATTTAACATGGTATCAGAGCCAGGTTACTTCTACAAAGCCTAAACAGCCTGAAGGAAGATCCGATTAGATCAGAAGTATATTCTTTTAAAATCTTGTAATTTTTAAAATGACGAATGGAATCAGACCCGAAGACAGACTTGAAGGTGCTTCTGACTATGACTCGTGGAAACTTCGAATGATGTTAGTGCTAAGGAAGAATGAATTGAAAACTGTAATAGAACATCCCACTAAACCTGAAGGAAGTATCGATCAGAATCAATGGGAGAAGGATAACATTAAAGCAATGGACTTATTAGTAGACGGAGTAAAGAATCACCTACTACCTATAATTACAAAGTTAGACTTTGCATATGACATGTTTAAAGCCCTGAAGGACATGTTTGAAATTAACAACACAAGCAGAATCCTCACTCTTAAAAATCAACTCTCTAATATTAAAATGAATAAAGGAGAGACCATCACTGCATATTTTATGAGGATAACAGAACTAAGGAATCAACTATCTTCAATTGGTCACACTTATGACAATAAGGAGTTAACTATGATAACTCTAAATGGGCTCCCCATCTCTTGGGAAAATTTTAGACAAGGAGTTAGTGCTCGATCCAAACCTCCTAAATTTGATCGTCTAAAAACCGACTGCATTCAAGAAGAGTACAATCTTATATCCAGAGGAATCATGAAATCTGTAAATGAAGATTCACAAGCTCTAGTCTCAAAATTGAAAAGGAAGAAGAGCAGGTTCTCTAACGATAAGCAATTTTTCAAGAAAAAGGATACATCTAACCTACAATGTTATAGATGTGATAACTATGGGCACACCACAGTGAAATGTCCTAACAGACTCAAAAAGGTACAATGTTATAGATGCGACAATTATGGACACACGGCAACAAATTGCCCCGACAGACTTAAAATACAAGCTTCACTTGCCGAAGTTAGAGATCCAAACTGGAAGTCAGATCTATTCTAAAAGAAATCTCAAGATATCTTATGATTAAGAGGGAGTTCTGTGATGAAACAACTCTTCCAAGATAAACTTGATACATTTGTAAATTTTGATTATTAATAATAAATGTTATTTTATGAACCTGTGTAAATCATATGGAGGTGACAACTTCCAATGATCATCACTTGTATTCTTTGATGTTATTGAAAGGTGACGATCTTACAATAACTATCTTTTATCATGATAGACCTCATGTGATGGCTGAAACAGATCATGATAAATGAATTATTACATGGTGGATTGAGTTCCTTAAAATGACCATGATCTCGTACTGTGATAGTCATCATGTGATGCTGAAACAGATCACAGTACTGAAGGTGATAGTCGTCATGTGACGCTGAAACAGATCACCGGTACCTAGCTATTGTGATAGTCGTCATGTGACGCTGAAACAGATCACCGGTACCTAGCTATTGTGATAGTCGTCATGTGACGATGAAACAGATCACAAATATTGAAGATGATAGTCGTCGTGTGTGACGCTGAAACAGATCACCGGTACTTATATTGTGATAGTCGTCATGTGACGCTGAAACAGATCACAATTATTGAAAGTGATGTACATCATGTGATGTTGAAACAGATCACAATTATTATTTAGTTGATATTTGCATATTGTTGATTTTTATCCTCCTTAGCTAAAGAGGGAGTGTTGAGATTATTAGCTTATGTCGGATATATATATATATAGCATTGGCTAATAATATATACTACATTGATTATATCAAATAAATATAATATAATATAATAAAAGAATAAATAAATAATAATAATGATATCAATATTATTATATTGATAGCATTATTATTACTTATTAAATATGACATATATTATAATATCGAACAATATCGATTTTCTGAAGTATCAGTTTGAAAATAACTTTCACCGAATAATATAATGTTAAATCATCATATCGACTTTACTTAATACACCGTCGTGTCTTGACTAAAGTCGACATTGCATTCACTGCTGCATCTTTGCCATTTGTTAATACGCATCGATCATGTAATATGCACTGTTTGTTAATGATAATAATAACTGTCGCTGTGTGATATATTATATTATTAATGATATGTATCATATATTACATTACCGCAGTAGTACATTATGAAACAGTATGAACTGCATTGAACAGTCGCGACTTGATGAGTCGTGACTCATTATGAGTCACGTCTTATCAAGTAATGACTGCTCACTGCAGTATATTATGAGATTCATTTGGTGACTCTTAGACACTGAAATACAGGAACATAAGTATTACAGTCATTTGTTAATGTCTGCAGCATGAAACAGTGTTAGATTTATTAATATCTATTCACAGCATTCTTGATTCATTGAAAATATTTAGTCACTCACAGCGTTATAATTAAGTATATAAAGGAAGATATTATCTTTGAACTTAGTGTGTTCTTCATTCAACTATAAGATTAATATATATACAATTCATTTAAAACTTATATATTTCTGGTCCAAATTTAACATTATAATATTATTTATTTATTATATTATATTAATTTATTAATAATATTATATATAATATTATTAATAACATATTCTTTTGTTATTATAATAATTTAATTAAATATATATTATAATTTACTATTATTATTAAAAATTATTTATTCTTATACTCAATTATTATTATCGAATTCTGCTCTGGAAAAGGAGGACATTACACATCATGGCTCTTGGGGAAGGGTCTTCCCCTTCCCTGAATTTAGTAAGGTAGTAATTTTGGCTTGATTATAAGCTGCTTCATCCATCAATCTGAGTTCGTTAGAGAATTCTACCCTTCCTTTTCTTTAAGGACTGATTACAATCTAGCTAGTCTTTTTTGGGATAATTTTGACATATACCAAGGGTCTCATCTCCTTTTGGCCCTTCCTCTTTCTTATGGCAATCTGCTTCTCCAAATAACATCTCTTGTTCAACTTATTCTGATTCGTCTAATTCCATTATTTTTTGAATCAGAAGTTGTTTCTCTTTCAATGTTGTCTCATCCTCCACTTCTTGTGGTTGAGGCAAACCTAGAAAATCACATACTACTTCCAATTCCAATGGGAGTAGGGTTTCCTCTCCTATATTTTTGCCCATCTCTTCGTTGTTTTGATGTTGCTCTCCCTGCTCTGAGTGAGGGGATGCCTTTGAGCCATTTTTTGAATCCAATCTTGAGTCATTCTGGTAGACTTTTCTTTTTTCCCCTGGCTCTGTGAGGGATTTGAATTTTCCACATTACTTCCCTCCCTTTTTTCCTTCTCAGGGCTTAATGAATTTGCTACTTCAAGATTTCTGTTTGTATAGCTCATATGTTTATCTATTGCAGTTAATGGATTAATGGCTGCTAACTGCAATTTTACTTCATCTTGTAGAGTGTGTCCTGAAACAAATGAGTTAGATCTTCCTGACTAGCTGCCAAGACTTTCTTTAATTGATCTTGTGAACTACTGGGGCTGTCATGCCTCATTATAGGATCTCCCTTATCATTGATTTGAATGGCAGCTACTTGTTTTTTGGTGATTTCTATCAAATTTCTCCTTCTAGGGTTTCATCCATTTCTGCAGAATGACATTTTTGATTTATTTGTTGTGGATTCTTATAATTCCCATTATCCTCATACGATGCCTTCCGCTGTTCTTTCTCCAATCCACTCTTGCTATTTGAACTACTAGCAATGAATTTTGGTCCCAAGATACATTTTCCTCTATAATTCCCCATGTCCACTCCAATTTTCTGGAACCATTTCTCCTTTTCTGTTATGATTTCTAGATTATCAATATACCTTAGTTCAATAGCTAGATTGAATAATTTTTTTGGATTTGCTCCTGGTTTTCCAAAGAAGAATTCTTCTTCTATTCCACTAAAAGCTCCTAGGGCACTTACCTGATCTTGGAAGCTCTTCGTCCACCATTTGATAATTTTCTCGGTTCGAAAACTCAGTCCACTTCATTTTGCAAAGAATCCAAAATCTTTAAAATGCTCCCAAATCGGGTTGAGTATCTTTGAGGGCATACTGAAAGCTTTGCATCTGGAATCATTCGGTGTTTTCCAGTTTTCTTCATTGGTATTTTGTTCACCATTCTTGTCTTCCTGAAAAGTTTCTAGCTGGGAATGAGTTTGAAAATGTAGGGGATGTAAAGAAGAGTACAATTTCTCATCAATATGTAAGTACAATGACTGATGGTATGTTATCTATTATGATGATTGATAATTGTTATAAAAAATTAGAATTCCAGACAAACTAGATCAGTTTATAATTTTCTCTTCCCCATATGTATCCTCGTGATGGTTGGGGTTCTACTCTTGGTAGTTGGTTGTGAATCTGCCCGGTCTTTGTGCTGCTTTTGTGTCAGCTTGTTGCATTTCTTTGTGTGAATGGTTTTAAATAAACTCCAGTTGCACTAAAAGCTAGAAGCACTACAAGGTTGACACAAAATTTAGAGGGCTAGCTTCTGAATATTCTGGGATTTTGTTTGTCCCAATTTTCTGACCAAGTAGCTAAGGACACGTTTACAAGTTTATAAGCAAAAATTGTACAAATCAAAGATTTGAAAATTTGAACTGAAATGGCACAAAGATTGATTTTTTTTTCTTGGTTAATGAGTTGTTGTCCCTTGGCAAGCTACAAGTGAAGAGAAAAGCCGCCTAACAACTTGCTTGTATTTCAAAACTTGTTCATAATCAGGTCCTTCACCTCAACCTCAGGTGACATCCTCTTAATGCATGTTGAGAGGCCCTCCATAATCTTTCCATGAGCATACTTGAAGTTGTCTATGCAAAAACTGTTGGAAGTTGCCATTGATTTCACAAGTTAAGTTGAAGAGGTCATTAATATCGTAGGAATTTGTTAATAGAAATGCTGTCATTGATGTCAAAGGTATATAGATGATTGACAATAATTGTTATCGATGTCAAAGGTGTATGAACACAATTGATAATGGCTAAAGGCCATTAATTGAAGCCCAAAGGCTAATCCAAATCAATTTTAGATCTCATCGAAGGCAAGTTTATTAATGCCATATTGGCATGGCATTTAATTTATGAAAGATGGCTGACCACCTTTTGTTTTGCATATAATCACCAAAGTTGTTATATTTATAATTGTCCAAGTTCAGTAATATTTATAATTGTCCAAGTAACTTCAGTAATATTTAAAATTAACCACTAAGTAATATTTATAATTGTCCAAGTTACTTCAGTAATATTTATAATTGTCCAAGTTATTATAAAGTGCTTATATTTATAATTGTCCAAGTTCAGTAATATTTATAATTGCCCAAGTTACTTAAGTAATATTTAAAGGCAGCGACCCTGTTAAGGCAGCAATTAGAATAACAAATTAAAAGGGAATGCAGCGATTAGTTAACAAAGTATGTCTCATTTGAAGAATTGTCTCTCTACATGAATGGGACACCTCTCTTTATAAGACCTTGCAATGGCATAAATAGAAGATGAATGGGAAATAGAAGAGGGATGTTTTGCAATGAATATTATTCAAATCTAAGAAGATATAAAATCAGACTGATTTGAAAATAAATAAAACCATTTTTAATAGGGCAATCAACATTAATAAATTGTTAACAAAAGGTGACGTGTTGAAATTGATAGCTTCGTTCAGATAATTAATATATAAATACATATATGTACATATTAATGTATATGTATTTGCTAATACATACACATTAATATATACATATATATATATTTTATTATTATATTTGAAATAATCTATCAATATATATATACTTTAATATATACATATATATTGATGTATATGCAATTACAATTACATATACATTAATATATACATATATATTAATGTTTATATATTTGAAACGATAAATATCAAATACCGATTATATCGGTTTTATTAAACACTGCAATAATGAACACCGATAAGTATCGGTTTGAATAATTACTAACTTAACCCATAACTATCGGTGATATGTTTTAAGTATTAACAACAGTGTTCGGCAGTGGTTAAGTCGACAGTGTCGACTGTAATTCTCATAACCATTGGTTATTATTATGCAGCATTGTTTTGTGGAACGATACGTATGAAACAATACGTAACAGCATTGTGATTACTATGTTATTATCGTAATGAAATGATATGAAACAATCATTGAGTATTATTTGGACAGTCACGACTTGATGAGTCGTGACTCATTAATGAGTCACGTCTCATCAAGTCATGACTGCCCTTAAATATATAATGTAAGACATTCGATGATTTGAAGGCACCAAATACAATAATCAATAAGTATACAAGTGTCTATTAAATCTCAGCAACGTTAATTCTAGAAATTCAATACTAATATCTTAAAGAAGTTTATCATATTTTACATGGTATCAGAGCGCTGGTTCTGAAGGATCCAAGCGGCTGATAAACTTGAGAAATTAAGATTTAGATTGAATACATTACATTCCGAATGGCAAGCATTATCAGATTCGAGGACAGACTTGAGGGTGCAGACAATTTTCAATCATGGAAGTTCAGAATCATAATGTTATTAGAAGAAAATAAAGTCGAATCTTTCATAAGAGAAGACAAATTAAAACCAGAGGCGGAACCTGACATATCAACTTGGAATGAAGGAAATGACAAAGCAATGAAGATCATCATTGATGGAGTTAGAGATCACATTGTTCCAATAGTAACAAAATACGAAAGAGCATATGAAATGTTGAAAGCACTAGAGAAAACTTATGAGATAAGTAACGCAAGCAAGAAATTAGCCTTGAAGAGGGAGATAAATCACATAAGTATGAACAAAGGTTAGAAAATAAATTCATACTTTATGAGAGTCTCAGCTCTAAGAGATCAATTATCAACACTTGGCTATGAAATTGATGGTAAGGAATTGTCATTGATTGCATTAGATGGTTTGCCTAAATCTTGGGAGACTTTTGTCTCTAGCATAAGTGCTAGGTCTAAATTTCCAAAATTTGACCGACTGAGAACAGATTGCCTTCAAGAGGAATCAAAACTAGACAAGAAAGGACTAAAGAAGAAAACCATTGATGAAGATCTTCATGTACTAAATGTGGATACCCACAAGAAGAAGAAAAGACACTTTAAGAAAAGGAAATTTAACCATGAAAACAATAAAAGAGATGTCAAAAGTCTGGTGTTTCAGATGTGATAAATATGGACATTATGTAATAAATTGTCCATATAAAAACCATCAGGCTTCATTCACCAAAACAAAGAAGAAGACTAAGGAAGAACCTAAAAATGAGAAGTTTGTGCTCTACTCTGCACTTTCAAACCAAGTCTCAAATAAAAGCACTTGGGTTATCAACAGTGGTTCTTCAAGACATATTACAGGATTCAAAGAACTACTAGACTCTATGGTAGAAGAATCTGCTGAGGAAGTGACTATTGGAGACGACTTTGCTTACCCAGTGAAAGGTGTTGGGACATGCACTATCAAATTAAAGACCGGTATCTCCATTCAACTTACTAGAGTACTGTTTGTACCAGGTATCAAGAGGAACCTAGTATCCATATCTGCACTTGAGGATAATGGATATAGAGTAACCATTATGGATGGTAAAGTAAAGGCCTGGCCAAAGAAATCTACTATTTAGCAAGCCCAAATCATAGGTAGAAGGCAAGGTTGTCTATATGAGTTATGTACTGAATCAAATCAAGTCCTAATTAATGAAATCACTAACTCAAATGAGATATGGCATAGAAGACTAGGACATTTAAACTACAAGGCTCTATCTTCTATGGAAAATTTAGTTACTGGGTTACTAAAACTTAAGTAGTATCACCCTGGGGCATGCAAAGGTTGTGCTTTAGGTAAAAACACAAAAGGGGCATTTCAAAACAGTTCTAGTAGAACAAACAATGTATTGGAATTAGTTCATTCAAACTTATGTAGACCAATGTCCGTTCCATCAATAGGAGGATGCAAATACTATGTAATCTTTGTTGATGATTTCTCCAGGAAGACCTGGATATATTTCCTTAAACATAAAGAATCTGAGGAGATCCTGAAAATGTTCAAAGACTTCAAATCAATTATCGAAAACTTTTTTGGAAAGAAAATCAAGACCCTAAGGTCAGATAATGGTAAAAAATATACATCAGACATTTTTAAGGAATTTTGCAAAGATGCTGGGATTAAGAGGGAGTACACTGTTCCTTACAACCCACAACAAAATGGGGTTGCTGAAAGGAAAAATAGAACAATTATTGAAGCTACCAAGGCAATGCTTCTTGACCAAAATCTTGACACTTCTCTTTGGGTAGAAGCATCTAATATTGCTGTATATATTCAAAACAGATGTCCACACTCTCACATTGATAGTAAAACTCCTGAAGAAGCTTTCTTAGGGACAAAACCAGACATCAACAACTTACGAATATTTGGTTGTCCCGTATACATACATATACCAAAAGAAAAGAGAACAAAGTTAGAACCATTTGGAAAGAAAGGTATTTTTGTAGGATATAGTGAAACCTCAAAAGCATACCGAATATATATACTTGGTCAAAATCAGATACTAAGCAGGGATGTAATATGTGAGGAAGCCATAGCTTTCTCTAGAGCTAGAAATTTTGTAGAACCAGAAACACATGTCCCTCCAGAAGAAAATTTTACACCTGAGACTCAGAGGGAGTATTCTGAGGAAGAAGAAAATGAGGAAAAGCTCTCTACATTAGAAAATCCCCCCCAAAAAAGACCCCTCTGGGTCACTAAGATAATAGAAGAAGCAAAGTTTTATGGAGCTCCTTCAAGGACATTCAGGGAAAGTAAAAGACCCTCAAGACTATCTAGTTATGTAGCCCTAATGAGTGAACTCTCAAAATCAGAACCTGCAAATGTTCCAGATGCTATTCAACAACAAGTATGGAAAGATGCCATGATAGAAGAATATCAGTCTATTATAAAGAATGATGTATGGGACATTGTGCCTAGACCCAAAGAGAAATCAGTAGTCACCTCTAAATGGTTGTTCAAAATCAAACATGCTGCAGATGGCAGTATAGAGAAGTACAAAGCAAGGTTTGTAGCCAGAGGCTTTTCACAAAAGGAAGGGATTGACTATGAAGAAACTTTTGCTCCTGTTGCCCTATTTACTTCAGTTCGAATAGTCCTAGCCATTGCAGCTGCTAAAGGATGGAAAGTGCATCAAATGGATGTAAAGACTGCTTTCTTAAATGGAATCATTGAAGAAGAAGTATATCTAGAGCAACTTGAAGGGTTTGAGATTCACAATTCCAAAACTCATTTGTGCCAAACTAAAGAAAGCCCTATATGGACTTAAACAGGCTCCCAGAGCTTGGTATGAGAGGATTGATAATTACCTTATGAAGTTAGGATTGTCCAAAAATGATGCTGATCCAAATTTGTACTTCAAACTAAACAAAGGTGATATGTTGATATTAATTCTATATGTTGATGATTTATTGATTACAGGAGAGGATCACCTTATTCACCAATGCAAGAAGGATTTAGCCAAATAATTTGATATGAAAGACTTAGGTCTATTACACTACTTTCTTGGTTTAGAAGTCTGGCAAAAATCAGATAATATTATTCTGAATCAAGGAAAATACACTCTTGACATTTTGAAGAGATTTGGTATGTTAAATTGTAGATCAATGTCATCACCCATGGAAACAAATTTTCACAAGCTAAAAGAAGCAGCAGTAGAATCCCCACCTGCAGATCCTACTCTATACAGGCAGATAATAGGTTCCCTAATGTACTTGGTAAATACCAGACCAGATATTTGTTTTGCAGTAAATGCCTTAAGTCAGTTCATGTGTGAACCTAAAGAGATTCATCTCACTGCTGCAAAACATTTATTGAGGTATCTTCAGGGTACTCTAAACTATGGACTCAAATATGAAAAGACAGACTTGGACCTTCATGGATTCACTGACTCAGATTGGGCTGGAAGTGTGATTGATCGAAAAAACACCTCAGGATGCTGTTTTAGTTTGGGATCAACTATGGTATCATGGATCAACAGAAAACAATCTTCAGTGGCTCAAAGTTCTACAGAGGCTGAATATATTGCATCTTCGATGGCTGCTAGAGAAGCAATATGGTTTAGACAACTACTTACTGGATTATTTGGTAAACCGTTAAAACCAACTACTATTCATTGTGATAACCAGAGTTGTATCAAGTTATCAGTGAATCCAGTGTTTCATGACAGATCCAAGCATGTTGAGATTCCTTATCACTATGTTCGAGATATGGTTGAAAGGAAAGTGATTCAGTTGGAATATATTAGTACAGGAGATCAAATTGCATATATTCTTACCAAAGCACTTCCCAAGGTGAAAGTTGATCACTTTAGGAAAAATCTTTGTATGGTTGTAATATGATTTTGATTTGTATTAATATAATAAAGATGTTTAATGTGTAAACTTCTTATGGGCTCATCCATCTTGTGTACATTTCTAAGAGGTGACGACTTCTTAGACAATGAACACTTGTATTAGATATTACAAGGTGACGATCTTGTAATGGAGATTCGTTATGGTAGACTTTTATATGTCAGTGCACATACCATAATAGGGTTATATGTAAGGAGAATGTAATGTTCTCAAATTACTATATCAGGTGTCACGATCAGGTATGAAAATCAAGTATCACGATCTAAGGTGATTCCTCATATCACGATCTAAGGTGATATGAAAACTAGGTATCACGATCTATGGTGATTCCTCATATCACAATCTAAGGTGATATGAAAACTAGGTATCACGATCTAAGGTGATTCCTCATATCACGATCGAAGGTGATATGAAAACTAGGTATCACGACCTAAGGTGATTCCTCATATTACGATCTAAGGAAATATGTAAAAATCAGGTATCACAAGTTAAGGTGATTCCTCACTTCACAAGTTAAAGTGATGTGCATAACAGTTATCATTTACATGATGATTTCTTGTATTACATGATATCACAAGTGTGGTGGTATATGGCTAATTATCTTCCCTAGCTAAGAGGGAGTGTTGAAATTGATAGCATTGTTCAGATAATTAATATATAAATACATATATGTACATATTAATCTATATGTATTTGCTAATACATACACATTAATATATACATATATATATTTTATTATTATATTTGAAATAATCTATCAATATATATATACATTAATATATACATATATATTAATGTATATGCAATTACAATTACATATACATTAATATATACATATATATTAATGTTTATATATTTGAAACGATAAATATCAAATACCGATTATATCGATTTTATTAAACACTGCAATAATGAACACCGATAAGTATCGGTTTGAATAATAACTATCTAACTTAACCCATAACTATCGGTGATATGTTTTAAGTATTAACAATAGTGTTCGGCAATGGTTAAGTCGACAGTGTCGATTGTAATTCTCATAACCATTGGTTATTATTATGCAGCATTGTTTTGTGGAACGATACGTATGAAACAATACGTAACAGCATTGTGATTACTATGTTATTATCGTAATGAAATGATACGAAACAATCATTGAGTATTATTTGGACAGTCACGACTTGATGAGTCGTGACTCATTAATGAGTCACGTCTCATCGAGTCATGACTGCCCTTGAATATATAATGTAAGACATTCGATGATTTGAAGACACCGAATACAGTAATCAATAAGTATACACTAAGTATACAAGTGTCTATTAAATCTCTGCAACGTTAATTCTGGAAATTCAATACTAATATCTTAAAGAAGTTTATCATCTTTTACATGATGTCTTTTCAAAAGGTCCCCTCTATTCAAAGAGATGTGTCTCTTCATAAAGAGGTTTAAGGATATGTAGATATAAAAGGTGATAGTAAAATGGAGAGAAGTGAGGTTGTGGAGTAAAAAATATACCATATATACACCAGCAGATTTGTGATGAAAATTATATATATATATATATCACAATAAATATTTGAAGATAAATAAAATGTTGAAAGGCAGTGATATATATATATATATATATATATCACAATAAACCTTTGAAGATAAATAAAATGTTGATATAAAAGGTGATAGTAAAATGGAGAGAAGTGAGGTTGTGGAGTAAAAATATACCCTATATACACCCGCAGATTTGTGATGAAAATTATATATATATATATATATATATATATATATGACAATAAATATTTGAAGATAAATAAAATGTTGAAAGGCAGTGATTAGTATTTAGAAGTTTGTTATCAAAGAGCATACCCATTCAAAGGGTTGTCTCTTTCCTAAAAGTTGCATCTTTTCATGAAGACAGATGTAATGTCCCCTGTCGAGACTTTACTTGATTTATCTTAAATTTCTTGATTAGGATTTGGATTATAATGTCCATGATAGAATTAATCATTTATCTCATTAGATTTAAGTTATCTTTAATGCTCATGTCCAACTTTATTACTATTTCAGCTCAAGACGGAAAGAGTAGGTGTTAACCAAGTTGCCTAGAACCACTATCAATGGATTCCCTCAAAGTTTACAGGTCCAAGTCCATATCAGGAAGGCTTACAGAATGCTGACCCCTACCCTATCTTGGGACAAAGATCCTTTGCTTGGATTTATACAAACCCCTCCTTGGTAATATCACAAACTTTCCTTCTATTAATCAAATAGTAATAGGATTGAAATATAATTTTTGTATACAATTATAAATATTTAATTTATTTATCGTGAAAATATATGTTCTTATATATATAAGGATTTGTGATCCTAATAGAATGCAGGTATAATATTCTGCAACTCATCATTGATTTACAGATAAATTACAGCATTTCACTATGTTGTCATATGAGATTCTTGCCAACCATTTAATATAAAGTGAATCCTCTTTATTTAGGCACTGTATCCTGAATATCAGATGTAAATGATTATTTCTTTCCTATTTCGTTCGGTACTTTGAGAATGAAATTGATTTGTATTATATACATGGTCTGTGTACCCGTTGGTATGGGTTGCGACTCCTCTTAAACAAATCAGATTTTGTATAATCACACCGCTTAGATAATTGTTATTGCTTCTATACTTCATGTGATTTGCTGTGCATTGAATAATCATTTTATATTATAATTTATTTGTTTGTTTATTTATTTTATTTATTACTTATCTATTCATACAGTACCATTATTATTTCAATAATATTTTAATAATAGATAATCATATTAAGATTATTATATTTATAATAATGACAATCTTTGTTTGTCATTTAATCTATTGGTTTATATAATAATATTTTATTCAACTATTATATTATGTATTTTATAAAATATTTCTTTTGCGATTTAATTAAATTATTTATTATCAAACTCTAGGATGGGGACATTACAACAGAGATATAAGATGTGGGTATGACTTGTGAAGAAGAATGGAGTGTGGAGATTTGAAGACTATATCATATGTAGACCGGCAACCTTGTATGAAGAGGAGAGTTGATATATATATGATCAAGGTAGACTAATTAGAAAGGTACATACATTTGTGGCAGAATTGTAAGAAAATTATATGTAGATATAAAGAGGAATATGTGGAGATATAAAAGAGGAATTAATGCAAAACTAAAAGAGATTTATATGCAGATATAGAAGAATGAAGTGAGTTGAATATTTGGTTAAGAATAGTCAAGAGACATGTTGAAGTGCTATGACCATGAAGAATTAATAAAAATGAAATAAGGGATGTGAGAGGAGAATAAAGATATATCATTAAAACATAATCAGATTAATTAACGAAGAGATGCAATTAGCATGTGGAATGAAAGGGTATGTTTTAAACCTAGTTCGAGGACTCTTTGGACCACCATGGACTTGGCAAAAGTCGTGAGTCCGTAGGTGGGCCAAGTCGACTCGCCATGGACTCTGGAACTGAGTCTGGGTGAGTCAAATGCTAAGACTCCTGAGTTTTGCAAGTGGGTTTGCGCGAGTCTCATGTTAGGACTCCTGAGTCCTTCATTATGACTCTCACCATTTGCTGGGAACGCACAGTCCCACTTAAAACATGTTTTTTATTTCACTTTTCCTCACTTCTGTCATTTGTTATTGCTCAAAACTATTACGGGAAGTAATTGGTAAAATACTTGATATATTAACAGAGATCGAAAGATCAATATATACAAAAGAATGAACAATGTTTCCTTAGGAAACATTCGTAAAGAATAGAAACATTCTATTCTAACTAACTGAAAAATATTAGAAAGATTCTAATATTTACAATAGATTTACAACAGTTAAATAGATAACCATTAATAGAAACTAACTATTATTGTAATACCCTCCCTTAATGGTTAATCTATCCACTACATCGAGCTATCCTTTGAATTTGTCAAACTTGTCTGGACCAAGAGGCTTGGTGAGAATGTCTATAGTCTAATCCACTGTAGGAACATATTGCAAATGTATTGTCCCATCTTCAACCAATTGCCGAATGTAGTGACAGTGAACATCTACATGCTTGGTTCTTTCATGGAAGACTGGATTCCGTGCTAACTTGATAACGCCTTCGTTATCAACAAACAAAGTGGTCGGGCTTGCTGGTGACATCTGCATATCCCCAAGCATCCGACGAAGCCAAACAGCTTCACAATCTGCCTTCACTGTCCCTTTGTATTCGGCCTCTGTAGAGGAGAGGGAAACGACCTATTGCTTCTTATTGGTCCATGTGATGACACCAGATCCCAAACTAAACACATATCTAGAGGTTGACTTTTTATCGTCAACAGAGCCAACCCAATTTGAATTTGTGAATCCACTGAGTCTAGGATTAGGACTCCGAGAGTAGAGAATTCCATAATAAGTAGTGCCCTTCACATAACGAAGTACACGCTTTGCTACCATCCAATGATCAGCCTTAGGAGCTGTCATAAAGCGTGAGATGTAGCTGACTGCGATGCTGATATCAGGTCTAGTGGTAGAGAGATAGGTGAGACTGCCTACTAGTTGCCTATATGTAGTATCATCAACTGGAGGAGAATCAGACTTGGTTGATAACTTAAGACCTTTCTCCATAGGTGTAGATGCAGGCTTGCAATCCTGCATACGAAACTTGTCTAACAAAGCCTTGACATATTTGGACTGAGAAATGTATATACTAGAAGACTATTGCCAAACCTCAACATTGAGGCATTAATGCATGAGGCCAAGGTCATTCATATCAAAAGACTAGCATAAACTCTGTTTGATTCCCTAAATAAAAAATGTCGAATTGCCAGTGATGATCAGATCATCCACATAAATGACCAGAAGGATGATGGCACTGTTAGTAGTCTTGATGTATAAATTTAAGTCTGAAGAACTCCTTTGGAAGCCTTGATCACTGAGGTACTTATCAATTTTCACGTACCATGCCCTAGGGGCCTGCTTCAAGCCATAGAGAGCTTTCACCAGTTTGAGTACCTAGTGTTCTTTACTAGCAACCCTGAAACTAGGAGGCTGCGTCATGTAGACCTCTTCCTGGAGGTCACCATTTATGAGAGCACTCTTGACGTCCATCTGATGGACTTGCCAGCCAAACTGAGCTGCCATGGCTAGGACTAATTTGATAGTGCTCATCTTTGCTGTAGGAGCAAAGGTCTCCTTGTAATCAAATACCCTGACGCTGAGAGAAGCCCTTCGCAACTAAACGAGCTTTGTACTTATCCAAAGTACCATCAGACTTATACTTTATTTTGTACACCCATTTGCAGCCAATGGGTTTCTTCCCTGGTGGAAGATCAGAAAGGACCCAAGTGTGATTCTTCAACAGGCCTTGGTGTTCAAAATTCAAGGCCTGTTCCCACTTTGGAATTCCTTTAGCCTTTGAGTATGTCTGAGGCTCAAACACACTGTCAATATTGGCCATGAGAGCAATATTGACAGTCTTTGTAGGTTTGCTCTTTTTCCGAGCAGTTCTCCCCTCGATGAGCTCATCATTCCGAAGATTAGCAAGTGTCTTAACCCACCATTTAGGCTGGAGAGGAGGAGGACCAACATTAGCATCAGGAGATGCTCTACGATCAGGTTCCTCATCAAAAGAATCTGGATCAAAATCAAGAGAAGCATCTGCATATCTAGGTGACCCTGCAGGGGAGGCCAGAGGTGTCTATACAGGAATCACCAGTACTACTGGAGCTGCCGGAGCCCTCCCATCAGGTGGACCTAATGGAAGCCGAACTCCCAAATCATGAGCCTTCATAGCTGGTTTGCTAAATCAGGAACAAAAGAGAACGACATGAATGGTCCTCGTTGCTCATCAAAGATTACATCACGATTGTGCAAGAGACGAGATGCCTCAGTGTCGATCAAGCGGTAGGCTTTGTGAAGACTACTATATCCAACAAACATGAGTTTCTGACTCTTGGCATCCAACTTGGTGCGTGACGCATTAGGGATTCAAACATAGGCAAGAGAGCCAAAAACCTTTAGGTGACTGATTCTAGGCTTGCGACCTGACTAGGCCTCTTTCGGAGTCTTGCCTTTGACCGCCACAATGGGTGACCGGTTCAAAAGGTAGACTGCAGTGTTAACTGCTACCTGCCCAAAACTGCTTCGGAACATGTTTGTGTTCGAGCATGGATCTAGCCATCTCAGTGATTGTTCTGTTCCGACGTTCAACTACACTGTTTTGTTGTGGTGTGTGGGGTGTGGTTAACTGGCGCTTGATGCCATGAATATCATAGAAGCTAGAGAATTCAGTAGAACAAAATTCCCCCCCATTATTTGTCCTAAGAGCCATAATAGATATCCTAGACTCTTTTTCAACTAGAGGTTTAAACTTCTGAATTAAAGTAAACATATCTGATTTCTTTTTAAGAAAATAGACCCACATTTTTCTACTGAAATCATCAACAAACAATAGAAAATACCTGGACCCAAGAAGAAAAGTAGCCATAGGGCCGCAAATATCTGCATGAACAAGCTGAAGTACCTGAGAAGCCTGCCATGAATCGCCAACAAGAAAAGGTGTGCGATGTTGCTTCCCAGCCTGGCATGCATCACAAACACCAAGCTACTGAGTCTGAGTCTCTGGCAATTTGAGGACAAGCTCGTCTCGAGCAAGCTGAGCATGATAGCGCACATTTAAGTGCCCATATCGTTGATGCCAAAGTGTACTGATAGAAGATCGCCGAGCAGCCATAGCTAGGTCCTAAGAAACACCAAAATCAACAAGTTTGAAAAGACCATGATCATCAAGGCCAATTGCAACAACAAATTGAGTCTCCCTATTAGTGATGGTGCACTGATGTGAACTAAAGGTGACATCCAGCTACGGAGAGTGTTGCAGCATCTGACTGACTGAGAGTAGATTAAGTTCCATCCCTGGAATGTGGTACACATCGAGGAAAATGAGATTCCTCCCAGCAGACTGGATCTGAATGTTGCCTTTACCAACAACGGTGTACTCTTCTCCTCCACCAAAAATAACTGAATCTGAATAAGGCTGGTAGTTAGCGAACTAGTCTTTACGGTGGGTGAAATGATAAGAGGCACCTTAATCAATGTACCAGGTAGACGGCTTGACATGATTTGTTGGTCTTTTAGCCATGAAGGCATAAAAGGTAGTTTCTGTCTGCTCGGTGTGCTTTGCACTGTTCGCTTTGGGCAGTGAACTAGATTGCTTGGGTAGCTAAGCGCTTTCGACATTCAACCTTCATGTGACCATACTTGTGGCAGTAGTTGCATTGAATGTTCTTTTTCTTGGTGCCTTTAGATGCTGGAGCAAAGGGCTTCTGCTAAGAAGACTGTTGAGAATGAGACTTGCCCTTATCCTTTTGAAAGGATTTAGCATCAAAGGCTTGCATTGTGGAGGTGGTGCTAGAACTGCTACAGAATTGTTGTTTCCACCGATCTCGCTGAATCAAAAGTGTGCAGAGATCGGTGAATTTCAGGTCAACACCCGTAGAAGTGATGTTGAGAGTCTCGATAAAATGCTCGTAAGACTTGGGTATACTTTTGAGGGTGATTACCACAATGTCCTCTTCCTCCATCTTGTGCCCAATGGAAAGCAATTGATCAAGAATTTCTTGAATTCGGAGCAATTTCTGCTCATCCATGACAATAGAAAATAGTGTTCTTGAGAAAGAAGGCCCTGCTTTTATGTGAAGTCTCATGCAGAGTTTTAAGGTGCTCCCAGATCTCGACTGTTGTTTTGCCGGATGGAATCTGAGGGAGCTGATCATTAGCCACTGATAACTTGAGAAGCATCACTGCCTCTCGATTATGCTGGTCATATGTAACCTGATCAGGACCAACAACATTCAGATGTTTAGTAGTACCTAGAACCACCGCATCGCTGTCGCGATATTTGAAGATGGTTAGCATCCGTTGCTTCCACGTGCTATAATTCTAACCATTAAACTTCTAATTTCCCTCAAGCATAATATTTGTCAGAGATGCCATGACACAATTTTCAGTGAAAAATGTGTAGATCTAAGAAGACACGTATGTTGAGGCAAAATGTCGAAAGACCCAAAAAAAAGGAAGTGGTACCCAGAAGAGAGCTCGAAAAACCCAAAAGGAATATGCTGTCAAATTTTGGATTCGTTGGCTCGAAAATTGAGGCACGAAAATCGATGCACCCAGAAAAAATGGACGACAACCCAGTTGAGAGTTGGAAATCGGAAAAACCCAAAAGGAATATGCTGTCAGATTTTGGATTTGCTGGCTCAAAAATCGAGGCACCCAAAAAAAACAGACGACAACCCAATTGAGCTCTTGAAAAACCCACCAAGAATCTGCAAAATTTTTTCGATTTGGTACAAAAATTTAGGGTTTTCGAAGAAAACCCTAACTGGTTCGAAATAGCTCCAAAATTTGCAGAAAAATGGAGTTTTCTTTGTACAACAGTCATGAACCCTGAGAAGATCTCTACAAAAAACTAACCCAGAAATAATTTTAAAAAATTTGATGCAAATAATTTAAGAAATTATAAATTTTTCAAAAAAATTAAAGTATTCGCTCTGATACCATATTATGGGAAGTAATTGGTAAAATACTTGATATATTAACAGAGATCGAAAGATCAATATATACAAAAGAATGAATGATGTTTCCTTAGGAAACATTGGTAAATAATAGAAACATTCTATTCTAACTAACTGAAAACTAAATATTAGAAAGATTCTAATATTTACAATAGATTTACAATAGTTAAATAGATAACCATTAATAGAAACTAACTATTATTGTAATAAAAACAGGTCTGTAGGGTTTGAAGAAGGTGAGGAAAGAAGATCAAAGCAGCAAAAGAGGAAGATGTAGTCTTTAGTTTTCTGTTTTTGACATTTGTACATATCATCATACGTAATTTTGTAAACATTTATAAACTTATGCTGCTGTTATACATTTTAAAGTTTGAAATTGTTAGTATAAATGTTGAAATTTCAAATATTAAGTGTTTGGAGATCATATGACATGTGTAATGTTTCAATTATGGCTCTTATGTTCTCTAAATGCATTAATTTTTTCTGTTTTTTTTGTAAAACTAGACTTCTTTTCGTTTGCTGAGTCCTTTCCTGAGTTTTTGCCGAGTTTAAGTCTGAGTTTGAGTCCAATTTGTTGGGCTGCTGAATCCATGGTAAGTCTGAGTTTTCCAACTATGGTTTTAAAGATTGAATGATGTCTTTAAACGAAATTGTTTCTCTTGGGAAGATATAAAGAGAGCATTGCGTGAGAGATAGAATGTGTGGGTTGAAAAAGAGTTTTATTATTAATACAGCAGCAGATGAAGAGCAGATCTTAAGAGTTTATTTGCAGATTTAATGAAGAAATTGTGAGTGTTATAGTAAATTTGAAGGCAGACATCATAGCAGATATATGGGCGATATTGTAGCAGATTTGTTAACAGACCTATAGCAGAATTTTGAGAAGTAGTTTATGCAAGAGGTTGTTGCTTATCATTTACAGGAGAGATTGGTGTCTCTCACTAAGTTGGTGCTTATCTGTGGGGTTTGTTGCCTCTAGTAGGTTGGTGCCCAGAAATTGAGGGGATTGGTGTCTCCTTTGGGTGGGTGCCTACAAAGTTGGAAGAGGGTTTTATATAAGCAATATTGTGCTATGGTTTTCCTGCAAGGGTTTCCACACAAATCTCATGTTCTCCTTGTGTTGCGTAATTGTTGCATCTTATGTTGTTATCGTGCAATTGATATGCTTATGGTATGTAAGGTTGAAAAAGTAAAGATTGCTGTTATAATGATTCATTCCCACTCTCAGTATAAGTTTGTGCTCATAAAAAACATTTGGGGTTGAGGTGGTGACCCACAATGTGAATGGGTTGGTGGAGTTGATTGTTCTACCTTTGATTTATAATGTACCAAATAGGTAGATGTTTTTTACTCTTGTAATAGTTTTTGATGGTTTCCTTGGCTTTGACAATGTTCTAGTACTGGAATTCTGTTGGGTTATGCTCCCCACCAACCAATCACAAAACCTTGACTAAAAGCTTTCATACCTATAAACAAATAAAATTAGAGAGGAAGCAAATTTGAAGGATTCAATTTAAACTTTAAAATTCAAATAGAAGATTGAAGCAGCCTTGATCTTATTAGTGCTCTTCATGGAGGTATGATACAAAATTCTTTTTTCTCTTTCTGTTTTCCTCTTGAATAAGAAGAATCCACCCATTGTTGGCTGGTAAACATATGGATCAAAAGTGTTAGCAAATCATAAATACTTTACAAGGTGATGGAGTTAGTTGCAAATTGTGTGGCACTTGCGTACACAAGTTTATTCCTGTCAGTGTGATCTCTCATCAAGGTAAGCACCCAAGATTGATTGTAGGTATACTTGTTTTTGACATGTCCCACCAATGATTTACCTAATCAAGTTTGCCTATGTCTTTCAGCAAAAGATCAAGGCAATGGATAGTGCAAGGGGTCCAAAACATTGTTGGGGATCTCTCAAGTGTTGTCTTGCAGCCATAGATGTTACTGCATTATCTATCACAATTTGGACCACATTTTCTATACCAACTTTTAACACAACCTCCTTCAACATGAGACACTGATTTTGAGCATTCTTAATTTTGTTGAGGTACCATTGGACCTCTATCACACCTTTGACCATTTGAAGCCACTAGAAAGCTGATGAGTGTGTGATTCTCAATTTGTTTACTCATTTGATAACATGGTTCATCTATACTTGTGCCAATATTTCATTTACTCTTCTACAATTTTCTTTATATTCACCACTACTTTTTGGAGCAATTGGTCCACTTAAGTCATGTGGACTGGGCACCTTGTAATCTTACCTTTCAATGGTCAAGGTTGTGACTGATTTCTCCGATTATGGGCTTCTTGCCACGTTAAAAGGAAGGCTGTTATAGTACAAAAAATTGTGTGTGTCTCACTGTGATCCTGACATGTTCTGTAGAACAAAAGAACTGTGGTTACATGAAGTGCATTGAAGCTGACATGTCATGCTTCTCTTCGTTGCAATTTGTACCTTCCAGCAAAGGTTGCAATCTTGACATTTGTTATGGAACAGAAACACCCTATGACTACATTCTATTGGGGTTCAATGAAGGGGATGTGCATGGTGATATTGGAGTGAATTGGTGCCTCCACTCATCTTGGGCCTACAATAGCTAGAAATAAATGAGCCTACAGTCTGTTCTGCTACAATATGCTTTTATATGGGATTTTTATTGTGAATGCTTTGGCTTCCACTTCTTGATGCCATTGAATACAGAGTACACATTTGTGAATTGAAAAATTTAAAAAGGTTATTTAACCACTGCAAACCCTGCTTTTAAAAATTTAAAAATGGGATTTTTGAATGCAAAAACTATAGACTAATTTGAGGCCATGTGGAACAGAAGAACTTAGAAATGTAAGTGGAAGCTGGAAAGCTTGGGGAAAAAAGAAAGAAAAAAAGCATTACTTGAACCTTCTAATTTTGTCACTGAATTGGTCTATTTAACCCTATTCATCACTTTATATATATAAATCCACACTAAAACACCAGACTGGTGTGTTTGGTGAAGCACTTGCATTTTTTTGTTCATTGTAGCCTCCCTTGAGTTAAGGTTTCAAGCTTGCAAGGATTTGAACATGGCACCATGGGATTTTAACAAGATCACTTACTTTATAAATATTAAATTTTAATCCACACCGGAACACCAAACCAGGGTGTTGGGTTGGGCACTTGTAAAGTCCTGATTCATAAGGTGGCTTTAAACTTGCTTGCGTTATAACATGCAACTATGGATTTGAATGTGGATTGATTCTCGTGTATATGTATGTCCACACCGAAACACCAAACTTGGGTGTTGAATGAGGCACATGCAAACTTTGATTTATTGTAGCCTCTCTGGAGAAAAGGTCCTAAACTTGCTTGGTACAGAACATGTCATTAGGATTAAACATGAATGAAGTCTCTTGTAAATGTAAATCCATATAAAAAATCCGAACTATGGGGTTGGGCAAGAATTATTTATTGCAGAACATTCAGATCACACATGAAATATAATCAGCTCTTATTACCATCAATAGTGTTTTCACAGACAAAATTTATATCATTTTTCTGTATTTCAATATGATGATTGACAAAGGTTATGGGCTAACACGTCTAGCTGTAGTGGAAGTTTCAGTTCTTCTTCTCAGGCGAATCTTGGATATTCAAAATTAAATATGGAATTAATTCTCATTAGCACATGGAAATTTCTTTTATGATTTTTGCAGCTTTGCCTGTATAACAGTTAAATTGTTTCTTCTTCTTTCTTCTAGTCTGTTGAAGTTACTATGTATAATCTTTAAAAATCATTCTGATTGACTTGTGTATAATGAAGCAGAATTAATATTATAATTGGTTTAAGACTTAATTAATTTAAACTTTGTCTCTGGATAGTTATCAAGACTACTAAGTTAAAGGGAATACCAGCACATGCGTGTAGGCTAGTTATAGTATACATTTTTATGGAATAAAAAATATGTAAGAAACCTTTAGTTTGAGAACATGTTTTAGCTTTATTTTCATGTATTATGCAGTTCATGATTTTATTAAAAGACTAACAATGGGTTTAAAGGAACACCTAATCCAAATACATAAATGAATGATAAAGAACTTGCTAATTTGGGGTTTTATGTTTCTACTCCAGTACTCGAGCCAAGAAGTATTTTCTGTGTCTGATTTGTGGGCCACCCAGTGTAAATACAACACTTCCAAAAGCTAAAGGTGAAGAGGGGGGAAGTGAGAGTGATGATAATAGTGATGATGAAGAAAATAGTACTGTAAGTGCAAGCTTTTTCTTAATATATTTATGTTTTTTAATTTTGAAACAATTTATGTTAAAAATTCAGCAATGCGTCTTTTTTACCTTAATTTTTTTAAAATATATGTATTAAACAAAGTATTAGCATGAATCTTGTTCCCCTGATTGGTAATAGGATCATTTTGTTGTAAAATCAGTAGAAAACCTTTCTTTTCCACACGATATCTTAGTATCCATTCGCTTCTTTATAGAATCTTTGAAAAGCCATATTTTATGTGAAACAGAGTATTTAATGTGGCTCCATAGAGGCCTTATCTGTAACAAAGAGCATTAGTTATACTATATTTTTAACAGCATGTATGATTTCAATAATCTCTAGGACGGTAGTACTCATTAATATGGCTTGATATTCTACATGAAATCACATGACAATTTATGACTACTTTATTTTTCGAGAGGAGCAAAGATGTAGAATATGCTTCCTACACTACTTTATCAAAGGAGCTTTCTGGAAAAATTAAATTGATTATATGGTTACGACTACGAGGAAACAAACACAAAAGCAATATACCATAACATAGTGAATTGCATGGAAAAACCTTTTTGGGAGAAAAGACCTATGCTCTATGTAATGTCCCATTTTGTGATATTCCCAATTTTGCTCTAAAACAACAATTCCAACTTAAGATGAGATCTGCAAATATATTTATAAATATAATTGTATAAAAAAAATAAAGAATTTTTAATATAATATTCAACTTAATTCTATGACTAATTCCAAGGATAGAACTTATCTTGATTTTTTGCAATAATTCTCCTTCAGACTGTCTTCTCAAAGCTCAATAAATCATAACATCACTAATATTGGAATCAACATCATAGCATATTCCTCATAGCAAATCACATCACGAATTTCTTGGAAATGCTTGCAAAATGGCAATTCTCAAGGCTGGATGTCATTGACTTGCTGAGAGCATGGAAGGTTGGTCACCCTTCCATCCCCAAGTTCACCTTGGAGGTTGGCATCTTCCTTGATCAAGCCCAAGAGCATGGAAGGCCGATCTTCCATTCCACATCCTGGCCCTCGACCATGGAAGGCTAGCTGTCCATTCCAGCTCGGGGTTGCATACTTGATAAGAGCATGAAGGCCAGTTTTCCATCACCTCTCATGAACTCGAAAGGCTGGCCACCCTTCTATGCTTAAATGATGCGTGAATGATTTTTGTCTTAGCGATCTATATTTGAACGATTTGATGCTAGAATGTTGATACTTGAATAGTTGATGTTGGAATGATGGATGTGTGTATATTTGATTGCTTGAATGAATTGATAATTTAGATGATAATTTGCTGATAGATTGTTTGCTTGATTTGATAATTGATGATTGCTTTTGATGGATTCATGAGTGATGATTGAATGAGTGCTGATTTGATATTTTGGTGAGTGATGATTGAGTGAGTGCTATTTTGATGTATTGGTCAGTGATGATTGATAATTTATCCTTGAATGCTTGGAATGTTTTTTCCTTTATACTTATTGGTGAAAGAGTCACCACCATCCGTTGCTGCCTTTGTGAACAATAAATTGTCTTCCAAATTGATCTCTCTTGCTTGTCCTCCTCAAATGAAACCTTTCTTTCCTTTATATCTTCCAATGTGAGGGAGAAGTCCCACCTCTTCATCATGTTTGCCCTTTATAAGAGTCACAACTTTTCACAAATACCACCCTTTGAAAGAGTACAACCCTTCATCATTTCCGCCCTTTGAAAGAGTCACAACCTTTCATAGTTACTGCCCTTTGAAAGAGTACAACCCTTCATAATTAATGTCCTTTGTCACAATTACCACCTTTTGAAAGAATACAATGCTCCACACTTTCTTCCTTTTGAAAGAGTGACTTCTTTATTTTCTTCTTATTCCTTTCTTTCATTAATCCTTCCTCGATTCACATGCTCCAGTCTTCCTTCTTTCATATCCCCTTTCAAATGAGCTCTTCTCCCTTTTATATCACATGTTTGAGGGAGTCACAACTCTTCATTTCATGTCGTGTCTTTTGACCATTCATTAAACTAAATTAGTTTTTTATTATTTATATTCTATTGATATTTTTTATATTTTAATTTTTTTGTTATTATGGTTATCATTAAACCCTATTTCAAAAAAGGGGACATTACACTCTAAAGCAACTTAGTTTATTATTCAGTTATCAATGGTTACAATACCCTTGCAAAGTCTAAGCTTATAGATGATTAACACCAACAAGAGATCTAAAGCAATTCTTGCAGAATGATAATACCTACAAAAAACTAATTATCCATCCTCCATATCCAATACCAAGTAAATAGGAGAAGCAACATATAAAACTATCAAATGGTAATTAGGAAACCATGAATGAGCTAACACCACCTTAAAATCCAATGTTCGGATTCCAAGATTAGTACTATAATGTCCCCAAAGTTGGAGTTTCACTTGTTTACATATAAACAACAATTCCAATAATAGAATGCCAAAATTGACTTTGTTAGTCATTAATGATTTGAGAAAATAATGCACCTATATATTGTCTAATGCATAATGAATTTCCTAAAATTGGGTAGTATGACTACTCCATAACCAATCATTGTGGTAGGAACCTTGAGAGGGTGTGAGTAAACTGCCTAGCCTAACTAAGCCCAAGAGCACGTCATAGTCATATTATGGCAAACTCACCCACATCCTACAAGTGGTAGGAATTTCCAGTTATGACCAATTCCCCCCTTGGGGTGTCCCACACGTGGTAGGAATATCCAACAATGGACCAATTCCCCCCTTGGGTCAACCAAATTGTCTCTCGGCCCACAAGAGGCAAGAATGTCCAACTATGGACCAATTCCCTCCTTGGGGTATCTCACAAGCAACAGAGATATCCAATGATGGACCGATTCGCCCCTTGGGTCACCCAAATTGTCTATTGGCCGACAAGAGGCAGGAATGTCCAACTATGGACCAATTACCCCTTGGGGTATCCCAAAAGCGGTAGGAATATACATCAACAAATCAGGTTCAAGTGTCATTGTTTCAACTAACGGATTAATAATTTCTTCTTCTTCTTCTTCTTCTTCAATGGCATTAGTTGATTCACAAATAGTGCCAAGGCCAATGGGATAAACTGCACCAATAACATTATCGCTGCCACGTTCTTCCAATTCAGCAATTGCAAGCTGAGAAGTGGATGCATCCGAGTCCGTATGGTCTGCATTTATATCCCACATCTTGCTTGTGTGAAAGGAGACACAAGTTGGAATGCACATATACTAAGTTCTCTGCTCTTTTTGATTGCAACCTATTGCACTTTATTGAGTGGATGAAGGAATATGTGCTCCAATTTCTTTCTGATGCAAATGAACTAGCAACCTAGGAAGACAAGACAAAGTAAACAATTAAAATAAAATTATTAAAGTTATAAAAGTAGTAGCAACCTATGAAGGCAAAGTAAATTTATTTTTTTAAAATAAAACTTGTGATATTATTGTGATTACAAGGGGCTGCAGCAATTGGAGCTGTTGGCCACGGAGGTACCACCAACTATGAGCATCCTTCCTAAACCGATGACAAAGAGCATCATTATTTAGACCTCTTGCATTCACAAACTCTATGAACTCATATGTAATCAAATCTTGCATATCATCATCAGGAAAGAGTCTAAGGAATGCTGCCTTGTACCCATCAAACACTTCTAAATCTCTATATGGTGGCATTCTTCCCCACATATTAAGATATTGGTTGCTATAATATTTTGGTGTCAATGTATAGGTGAGGAGATGTAGAGGAGTGGTCATCTTGTTCCATCGTTATTGAAGGTCTCCTTAGGGTCTTACTCTTTGTCATTTATGATTTTCTTCATCTTCTCAAGCATGAAGTCTATGCCATCGTACACTTCTCCAAGCCAAGACCTATCTATATCAGTGTAGCGAAGCAAGCTCATAATGGGCTTGGTGAAGCTAAGGAAATACTTCACACGTTCCCACCATCAGTCATCTAATATCCTTTGCTTAATTTTTGTTGCCCTCTTAGTGCTGCTTGTTACCCGTAATTTGGAGCCTATAAATTTCAAACTTCCCTTGGGGTATCTATTCAAGAACATCAAAACTTCTTTTGAAATTCATGAACCCCGAATTTCACCTTGGTTCAATATATCTTTGTACCCTTCATTTGTCGGTTATCATGATCCAAATGTTCTCAAATCCAAATGAAACCACAAGTCCCACATAATCCTCATATGTAAAAGGAAGAAACATTTGAAGGTATATTCGAAGAGTCTCTTGGCAGACATAAAGCCAGCAATTGCAGTAGTATTTTTTTCAAAAAGCCTTTACTAATGTTTAGTGGCATAAGTAGTTGGAGGCACCAATGATGTTCTCAACACCGTGTAGGCAATGAACCCAATCGATTAAATTGATTTGAATTCTGGCATATAATTGACAAATCGGGCCTTTTCTTGAACCAAGAAACAATCAAGCATGAAGTTTTCAATCTTACATGACTTCTCGACTATGCTATTCATGTTGATTCAATTGCACAAATACAAAGTGTTATAATGCAGATTGGTGCGAGTTGTGGACCTGACTGACATCTTAGAAAGTGATTTCAGATGTTTTGGAGTTTGGTTTGAAGTTGGGATATTGGGCTTTTCTCTGAACTTCTAACCATTACTTGGGTTCATGTAAACCTCTGACTATTTGACATGCTTATCAAAATGGGTTTGTGAAAAGTGTTTTAAAGTTGGTTGGTGATTTGGTTGTCAAACCAACCCAAAGCCCTGACATAGCCAAACTCCTCAACTCTTCGTATGTGATGGACATAGGACCGTCGTATCCATGGCTTTGAATCACGATTGCCTCAAATGTGCTGAGAGCAATTCAAATGTAGTGCTTTTTGAATGAGAATAGGTTCTTACTGGATTCTCATTTCCAAAAGCTTGGTGGAGTTGAATATCATGGAGCTCACCTTGGGGAGATCGAGGAATATAAATTTCCGTTGTTACCTTGCAAAATTTCATCATTGCGAGCTACAACACTTGATTGCTGAGGCATCCTTTCCAACGAGTTAAGGGATCGATCAAGATACTATCTCTTGCGGTTCGCGTAGCACCATCATTGAAGGCGAACATATCCGAGCATGGAGATCACACAAAGACAAACTTCTACATCAAACTGTTTTGTGGAGACACCTACCAGCGAACTGTAGAGAGCAGCCGATGTGATATATAAAGTGGTATCAACATCTTTAAGTCCTAATGTACCAGTACAAATATCTCTAAGATATATGATAAATCTGCCAAAACCAAGTGACGCCTCATGTGCACAATTTATTCCAGAATACAAGCTTTACATTGAGTCACATGGATGAATTCAAGATGGATGATAAATCCACCAAAACCAAGTGACGCCTCGTGCACAATTTATTTCAAAATACAAGCTTTACATTGAGTCACATGGATGAATTCATGTGATATCGATAATGGCCCTTGAAAATGGATGAGATCTATTGCACTTAGTGTTTAGATGAAAACACATAATGCATAGACACTTGATGGTGGAGCGATGTAGAATGTACTCTTGAAACAGCCGGTCAGTTGGAACCAAGGAGGAGTGCCTGGGAGGATGATTTTTGAGGAGGATCATTTGCTAGATTCGGGCACACTCGCACTCGATAAGGATCATCGACGTAGAGATGCTAGAAAATGAGATCGTCCCAGGGATCACCAAGATGGAAAGAGATACCTTTAATAATGACTCTGGAAGAAAGATGTCCACACAAGAAACTGTGTTTTTTTGTCAAATGTGGTTATTGAACAATGTTGTGATGTGTTCTTTAAGATTATTTCATCAGAAGAATCCATATTATTATGTGTTTTAGCTCATAGGAGCATCACCGACTCAAGGGTATATGAGAGGTTTGATTTTTGACACACTTATGGTATTCTTTGGAAAAGTGCTTAACTCAATAACTCTCTGGCATTAGATAAGGGTACCAAGAAATGAAAAAGCGTTATAATAATGTTAAATTCATTAATTAAACATTATCATTGTATCCATATAAACTCATTAAGATCTTAACATAACCTTTTTCTTTAATTTTTCAAATAAAATGAGGACAATATTCTTATTCAAGAATTAGTTATGATATTGAAAGGTCACCATGTGCTATTTATTGCAAAAATTTCCAAGAAAGATAGATGATTGTAAATTCTGAAGGCTTATGCTCAAAAGGAGGAGATTTTTCTGATTTCTATCGTAAATGGGGAATATTAGTATTTTTCTTGGAAGAACCATGATCTTTTGTACAGAAAAGAGATTTTGAACTCTATGATTTTGTCCAGGAAAGGGACTTCTAAAACTTTGTTTTTATTTGTCTTTCTTTGTGGCTGTTATTTTTCTTATGTAAATTGCAACCATTTCTGGGTAATTTCATCTGTTATGCTGAATTGTGGGCGTGATTATTTATTGAACTTTGTGTCTTAAATGTTCACATAATTTGAAAAGAATTGTCGTTACTTTCCCTAATTATTCCTATCATCGATACCCAGAGAGTGAACTTTGTGTCATTTGTCCCAGTATCCCTTTGTTTATAAACTTGTATTTGCATTTGTGTCATAGCTATGTGCAGGTGTTAGTTTACCTTCTTTGCTTTCCGGTTAAAAGCATACCTAGAAAAACCCCAAATTACATCATATTAGGGAGTTGCATCTCTAAAATTTAGAGGAAGATCATCCATTTAATGAATATTTCTCCAATTGTGGGTTGCTAATTTGTCCTCAATCTTGGGCAAAAGGGGTCATTTTTGAGGTTAATTTAGGAGGACAAAATTTGCAACTAACACTGTTTTGCTTCCATATAGATCAATTATTGCTGATCACCATATTGCAAAGGTCCAATTTCACTTTCACAAGTCATCTCAAAACGGGTCTTCGCAACCTATAATGGAAATTAGAGCTAAACAAATACAACTATTAGAGGTAGACACTTTCACAAGTTGTCTCAAGACAATTAAGTTTGATGCAAAATGGGTCTCAACAACTTGTAATAGAAATTAGAACAAAAAAAATATAGCTATTAGAGACAAACTTTAAAAAAGAATACACACTACACAATCAAATTATGAAAATCAGAAAATGTAAAATATTAATTTTTTTTTGATAAAACTACTAATTAAAGTTCACTTCCCTTCAATAGCTCCAAATTTGAGAATAATTGGAAAATTCCTTGAGACATGTGGTGGTTTGTAATGAACATCTGGATGTTCTCGGCCTCTGCATACACTTCTTTGATTCAACCAATTTTATTCCCAATCTTTTGTAGCATAAGATGAGTGAGTGGACTGCGCAAGGTGTCTAAAAGATATGTTGATACGCTCTTCAATTAACAAACCAGTAGCTCTACAATTCTTGGCATTGACTGTTATGACTTGGACAACATTTCTAGGTTCCCCTGTCTTAATGGAAGAGATGAAAATATTAGCAACAAATTGCTCATTGTTTACTTGTCCCTCACAATCGACAGATTTCAAAAACATTGCCCCTTTAGGGGACACTACTATGACATTGATCAAGGGACGATTTCTTGCATCTTTCCACCCATCTGAAACAATCGATATCCCTATCTCAATCCTTGAATCCCTTACGTGCTTTAATGCATCCTCAACCCCCTTAACCTTTCTTTCCAACAAGTTGAATATTTTCCAGTGTAACAATGGGGCGTGTCCCCCCTCCAAACCCCCACGCACCCGAGTCGAGGACGTCCTCGGGACGGGGACTTGGCATTCCCAAGTCCCCCCATCACTGCCTTCGTGCCACCATCTCACCGCTGGGACGCAGGGGACATGCAAAAGTCCAATAGTTCCAGTGGTGAGGAGTTTTCCTAGAGGGATGATTAGAGGCCTCCATTCACTACATTTTGACATTTTGTACTTGTTTTGTTATCATATTATCATGCTACTCATTGTAATCATCTTTATGATACAGATATTTTTGATATAATTAGAAATCTTCCATTTACCGTTTTGACAATGTTATAATTTTAGTATTCGAATTTCTAATTTGTAATTCGATATGCAATGTTCCATTGTTCATTGTTCAATTATTTAGTATTCGATATTTGCAAGTTTGCTATTCAAAATCTTCTATTTGTCGATAATTTGAATTTTTAAATTTTAAATTTTTAATAGTAATTGGTAATTCGATATTCAATGTTCAATGTTCAATGTTCAATGTTCAAGTATACTGTATTCTGTATTTGGTATGTTGCAATTTTGCTATGTTCAAGTATTTGGTATTATAATTTATTAGTTCTTATACTATTATAATTGAACCCCTTTTTTTCTCCGTCCCAAAAACCCGTCCCGATGTCCCCTAGTGCCCGTGTTACATTGATATTTTCTCATAATTGGGGCCCTTATACCCTCTTGGAGCTTCATTGACACTTTTCAACATCTTCTAATATGGGGAGTGAATAACACTGAAAGCAACCCATTTGCATATGTGTATCTTGCTATATCTTGATCGGTATACGTTATACGTAAACGTACCTCTCTGTAAGGTTGGGCTGTCTTGCCAACCTTGATCCAATCAATATTAACTATTTTGCCAAATTCTCCGTCTAATTTACACAACAATTTCCTTTACCTAACATTAATATAGCCAAAGACTGCTTAATATTAAAAAAAAATTTGAAATAACATAACACTATGTAGAGGGAAAAAAAGTCTTCTCTTTCGCTCTGTGTTTTTTCTTCTCTATGCTTTTTAGTCGCCGTTCGCCAATGTGTAATATGAGCAAAGGCCGAAGAAATTGACTCGAATGCAAAACGCTTATTTTGAAATGAAGTTTCCAAATGTCCCTTTCTTTTGTGTGGAATGGGTGCTTGAGTTTTAGTTTTAGGCTTAGTTGCAGTAGTATACAAGGGGTGGTCTTGTATCACAATATTTGAAGATGGGGCTGCATTCCCTTTGATTATTTTTAGTGGGCATATTTTGTCTACTTACTTCTCTTTTTTCTGCTTCTTCATGCTCCATGATATATTTTAATATTGTTTTATTTGGTATAGGTGCTCCTTTTTTTCTAGGGCATTTTAGGGTTCCTTTTTCAGGGTATCCACACAAATGGCCTACCACTCGATAATATGAACTATTCCTTTCTACATCACAACCCCGATATTTCCAATGGAATCCACCACCTCTTAGAAGGGGTCTTATAATATCAACAAACTTCCACAAAGGAGAATCAGACATTATTGCCTACAGAGGAAGAGGTAGATGCCATCGTAGTTCCTATGGCAAGAAATTTTATACACATTCAAAATAAAAACAAGAGAATGGATAAAAGAAATAGGTAGATCTTATGGACAATTAAAGAGAAATGAATTTTTTTTAAAATCTTAAACAAAAACAAAATCAAATGAAAAAAAAAGTTACCTCTTTCACTCATTAGAAGCTTGCAAAGGTGTAGGAGTGAGGCACAAACATTTGATGAAGATTCACAAATCAATCTTCCAATTCGCTCTTGCTCAACCACCTATTTGCTCCACCTCAAGAGAAAACAATATATTTGCACACCAAATGAGACATAAAAGCCAACATAAGTCATTTTAAATTCACTTTTTAGAGTTCCGGATGTGAAATATTTATAAAATTTGCGAGTTGGGCTTCACTTTTCTGCTCAGGCCCGCCAGCGGCTGCTCAAATTCAGCCTGGTCCACTTGGGTCCGGCCAGCATCGAACTGACCGCCTTGGGCATGGGCCTTGTCCGGACCTACAGGCAGATTAGGGCCGGACCTAGACCTGGTTCGAACCAGACCTAGACCAGGGCCCTATAGGGCTGAATCAGACTTCTTAGCAATTTATAAATAGTATTCAGATTCTTTATGCTGAGTTGGGCTCGCTTTGTGTAAGGTCTGTTTGGTTCGATCTATATCTGCTCTCAATAGGGATGATATTTGGTAATCTTGATTTGATTCCTCATATCAGATTTTGACTTCAATGATGTCTGCTTGCTTCTTATATTCCATCTATATCTGCTAGGTTCAATCTTCTTATTCTTATTATGTTTCTTTAAATAGAATTCTCTGAATGATCTCTTCGAATGATTTCCTCCATCAAATGGAATTCTTCCGCTCTTATTCATCTTTCCAGTCTGCTCTTAAAATCTGAATAATATTCTTTAATTGTTGGTCCTCCTTTTAGCTTGGGATAAAATCTCCTTTATACTTTATTGGTGAAAGGGTTATCCCCTTTCATTAGAATTGAGTCACCACTTTTCAATGTTGCCTTTGAGAATAATATATTACTCCCCAAATTGCTCTCCCTTGGATGTCCTCCTCAATTGAAACATCCTCCCTTTTATATCTTCCCATGTGGGGGAGAGTCACACCACTTTATCATGGCTGCCCTTTGCAAAGGTCACAACCATCCACAATTACCACCTTTGGACGAGTCACAACCTTTCTTAATTTTTGCCTTTTGAAGGAGTCACTTCGTTATTTTCTTCTCAGTTCTTTTTTCTCGTCTATTAAATCTTCCTTGCTTCGCACCTTCCCTTTTCTCTTCCTTTCTCTCTTCCCATTTCAAATGAAGTTCTCTTCTCCCTTTTTATATCTTATTTTTGAGGGAGTCACTATTACGATAATAGATAGTTTCTAATTTTATCTCTCTTTCGTCTATTTCTAATGGTCACTCTTTTTGTAATGTTTCCATAAACTCCTTCTGTTGGTTATGGAAACTTTCTCTCACTCTACAAGAATGTTTCTATTTCCTCTCTCCTATTCGTTATAGAAACATTTTCTTGTATCTTGTATATATAGATCATTCATGATCATTGTTTAATAACACATTCATTATTTTACCACAATATGGTATCAGAGCAAATTCCTAGCCTCTTCAAAATTTTTTTATTTCTTTTTTGAAATTATTAGTTCAAGATTTTCAAAGCTTTTTTTCCCTGAGTGTGTTCAAAATTTGCATTTTTTTTCCTCACCCACCTGTCTAGGGTTTTGACCCTTCAGTTCAAGTCAATTTTTTTTTTGATTGCAAACTCTTTGTGAGTTTTTCGAGAGCTCAACTGGGTTGTGGTCCGTTTTTTTCTGGGTGCCTCGATTTTGAGCCAGCGGATCCAAAATTTATCAGCATATTCCTGGTGGGTTTTTGTAGATCTCAACTGGGTCAGTCTCGCTTTTTTCTGGGTGCAATGTTTTCCGTGCCTCAATTTTCGAGCCTGCAGATTCAGAATTTGACATCAGATTCTATCTAGGTTTTTTGAGCTCTTCACTAGGTGTCTCTTCGAATTCTCTAGGTCTTCCGTTAATTTGCCTTGAAGTTTGTGCCCTTTTTTCTATTTTTTCACGTTTTTTCTTTGAAAAACGTGCTATGGCATTTCTCACCAGTCTTATGCTGGAAAGCAATCAGCATTTCAACGGAAAGAATTAGGACACCTGGAAGTAGCGCTTGTTGACGATTTTCGAGTACCGTCGCCTTGAGGCGCTTGTTCAGGGTACTGAGACTTGTCCTACCACAGCCGATGGGACTTAAGACAAGTTTGATGAACGTAATCCTGAAGCGGTTATGCTCATTAAGCTTTTAGTTACTGATGATCAGCTGCCTCAAATCCCGTCTGGCAAGACAGCTGTAGAGATCTGGACAGTATTGAAGGATCTCCATGAAACATCAGATAAAAGTAGAGCCTTCTTTCTGCAGACCTCTTTGATCAACACGAGGCTGCCTTTTACTCTTTCTGAGGACATGCAAACTTCTATTTTTTTGAAGATAGATTGACCATTAAGGGAGGGTATTACGATAATAGATAGTTTCTAATTTTATCTTTCTATTTCGTCTATTTCTAATGGTCACTCTTTTTGTAATGTTTCCATAAACTCCTATACGCTATGGAAACTTTCTCTTTCTCTCTACAAGAATGTTTCTATTTCCTCTCTCCTGTTCGTTATAGAAACATTCTCTACAAGAATGTTTC
Organism: Chamaecyparis obtusa; assembly: GCA_027943335.1. Taxonomy (NCBI): domain Eukaryota; kingdom Viridiplantae; phylum Streptophyta; class Pinopsida; order Cupressales; family Cupressaceae; genus Chamaecyparis; species Chamaecyparis obtusa. Next base: position 91,902 of record BSBK01003650.1, read on the forward strand.
TATTTCCTCTCTCCTGTTCGTTATAGAAACATTCTCTTGTATCTTGTATATATAGATCATTCATGATCATTGTTTAATAACACATTCATTATTTTACCACAATAGTCACAACTCTTCACTCCATGCCTTTTGACATGTCATTAACTTAACTAAATCTAATTATGTTATATTTAAATTTTATTATTTTATATTGTTAATTTAAATTTTATTTTTATCTTTTTTTTAAAAATTATTTGTTATTAAATCCTATTTCAAAAAGGGGACATCACAAGTATACAGTCTACAAATATAATACTTTTTACACATTTTATAAGCTTATTATAATCCACTCATTATCTCCATTTAAAGATGCCTTATGACATGTCATAACACGCGTTATAAGTTTAACACCTTCCTACAACCCTCTTCTACTGTTATATATTTAGATAGGGGGGACCCGACTTCTAGAAGCTGTAACTTTTTATCTAGAAAGCTGATCTTTCAAATTGAATATCTCAAAAAGATCCATCTCACCATAACCAATATGCTTGGGATAAGACTTGTTTCAACATTTTTTTATGGCTAAATTGACATTGAGAGACCCAAAAATTGAATTTTTGGGTTCTATAGTGGGTAAGTTGATTTTATTTTTAAACATTAGGATGTAAGGTTGAGACAACTCTTTGAACACTTTTCAACTTCAGTCGCGAGCAATCTTTCATTGAACTTTGGAAGTCATTTACAGGAATTCTAAACTCTACAAATTATTTTAAGATAAGCATCTAACAATGTGTGCTTGCGATATCCTCATACACCATTCCTAGTCTTTCTCTAAGAATGTGTAGATACTACTAGCTCAACTCATACAATTCGCTCTTTTGTAGAACATTAAAAAAATAGATTCTTGTCAATCAAGTGGCATTTTTTAGCTTGATTCAAGAGTCAATTCTTTCTTCTTTGTCACAAGGAAAAAATAATAGTACAAAGTTGGTAAAATATTTCATCTTTATTTACTCATATTCATACATACAAACACTCAAAATTTACGTCTACATGTTAAATCCCCAACTCAACCTTTCCAAACGAACATGCACAAAGCAAGAACTAACACCAACGATGAGAAAGATTCTTTGTTTTGACTAGTACTACCACACAATTAAAGTAATACCCTCTTTCATAGGAATTATTGAGAGAACCTATATAGTGGGATGCTTAGTTAAATGGAGTGGACCCTTTTGAGTGTAAATTGAGAGCATTGGTACTAGAATTTTGACCACGTCTTCTAAACATTTGGGTTCTCCATGTTAGTCAAATGTTCCTGTCAAAGGTTGCCCAAGTACTTTGAATTATTTATATAAATCCTTTGATATGAAAGATCAACTGAATCTCAATTTTGAACTTAAAAGATGAATATTCATGGATCAATGTTTGTGGTCGTATGTGATTTAGGTATAAAGTTGATCATTTTAAATTGTCAAAAAATTCTTAAGTCGGCACAAATGAGTTCAAGAGGGAAAAGCATACTTTTCATGCAACTTTGCAGTTTTTGCAAAATTGTGGAGGTCCAAAAGCCTGATTTGCAATTGTGGTAGAGAATCAAGTTTCCAAGCAGTGCAAAAGTTTTCAAAGTCCAATAGGCACTTTATCGATGAGAAATTAAACTTTCAAAGCATGTTTACAATTTTTGAATAACTACAGTAAAACCTTAGAAGTCTAATTTGCAAACTTAAATGGTGATGCAAAACCCATGCATAGTTGGCAACTTTATCAAGTATGCACCTAATGCCTGAAGCTCCTGAGAAACATTAAGTAGTAGAGACTTGAACCTTTTTAGCACGTTTGCAACTTATGTAAACTTACTCAAAACTGCCATTCCCCCACAAAAGGTTCAGTTAACCCTCTATGCTAATTGCCAAGCATAAATTTCGTTTTAACTTATTCATGGTTAATTTTGCCAAAACTTCTTGTGTTTCAAATTCAGTTCTCACCCATCACATTGCTCTGACTTATAAGGTCCCTCATTCACGTTCCAAAGCTCTTGCCACACCTTTTCCCTTCTCATTTCTCACTTGGTAGGTTGCACCCATTATCTCTATTTACTCCTTGGAAATCTTGTGGCTCTTGAATTGGAGAATTTGATTACATTTCCCTTGTAGCTTGGGAAGCAAAGAAGTTTCTTGCTTTGGCATTTGAAAATCTTGGCAATTTTAGCTAGTGAGGTTTGTACTTTTCCTTTACATTGATCGAGATTCTCTTTGTATTGGCACTTGCTAGTACTTAAGTTGCTTATACACATCAAAACCTAGTAAGACTTGGTGGATAGAACAAAAAAAACTTCCAATCGGAAATATAAAACCTTTATTAGTTTAGAGATGCAGAGATTCTTTCCCACCACTCAGTTTGTGCAAAAGTGGTTGAGACCCTTGAATCTTTGAAGACACTACTTGGCAGGGAATTGAGATCTTGTTCAACTTCATAGATTTCGCAATATTGTCGATGAGTCTAGAGTCTAGATTTCCCTCACCCAAGCCGGTCATGCACCTCTAAGTTCTACAGTGGACAAAAAACATTGCATACACACTCCAAAAGCTTGCCACCTCCTACATGCAATTAGTTTCACTTTGCAAACATGGTTGGAACTCCTTTGTCGCTCTCAATACATTTGATGTCTTCCTCCCATTGAGAAACAAAGATGAGTTATGAATTTCTGGGGGTCATTTCCCCTTCTAAGAGAGACCAAATTTTCTCAAATTTTAAACATTGACTCGGGACATGGGATATGAAATATTTTCATGAAAGAATGAACAAAGAAAAAAAAACCGTAGTAGCTTGATGCATTGTTGCAATTGAACATGTTCAAAATGCTAACTCTAGGAGTAATTGAGAGAACATGTTCAATTGTAACATGTAATGTTCAATTTTTTGTCTCTTTAGAATTTTTTGTTCTCCGTGCCTTAGAAAGCTTACAAGATGGCATCTTTGACCAACATAATGTTAGAAGGCAGTTAGCGATTCAACAAAAAAAGTTACAACACATGGAAGTAGCATATGATGGCTATCTTCGAATATCGTTGCCTCGATGAGCTTGTTTTGGGTAAAGAGACACGTACTACTAGACTTGGCAAGATCAGGATAAGTTTGACGAGTGCAACCGAGAAGCGGTCATGCTTATAAAACTTTCAGCAATTGACACAAGTGCCTTCCAACAAGACAACTACAGAAATCTGGACTATTTTGAAGAATCTCCATGGGACATCATATGAGAGCCGTGCGTTCTTCTTGAAGAACCAACTAATTTCTATCATGATGGATTAGCGTATGTCCTTACAGGAGCATCTAACTAAGATTAAGGACATTCGAGATTAGCTAGAATCCATTGGTCGAAAAATGGAGGAAAAGGATATGGCGTTAATAACCTTGAAGAGTCTTATCTAAATACTATGAGAACTTCATCGAAATGCTCAACATTACTACAACAAATGTTGACTTAAAGTTTCCAAACTTGTGCACCAAACTTTTGCAGAAGGACTATTGCAAACAACAGTTTGGTGGTAGTGCCACTTCGTCCTCCTCAAAACAAACCTTCATAGCCAAATCCTTTCACAAGGATAAAGGAAAATCTCAATCATCTGAGTAGAAAGGCTTCAATCAGTCTCATGATAGGTCGAAGAAGAAGAAAATTCAGTATAACTACTGCCACAAGTTTGGTCACTTGATGAAGGACTACCTGAATCAGAATTCTTTTGAATAGCGGAAGCAGGGAGGGTCTCAACCTAAGGCTAATGCCGCAGAGCACTCAAAATAGAAAGAATTTGCATTTTATGCTTTCATGATGAAACACCTTGTAGATTGTCTGCCCCATGGGGTCTATGTTCAAAACAAAATAGAATGCGTGTAAAAGATAACAATAAACATATACTCAATGTATTTGAGATAACTCACAATTGTTATTTCATTGATCTTAGAATTATTACAATGTATCTCAGAGTATTTCCAACAACAACAACACAACAGCACTAACAAATGATAATTACCTGACAACATCATCCCCCAAAAAAGAAAGTCGTCTTCGGATGACACACAACAAAATGGGGAATAAACTATTCAAAAACCAAATCAAGGAATTGGGGGCCTAGAAAGTGTCCCCGATGAAGGAGGTGCGTGAGGTAGTGTCAAAGCCGCAAACTGATCTCTCAATTGGTGAACCTGCTCAGTCCGTCGCTGCAGATCCCTCTCGGCCAACATTTGTCTCTCTCAGTTGGACTTCACCATAAACGCCGCCTCCAAAACCTCCTTATGTTTCTTGTCTATCTTCTCCAAAGCTGAAATCGGACGAGTCTCTACCATGGCCCACTCAAACCTCTCATGGTCCAACTACTCCATCACTACGACCCTCTCAACCCTGTCCTGAGCCAACTGTTCCTCCAATGTTGCCAATTGAGCCCTGTGCTGAGCTAACTCCTCTACCATCTGGAGTTGAGTGGCCAACTCCTTGCGAGCTGTCATGGCTTCCACCTGTGCAACCTCCACCCTTGATGCTACATACTAGGTCCTCTTGAGCTGATAATAGCCCTCTCGGAATGCCTACTCATCCCTCCTCAGCAAGGAGTGGATCCTACTCTACCCCACGTGCTCTGGAAGGCTCCAGTCCTCCAACATCGCAAGGGTCTTCGTAGTAGGCCATCCTCGAGAATCAAAACATTTGTTTTCCCTCTCGGGTCAACAAGAATAGTTGCATAAACACACATTAACTGATAAACATGAACACAGGAAAGTATTGCAATTCGGTAACATAAAGTACTCAGAAAACCAAATCATGTCATTCACACTCAAAGCAATGTGTACATATAACCTTCGAAGAGACACCACCGAAACGTCACGTCGTAACGGTTCACACTCTCGGTACTAACTGCCGAGATTAACATAAGTTTATTACACAACACCCATACATACAAAATATACCGCCAACATCATCCCCCCCAAAAAACAAGTCGGCTTCGACGACTTTTACAAAATATAACATAGACAAAAATGAGCCTACTACAAACTACTCAGGAGGGGGCGTAGGAAGCGTCCCTGATGATGATGGCGCGGCTGTGGCTGTGCCGGAAGTGACTTTAGCCCGCAACTCGTACACTTGAGTTGTCCGAAGCTGTAAAGCCTGTTCTGCCCTCATCTTAAGCTCCATAGCCTTCCGAACCATGCTAGCTGCCTCGAGCACTGCCTTCTCCTTCGCATCCACAGTCTCCAAAGCAGAACCAAGGCGAGTCTCAAGAAGAGCCCGCTTGGCACGCTCAGTCTCCAATGCAGCCCGTAAAGTGTCCAACTCCGACACCATAGTACTCCGCTCAGCCGCCCAAGACTCCCTCTCCTGAACCACTGCAGTCTCCAAAGCTGTAAGACGGGAAGCTGCCTCCTCCCGACCTGCCTCTGCTGCCAATCCCGTAGCCTGATGTACTGAGGAAGCATGCTCTAACCGCCTGAGAGTGAACTACTCCTCTTGAAAGGCCTGTTCTAACTCTCGGATAAGACCGTGAATCCGGCTCTCGCCCATCGTCGCACTAAGAGCCCAATCCTCCAACATCGTAAGAGACTCCTGAGTAGGCCATCCCCTAGCCTCAAAGCACTCTGCAAATGCCTGTGGATAGCCAACCCACACAAAGGTCAAGAGGCGCTCCAACTCCTCAGCAACCCCCTCTTGAGCCTGAAGCTCTGCTGAGGCTATGACCCGCTGGGCTCCAGCAGCTACTGCGGCTACATCCGCCAAGTACTGCTCCAACACTTTCTGCGCGGACTCCCTCGCTGGCACCGCCCTCCGTGACCTTGTCAGGGCTGGTGGCTCCTCACTAGCCTCAGCTTGCGGTCTCTGTCCCTCCATAGGAACTGGTCTCTCAGATATCTCTCTCTCCTGGGCTACTGGCTCTTCTCTTGGTGGCAACATCACTGCATCCAGGTCAATAACTTCTGAAGGCCTCTCTAACACTACTCTGGCAGGGGAAAGTGAAATGGGAGCTGCCACTGCTATCGGGCGTAATGTGAACTGCTCCAACCATGACAGCACTGAAGAGTCCTCATCCCCCGTCGGCAACGCTCGAGCCGGCCTCTCCAATACCCCTGGCCCAACTTGCACAATGGCCTCAGTACCAACAACATCCAATGTAACCTGCTCTCGCGGCTGTGTCTGCTCCTGCTCTAAACCTCCAACACCATCTTTGCTAGTCTGTCCTGGGTCGGTTGGCTGAGCTGTAGGTGGCTCGGAAGCCTGACCCGCCGGGTGTAGCACAACAGGGGGCCGGAGCTCTCCGAACCGTGGCATGGGTACAGCCTCCAATGTGGTACCGAACGGTACAGAGGTCCCCGTTGCAACAGTCGCCGAGGGTACTGGTGGTGTGAATAGTACAAGAGGTGGTGCACTCTCAGACGGTGGAGTTGGAGCAAATGCACTTTCAGATGGTACCTCTGTATCGAGAGTGTCAGAGTCTCCCACTGCAACACTCTCGCTGCCTTCCTCCTCCAAGTCTTCACTCGACTCCTCTCGGCCACTGTCCACATTCTCCCCTTCCGACTCTGAGAGGACTTGGCGCTTCCTCTTTGACCTTGTCTGTACTTCGCCAGCATCCAAGTGACGCCAATGAAAGATAAGAGGCTCTCCCGTAGCAATATCAACTGGCTGTGGCCTCAGCTTCTCTGCTAGAATCTGCTCTCGGGCAGCATTTAGGAACAACCCGATGGCAATATGGGGCATGTAAAATGTCCGATGCTGTAGAGTCATGAACTCATACAGCCTCTCCGCCATAACTGAAGCCCAATCGTACACCGTACCATTACGGATCCCGTTCATGAAAATGAGATGTGTAAGGGCAATGTTGGAGGCCCTACTAGCCCCGGTCAACCTGCTCTTCACAATGTCCATCAAACACCGCCACTCTCCGGGAGCCACAAATGATTTCTTGATTCCCCGATTCTTTGAAGAAGCGCCAGCCAATGACTCCAACTCACTCTGAGACAGGTTTCTGGAAACCAGCTTAATGTACTTTTCCTTTTCTTCGCGGGACAGTTTCCTGGGCTTTAAATTTATTTTCTTCCCGTGCATGGCAGGTATGCCAAAAACCCTCGATATCTCCTGGGCAGAAAATGAAATCTGTATCTCAGTGCCACAATACTTTAGAGTGCTACGCCGGCTATCCCGATCGAATGTATCAATCATGCCTCGGAGAGGTCCCTCGTACTCTCTAATGGAGGGCAAAGGCATCTGAATTGCCCAGTGTACTCCTGCTCTTCGAAGCTGTCCCTTCAAAAAATGTGCGTTTGGAGTGTTATCACACCATGTTCGGCACTCCACTCCACTCAAACCCTCGAATGTCACAGTCTTCCAAGTAATCTCTTCCTTTTGTGCTTGTGGCTGCTGTACGTGTGGACGGTGCTTTCTGGCAGTATCCATGCTACCAGCAATGCGGACTCTAGACTGTGAAACCCTCGGTCCTCTGCTGCTACTGGCTGGTTTTGAAACCTGTAATTTCTGTCTCCAAGTACTATGCTGTCGTGATCTCATACTACTGTGTAGTGTCCAACAATAACGGTCTTAACCGTTTTTTTTAAAAAAATTCCTCTTACAGTACAAATCAACTTCCTTCAGCCAATGCAAATATGTAGTAGCTCCGGGTCTCATCAATTGGTCACACTCTCCAAGGGTTGATAACTAAACCGACTGGGGGTCTAGGGGGCAACGCCCCCAGCGGGGTCGAGGGGCAGCGCCCCCGCGGGGTCCTGGGTCTATGAAACACCCTATTTTTGTGAATTTCGTCTGCTCCCATGCTCTTTTCCGCAAACCGCTTATGTTTCCCTTACTTCCTGCTCATGCCCTTCCCTTCGGTACCATTTGTTCTTCAATATGAGCTGCTTTGTTTTGTCGTCGTTTTTTTTTATTTTATTTTATTTTATATACCATATGAATTTCTTCCTTCATGCTTTCCCTTCACACATCCCAATGCTGTACTGAATCCTCAGACCTCCTTCAACCGTGCCGTACAAATGCCCTTATGTTGTGCGTCAGCTACCATATGACTTGGTATTCATACTTTGCAATCTGATGACCGTACACTATGCCTCCTTCCCGTGCTGCGTCTGGATGCGGTACGGCCAGTACAATCCGTACACTGATCCACCGTGCGGTGCTTTGCTTGCAGTCCTCGCCTTGTACGGTTCCGTACAACCTTTATTTCTTTTGTTTCAGCTTGTATGTCGTCACTTTTCCGTACGGTGCCGTACAATACTTGTAAATGTATCGACCACAATAATGCTTCAGTACGGTACTGTACTTCCCTGTCGCCGTGCCCTTTTTATCGTACGGTGTTGTACGGTGCTTTATAGATCCGTACGGTGCCGTACGATATTGCTTTTTAAAAAAAATAAAAATTATTTATAATTTTTTTTTTAAAAAAAAATAAAATTTTTATTTATTTTTTTTTTCAATTTTTTTTTCTAAGTACTTGGTCCTCGTAGTGATGTCATCGGCCGTTCGTGATACACCTTCAATTTCGAGCCGTTCACCGCGTCCGGAATTTCCCGTCCGTCGAGGGTCCACAGCTTTACGGACCCGTTTGCGGCCACCTCCCGAACCTTGTAAGGGTCTATCCATTTCACTTTGAACTTTCCAGGCTTGATTTCATTTCGGCCGTTGTATTTTAGAACCAATTGGCCCAGTGTAAATTGCATTCGTCGGATATGCTTATCGTGCCAGACCTTCCTCCGTTGCTGCGTTGCTTCAGTGGCCCATTGTGCCAAAGCTCGTTTTTCGTCCAACTTATTTAAGAGATAAAGTCGTTCCCTCAGACTCTCCATATCTCCCAATTTATTCTCAATTGCAATCCGCAGGCTAGGAACCATGAATTCTACCGGTACCACGGCCTCCTGTCCGTACATGAGTTGGAACAGTGTCTGCCCGGTGGTCACCTTGTAAGATGTTCGATAGGCCCATAGTACCGAGGGTAGCCTTTCTTCCCAATCCTCGCCTTCAACGCCGCAGGATTTGTAAATGACTCCAATCAGGATCTTATTAGTCGCCTCTGCCTGACCATTCGCTCGAGGGTAGTACGGGCTCGAGAGTGTGAAAAATTTTGAACTCTGTCGTCAGTAGCTTGATCACATGGTTGACAAAATGTCCACCTCTATCACTCGTCAACTGCAGTGGAATGCCGTACCGCGTTATTATCTGCTCATAAATAAACTTCGCTATACTTAGAGCAGAGTTATCCGTTAGTGCTCGTGCTTCCACCCACTTGGTCAAATACTCTGTTGCCACAACAATGTACCGACAGCGTCGAGCACGGCTGGGCTTCAAAGGCCCCACAAAATCCAGTCCCTACCGTTCAAACAATTCCTGTGCATGAGAGGGGTTAAGTGGCATGTAGTCTCGTTTGAGAGGTCTCCTTGCCCGCTGGCATATGTCACAGCTGACGACCCACTCCCTGGCATCGTTGTACACTGTTGGCCACCATAAGCCTGCCAACAAGACTTTTCTGGCGGTGGTGTCGGGGCCCATATGCCCTCCGGCAGGTCCCTCATGAGCTTCCTTCAACACTCTCGGAACCTCTTCCTCCATTACGCAACGCCTCAATATTTGATCTGGACCCATTTTGTACAGCAGTCCATTGATAAGCTGGAAGGTTCTGCTCCTCAGAACCAATTTTCTACGCTCTCCGGGGAGCATTCCTTCTGGAAATCGGGCTATGGACAGGTACTCACCGATACTTGTGTACCACTTCGGTAGTACGACGATGTGAAACAGGTGAGTATCTGGAAAGTCATCGTTTATTCCTACTGGAGGCTCGCCGGACTTAATTCGGGACAATTGGTCCGCAATCACATGACTACGTCCTGGGCGTACAACAATTCTGAAGGTGAATTCTTGAAGGAGCAGCAACCACCTGCTCACCCTTCCCTGAATGGGCTTGTTAACCAGGTACATCAAAGCCCGGTGGTCCACGAAGAAAGTAAACGACGTCGCCAATAGGTAGTGCCGAAACTTCTGAACCGAGTAGACCATTCTGAGAGCCTCTCGCTCTGTAGTGCTGTAGTTCCTCTCCGCCCTCGAGAGTAACCGACTTGCAAAATAGATTGGGTGATCCAGCCCATGTTCGCCTTCTTGTGCCAGGGTGGCCCCGATGGCGTAGTTTGACGCATCCACATGAACATGGAACTCTCTGTCCCAGTTCGGAAATGCCAAGATGGGGGTTGCCAACAGTCTCATTTTTAAGTCCTCGAATGCCTCCCCTTGCTCCTTCGCCCAGAGGAACGGCTCCCCTTTCTTCATAAGTTTATCCATCGGGTATGAAATCCGGGAAAAATTCTTTATGAACCATCGGTAGTACCCAATATGGCCCAAGAATGACTTGACACCGGTTACGTCACTGGGAGCCTCCATTTCAATTATCACCCGGACCTTGTCGGGGTCCGTCTTCAACCCTTCCTTACAAACGATGTGTCCGAGCAGCTTCCCTTGCGGTACCATGAAACGACACTTCTTCGGGTTGAGTGCCAGACGTGCCTTCCGGCACCGCTCCATGCACTCTCCGAGTGCTACAATGTGTTTGTCTTGGCTACTGAAAATGGACCAGTCATCCAGAAATGCTTTAAAATTCTCTCTCGACATCTTGTCAAAGATGTGCAGGATGATTCTCTGAAAAGTTGCAGGTGCATTACACAGGCCGAAGGGCATCCGGTTGTAGGCGTACACACCATCTTCCACTACAAAGGTGGTTTTTAGCTTGTCCTCCTCTGCAATGTATATCTGGTTATATCCTGAAAACCCGTCCATGAAGGAATAGATCTCATGGCCTGCCACCTCCTCGAGTATGCTGTCTGTGAAGGGTATCGGGAAGGGATCCTTAATGGTCACCGCATTGAGACACCTAAAGTCTACGCAGATGCGGATTTGGTTAGCCTCTTTCTTCTGAGATATCACGATTGGTGACACCCACTCACTTGTGTCTACTCGGAAAATTATCCCCGCGTCCAGCATCTGTGCAATCTCGGTCTCCACCCTTGCAACATAGTTTTTGTTCATCCTGTACAGCGTCTTCCGCACAGGTTGGGCTCCAGGAACCAAAGGGATGCGGTGCACGCAGAGCTCCGGAGGTACGCCCTTCAGGTCTTTATAATTCCAGGCAAACACGTCCTTATACTCTGTGAATATTTTGAAGGCTGCCGTTTTTAACACGGGATCCCAGTCATCTCCCACCAGGATAGTCTTGGGATTCTGCTCGTCCCCGAGATTTATTGTTTCCAGTTTTGCCTCTTTGTATTGGATAGGTTCTCCCTCCGAGAACACATGGGCCGGACTTACTCTCATCTGGGCTTCCCCCTCTGTATATTCTGTGTACTCCGGAGGGAACTCGTTCGTGTTTTCTTCCGTAGGGAACTCATTCCCGATCTCCAGTATATTGCACGATGGCTGAAATACCTCGTAGTCACGCATTTGCCAGTGAAAGAGACCATCTAGTGAATCCGTATCTCCTTCTATCTCAAGTACCCCTTCATCGTTCGGTTCCATAGTTTCTTCCTCTCCGTCCATCCCGCCACCATCGGAGTTTGAGTTGGACGCCATTTCCTCTCCAACCATTTGTGTGGCGAGGTCTACCACAAATTTCCTCCCCCCTTTCTCGAATGCGAGGGTGTTCTTCTTCCAGTTGTGATTGGCTCGGGCTGTCACCAACCACCCTCTACCCAATATAGCGTCATACCCCTTTTGCTTGAGAGGGATTACGACGAAGTCTAAGGTGAAAGGCTGGGTTCCGATAGTCACCTGCTGTGCCATCAGCATACCGAGTGGTTTAATACCGTGCTGGTCGGCCCCTAACAGATTGAAGGTTGGTGGCCACAGCGTCGGTTTCCCCAAACTCTTCCAAGTTTCCTCCGGAAGGACATTGACGCCCAACCCTCCGTCAACGATGGTGTTCGTGAGGATTTTACCCAGGATACCCATTTCTACTACTGCCGGGTTCTGTCCATGGTTTATTGATAACGTCATCGGGTCGGCTGCACAGCCGCCTGGGATCTCCGTTCGTTCCACCGTCGTAGGTGGTGTGTTAGGCCCTAGGAATAGAGCTGTTTTTAGGTGTGGCATGGTCTCCAACAGGTCCTTGACCTTCACGGGTATTTCCATTTGCAGTATCTGCCGTAGTATACTTTGCTCCGCCAATTCTCAGTGAGAAGTGCCGGCGTCGGCAGGTTCCTTCCGGTCCTGTATCTCTTTTTCGATCTCAGCCCTCGCTTGCAGTACCCTCTGTTTCTCCGTCGGAGGGTGTGGGTATGTGGCCTTTTTGGCTTGGGCACGGGTGACTGTTAGGACCTTCTCAGTACCTCTACATTCCAACTCCAGGATGTTACAGCCGGGCTTCGGACAATTAGCGTCCTCATGGTCGCCCGTTCCGCACCACCGACACAACTTCTGCGGAGTCGCGGGCTCCGTCTGACAATCACGAGCATAGTGACCCCACTGATTACAACTCCGACATTGTATCATGGGTCTTCCCTTGGCATCATATTGGATCCGGGGCTTATTCTCATTGTTGCCTCGGCCTCCCCGGCGGTTATTTTTATATCCGCCAGATGATGCAGCATTCTGTTGTCCACCCGTACCAGACGTGGAAGGTTGCTCCTGTGCATAGAGTACTTGTTGGCCTCTTGCCCTCAAGTTATAGGGACATTCTTTAAGGGGATGTCCTGTGATTTGGCAGATATCACAAAAAGCTTTTTTCGGACAAGACCCTTTTGTGTGGCCTGCCTCCTTGCAGTCCGTACACCACACTGTATCTTCTTCGGCTTTGCTAGCACTTCCTTTGGCGGCTTTAAGTTCTCGCATCATCCTCTCAAGGTCTTTTTGCAATGCGAGCACTTTCTTGCTCGACCCGTCCTCACTACTTTCCGTCTCTGAATCATCATCAGAAGATGACCTTGTCTTCTTCGAGGTCTTACATTCGCTCTCGAGATCCATTGCTCGGTTATATGCATTACTATACGAAGTAGGCGGTACTATCTTCATTTTCTTTCGGAGGGATGTTTTGAGTCCCTCCACGAACCATCTCTTTTTCAATTCATCCGCTAGGGCCGACTCCATTTTTCCAATGAGTTCTTTGAGTCGTCGGCCGTACGCACGGACAGACTCATTCTTGGCTTGCTTCGTGTTGTAGATCTCCGCCAATATTTCATTATCATCCCGTAACAATTGGAACTCTGTCTGGAAGGCCTTTTTGATATCGTCCCATGTCGTGAGCCTTGTCTTGTCAACGTCCGAGTACCAATCAATGGCACCCTCTCGCAGTGTTGCAGGGAACTGACGGATCCATTCGTTCTCGTCAGTTACCCCGTGTGCAGTCCATATCGTTTCACACGTTCGACAGTGCCGAACTGGATCCTCCTTGGATTGCCCCGTAAATTTCGGTAACTTCTGCTTATTCACTGCCATGGTTGGCCGCGGTGGAGGCGGTGCACCGATACCACTCGTGCCCACACCTCCCTGAGTGCTGTGGGTAGTCTGGACTTGTGGTACTTGTCCTTGCGGTAGTTGCTGGGCTGGTGGTACTTGCCCTTCTCCTGGCACCGTACCGTGTGGGGTTCTCAGTTCCAACGGAGGGTCTGCTGGTGTGCTCGTGCCACCCTCTGCAGTATCACCCTCTTCGCCGGTTTGGTTCTCCGCGCTTGGTGTACGGAGACCCACCTCAAACTGTACTCTCTCCTCTTAGAGAAAGGCTCTTCTTGTCCGTGTCTCCTCAAGTAACTCTTCCCGACTCCGCACTCTCCGTTCCGGAGAAGTGAACTCTTCTTCGGCTTCTGCACCCTCCGTACCACTTCCGAGGTCCCCTTCGGGCAACCCTCTGGCAAGCTGGTCTTTGGCAAGTTGCCAGAGCTTACACCGACGTTCACGTTGCTGCGCGGATATCAAAGCCTTCTGTGCGGCTTCCCCTTCGTCATCTATCACTTTCTTATTTCGATCTTTCTTTAAATTATTGGGCATCAAAACAAACTATACACATTGCTCAATCAAAAAGAACACTTATTTTTTATTAATTCATGTTGCTTTACAACATTCTCAATTGAACTACAATGGAATTTTTGTGTTCCGTTCCCCTTCGTTTCAAACTTCAACAACTTTACTGTTTGTCATTTCCTTCCTCCCGACGGCGACGAAGATGCTCTCGGGCGTGGAATGCACGGAGGATCTCCTGGCGGCGGTCCTCACGGTCAATTTCCTCTTGCCGAATACGTCGTGCGAGTGCTGCTTGTGCCAACAACCGTGGAAGTTGGTTCAACAACCGATTCGCTGCAGGGTTCGCCCCAATCGCGTCCCACACTACGCCTGCAGGGACGTCTCCGTTCGTTGCCTCCCTTCGGACGTGAGTTTCAAGAGCTACTTGAAACAAAATTCGGAAGTCACGTGCCAGATTATCCTCTCTGTCGTACAACTCGGTACGGGCTTCCTCGGCTTCTGGGTTTATCGCACTAACGGGTAAGCCCATTATGCCTACTCGCCATCCGGGTATGTCTAGGCAACGGCGCCAGATGTTTTCCCTCTCGGGTCAACAAGAATAGTTGCATAAACACACATTAACTGATAAACATGAACACAGGAAAGTATTGCAATTTGGTAAACATAAAGTACTCAGAAAACCAAATCATGTCATTCACACTCAAAGCAATGTGTACATATAACCTCCGAAGAGACACCACCGAAATGTCACGTCGTAACGGTTCACACTCTCGGTACTAACTGCCGAGATTAACATAAGTTTATTACACAACACCCGTACATACAAAATATACCGCCAACAACATTGTGCGAACTCCTCAGTACAACCTCTTATGGAAAATGCCAACAACTGCTCTATGACTTGATCCACCACCTCGTGGGCTCGTAATCGAGTAGAGGGCACTATCCTCCGTGCGCCTGCCTCCAAATCTGCCAAATACTATTGTGCACCTGCCTCCATATCCACCAAATACTATGCAAGGTCTCTCGACTCACCATGAGTCTCATATACCTCATGCTGGATGGATGTAGGAATCCTGCCCTCAAACTCCCTCCGTATAATCACATAATGTGGGGCATCCAACTCGAACCCCCTCAAATGTAAATTCCCCTCCAAATCCACAATCTCATGTGCCATCGGTACAGGCCGTTGCAGTGAAAGGGGTGTGGTTCCAATGGGTTCCATTGGGGTGAGCTGTTAATGGGTTGCCACTAGGGTCGGGGCCTCTATCTCAGTATCTGTATCCCTCGACATCTCCATCCCTGCATCCCTCCACATATCCTGCTGAACTACTGGGTGCTCCATAATCTCAACCTCGGGCTCTGCGACCTTGGGCTTAACTCCCTCAACTATTGACTCAACTCCCTCAACTGCTGGTTTCTCTACGGGGATGCTAACATCTATGGGGATACTCGCAACAAGAGGTGTCAAAGTAGGTGGGGCTCGCAACTGCCCAAATGTCAGCGCAGGAATAACTCCAACACTCGTACTGGTAGAGGGAACCAACTGTCTGTCAACCTGGAGCAACACCGGAGCAAACACCACTTTCAATGCTGTTGGTGTAACTTTACTTGAGGGTGTGACACCACCCGAAGGTGTAGGGGTACCTGATGGTGCCACGCCTGTACTAACCTCGACTTCGTCATGTTGGTTGGCTCCCTCATGTCCAACATCCTCCATAGTTTGACCCGTCGCCTCCCCTCATTTTACGATCCTAGAAAAACCGCTACCTCCACTAATCCTTGAAGAGGTATCTGCAGACTCGACCTCATTGCTGGTGTCACGCCCCTTGTCTGACTCTGACTTTGTCTCAGACACAAGTACCTGTCGTTTACGCTTCTTGCTAGACTGCCTGCATAAACATCAAAGTGTGCCCAATAAAAGATAGGGGGTCGATATGGCTCCAAACGGTTGCGTGGCTGTAAATGACCATATTGGTTCGGAGATAGTTGTGTCCGCACGACATCCAATAATAACCCAATTGCATAGTGCGACATGTAGAAAGTTTTGTGTTGTGTTAAAAATTTATGAATCCTTTCTGAAAGTAGGGTCGCCCAGTCATATACTTTACCATTCCGCAACCCATTCATCAAGGCCAACATCATAATTGTAGTGTTGGAGGCTCTGCTCGCTCCTACTAACCTACTTTTCATAACATCTAGTAAACAATGCCATTCCCCAGGTGCGATGAAGGACTTCTTGAGACCATGCCCCTTGCTTGCTTGTTCTACAGCTTCCCACTCGGCTGGTGTCAAGTCCCCTCGTCAAACCATCTTTAAAAGTTTTTGTTTCTGTTCTGCATTTTTCATCACTGCCTTATCAACCTTTGTGCCCTATCTAGGAATGTCGAACACCTGGGTGAATGTAGGGGTTGTAAAAGAAACACTGATTGAGCACCGCTGGTACTCGAAGGTGGATTTTCGACTATGATTGTCATCGTATTTTTTGATGGCTCTCAATGGTACCTCGAACTCTCGGATAGGGAAAACTAGCATTTGAATAGCTCAACGCATTCTTGCATGCCGAAGAGCATCCTTGATGGGGTGGTCATCCGACGTTTCTTGCCACCATGTTCTGCTTTTAACACCATTTAAATCCTCAAATGTAATTGTATCGACTCTCACCTAACCACCTTTTTGAGTTTGAATTGCAGGCCATATTTTCTTTCCTTTAGCCACCTTTGCAGAATCCATCTTTCCTTTTAACTTTCACTCTTGATGGTAACGTCTGCCCGATCCTTCCTTTGTTCATTGCTGAAGGTGATGCAACTGTGCCAGGTGATAACTGTCTTAATTGTTTTCTCCAATTTCCTTCTCCTGAGTCCATGAATTATCTTTGTCACCTTAAGAAATCAATTAATATATTATGCAATGGGTTTGTTAGGGCAAGTACAAACCATGTCACCTATGACCATGTATGGTTTTCCTTTCTCCACGCTATTTTCTTGTATCGTATGGTCGTGTTTTCCTTCAAACTGTAGGTGTTTTCTTTTTGACTGTACGATTTTTCCTCTCATCCAAGGCTTTTCACTACTGTCATATGGTCTTTTATAACTCCGTGTGATTTTTCCCCATATTTGCTGTATGGTAACTCTTCACTTCTGTATGACCCTGGCTGTGGTCTTGTTATTTGCACCTCTCATAATGCTTTCACTTTAGTGCCGTACGGGTGTACAATCTTTTCCTACCTCAGCTAATGCTATTGTACGGTCTTTCTTTCCTTCCAAATACGGTGTGCAGTCTTTTGTTTGTCTTCTCAATTGCGTGTGGTTTTTTTTGTCCTCCTACCGTATGGTGGTGCCATATGATATCTTCCTTTTCACTTGCGCTAGTTATCTTTTTGTCGTACGATCCTTAGTTATCCTTCCGTACGGTGTTTTTTGTCATCATACAATTTGCTCATGGATACTGTACGGTATTCTTTTGTTTGTTCTGTGTGGTCCTCCTTTATCACTGTACGATGATCACTCTATCGTGCAACCTTTTTATTGCCGTACGGTGACCTTCTATCCCCACAGTATGGTTTCTTTCTTCCATGATGTGGGGTATTTCTTTTCACTCGTCCGATCTATACTTTATGTCGTATGACAATCCCCATATGGTCCTTGACCGTACGGTAATTGGCCGTACGTGAGTTCCCTTTGTTTTTAAAATTATTTATTTATTATTTAATATATATTATTTTTAATTTTTTTTTTAAAAATTAATTACATACCCGAGTCATCTCATCCCATTGGGCCTTCCCATCCGAACTGGGTCGCGTTGCCTCTGTTCATGATATATCTTTAGTTTCGACCCATTCACTACCTCTGGAACCTATTGACCATCCAAAGTTGATAACTTTATGGCTCCATTCTCCCCAACTTCGTGAATTCTATAAGGACCAAGCCATCAGACCTTGAAATTGCTCGGTCTTATTTCATTGTGCCCGTTGTACTTCAATACCATCTGTCCCGACCTAAAATTCATGCGTTAGATATGTTTGTCATGCCACACTTTCCGACATTCCTATGCTGCCTTGGTGACCCATTGAGCCATTAGTCTCCGTTCATCGAGCTTATTCAATGTGTACAATCTTTCTCGTAAACTCTTCATGACTCCAAGCTGATTTTCTATTGCTATCTGCAGGCTGGGTACCATGAACTCTGTTGGTACAATGGCTTCTTGGCCATAAATAAGTTGAAAAGGCGTCTGGTCCGTGGTGACTTTATATGTTGTTTTGTAGGCCCATAACAACGGCAACAGTGTGTCCTCCCGATCTTCCTGTTCAACACCACGAGACTTGTAAATGATGGAAACCAATATTTTGATGGTGGCTTTGCCTTGCTCGTTAGCTCTTGGGTAGTAAGGGCTTGACAGAGTGGAAAAATTTAAATTCTATCGTCAATAGTTTCACCACGTGATTCACGAAATGCCCCCCTCGATCACTTGTGAGCTGGATGGAGATGCCATACCTAGTGATAATCTGCTCATAAATGAACCTTGCCATGCTCAAGGCGGAGTTGTTTGGTAGGGCTCTTGCTTCAGCCCACTTCGTCAAATACTCAGTTA
Source organism: Chamaecyparis obtusa (assembly GCA_027943335.1). Lineage (NCBI taxonomy): Eukaryota > Viridiplantae > Streptophyta > Pinopsida > Cupressales > Cupressaceae > Chamaecyparis > Chamaecyparis obtusa. The sequence goes on from BSBK01003650.1 coordinate 110,458, forward strand.
CCACTACTATATATCGACACCTTCATGCACAACTTGCCTTTAACGACTCTATGAAATCCAATCCCCACCACTCTAACAACTTCTGTGCGTGCGAGGGATTGAGGGGCATAAAGTCCCTCTTGAGTGGTTTGCTTGCCCTCTGACAAGTGTCACACCCCACAACCCATTAACATGCATCATTGTATAATGTGGACCACAGTAGCCCTGCAAGCAACACCTTTTGCGCTGTGTCTGGACCCATGTGGCCTCTTGCAGGTCCTTCATGTGCCTCAATTAGCACTGTTGGAATTTCCTCTTCCATGACACCTCAATCCATTAATACAACTGGAATATTTGACTTGGTCGGGTCTCATTTCTTTCCCCCGGTGGCATATCCCTTGGGAACTGTGAGGTCGTGTCCCATTTTATACAACAATCCATTAATCAACTGGAATGTTTGACTTGGTTGGGTCCCATTTCTTTCCCCCGGTGGCATATCCCTTGGGAACTGTGAGGTTGACAGGTACTCCCCAATGCCGGTGTACCATGATGGTAGTACTGCTATAAGAAAAAGATGGGCGTCGGGGAAATCATCGTTCACTCCCTCTAGCGGTTCGCTAGACTTGGTCTACGACAACTGATCCACAATCACATGGCTTCTCCCCGATTGTACAATAGTTGTAAAAGTAAACTCTTGAAGTAGAAGGAGCCACCTACTAACCCTTCCTCCTTGAATAATAGGTTTATTCACCAGGTACATTAATGCCTGGTGGTCCACATAAAATGTAAATGTGAACAGGGTTGCCAATAGATAATGACGAAACTTTTGCATTGCGTACACCATCTCAAGGGCTTACCTCTCCATTGTGCTATAATTTTTCTTAGCTTTTGATAGCAATCTACTTGCAAAGTAGATGGGATGATCCAGCCCATGGTCCCCTACTTGTGCTAGTGTGGCACCGATAGCGTAATTGGAGGCATCCACATGAACATGGAACTCCTTATCCCAATTTGGACATGCCAAAATAGGCGCAACCACCAGCCTTGTTTTGAGCTCCTCGAAGGCCTCCTTGTATGGTCTCCCATGCGTATGGCTCACCCTTTCGTATCGACTTATCCAGTGGGTAGGAAATTTGTGCGAAGTTCATGATGAACTTTCGGTAGTACCCAATGTGTCCAAGAAAGGACTTAACTCCAATGACATCCGTAGGGGGCTCCATCTCAAGGATAACTCTCACTTTGTCGGGATTTGTCTTCAATCCAGCCTTCACAAAATATGCCCGAGCAACTTCCCTTGAGGCACCATAAACCTGCATTTCTTTGGATTTAGTGCAAGTTGGGCTTTCTAACAGTGTTCCATGCATTCCCTCAAGGGCCACCAAGTGTGTCTTGTCCACTGTATATGGGCTAGTCATCTAGAAATGCCTTGAAATTCCCTATGGACATCTTATAAAAAATGTGCAAGATGATCCTTTGGAAGGGTGCAGGGGTGTTGTACAATTCGAATGACATCCGGTTGTAGGCATACATACCGTCCTTGACCAAAAAATTGTCTTTAACTTCTCTTCCTCCGCAATAGAAATCTGGTTTTACCCTAAGAAGCCGTCCATGCAGTACATTTCGTGCCTTGCTACGTCTTCGAGGATATTGTTTGTAAAAGGTATCGGGAATGGGTCCTTGATGGTGATCGCATTCAAATATCGGAAGTCCACACAAATGCGGATTTGATTCACGTCCTTATTCAATGAAATTACGATGGGTGAGACCCACTCACTTGTCTACACCCGAAATATGATGCCTGCATCTAACATCTGTTCGATCTTGTCATTCACCTTTGCAGCGTAGTTCTTGTTCATTTGGTACGACCTCTTCTGCACCGGTTGGTCTCCTGGTACGATTGATATCTTGTGAACATACAGCTCCGGTGGGACCCCCTTCCAGTCCTTGTACGTCCACACAAACACATCCTTATACTCCATGAAAATTTTGAAGGCTGCTGCCTTCAGCACTAGATTCCAATCATCCCCGACGAGTATGTTCTTCAGATTGGTTTCATCACCGAGGTTGGTCTCCTTCAGTTTTGGTTCCTCATACTGCATGGGTTTGTTTTTGTCGAATTGGTGTGCTAGAGTCTCATTCACTCAGGCCACCCTCTCCTTATATTTTGCATACTTAGGGGGAAACATCTCTTTCTCTCCCGACTCTTCATGCACTTGCAACATATTACATGATGACTAGAAGAGCTCATAATCCTCCATTTGCCAATGGAAGGGCCCGTTTAGTGAGTCCACTTCATCCTTCGAACACCCGTACAACTCCAGAACGCCTTCCTTGTTTGGCTCCATTCACCGTTGTCCTTCGTCTTCTCCATTGTGTTCTCCCTTCGTCTTTGATCTCGAGGAGGATGCCAACTCCTAGCTCTCCACTTGCGTTCTTACGTCAATAACGTATTTCCGCCCTCCGCTCTCCATGGACAACGTATTTTGATTCCAGATGTGGTTTACCTTAGCAGTGATGAGCCACCCTCTCCCTAGGATCTCATCATAACTTTTCTTCAAGGGGATTACCACAAAATCTAGGATGAAGGGTTGTGTACCAATGGTGACCCTTTGTGCCATCAAGGTTCCGATCAACTTGATACTGTGCTGGTCAACACCCACCAAATTGAATGTTGACTACCACAGTGTCGATTTCCCTAGTTCATTCCATGTCTCCTTTGGTAACACGTTCACCCCTAAACCTCCATCCACAATGGTGTTCGTGAGGATGGTACCCAATATGCCCATCTCCACCATGGTAGGGTGCCTTCCGCTGTTCACTGCGATGAGTGCTGGGTCCACCAAAGAGCTTACAGGAATCTCTATGTGGGTTGCTGTTGTATGGGTAGGCGCATGTGTGGTGCTCATGACAACAACTCTTAGTCGAGGCATAGGATCGAAGAGGTCCTTGAGTTTTTTTGGCACTTTCATCTACAACACTTGTCTTAAGATATTTTGCTTAGACTTCGTACACAACGAAGTACTTGTAGTATCATTTTTGTCCCTTTACTTTGCATCATTTCCCTCTTGATGTCGGCCTTAGCCTCTCGTAACCTCTCCTTTGTACGAGGGTCTAGGTATGTGACTTTCTTTGCTTGTGCCCTTGTGAGTGCCAACACCCCTTGCTTGCTTAACCCGTCGATATTCAACAGGTTCACTCCCGACTTTGAACAATTTGCATCCTTGTGGTCGCCAAGACCACACCGTCTGCAAAGATGTTGGGGGCTCTCCTAGTAATTTTGAGTGAAGTGTCCCCATTGATTACACGCTCGACATTGAATTATTGGCCGACCCTAGCGTCGTACTATATTTGGCTATGTTTTCTATTGTTATTATTAGTGTTGCTTTTTCTACCTCTTCTGTTGTTTCTATAACGACCGAAGAATGTAGTTGTGTTGGTCGACTGTTGTGTGGTAGCTGCTGTTGTGATCGTGGATGGCTGCTCCTATGCAAAGAGAACTTGTGCACTTCGGGTCTTCATGTTGTATGGGCACTCCTAGGTGGAGTGCCCCAATACCTGACAAATGTCACAGAAGGCCTTTTTAGGACACGTGCCTTTTGTGTGACCCTCTTCTTTACAATCTGCACACCACAATTCCCCTTCACCTTTGCTGCTACTTCCCTTCATGGCTTTGAACTCCATTCGATGCATTTCCTTTTGTAAGGCTTGCACCTTCTTACTGGATTCCTCGTTGCTACTGCTCCCTTTGGATGGGCCATCATCATTTGACGGGTTTTTCTTCTTTCGTGAGGTCTTGTCCTCGCTTTCCATGTCCATTTCTCTATTGTAAGCATCGTCATACGACGTTGGTGAGACAACCTTCATCGTCTTCCTAAAGGAGGATTTTAGTCCCTCCACAAACCAGTTTCTTCAATCCATTTGTTGGTTGATTCTCCATCTTTCCCAATAGCTCCTTGAGTCACCAATTGTACGTTCTCACACTTTCGTGCTTACTCTACTTTGTACTGTATATCTCCGCAACAATCTCATTATCATCCTGAAGGAGTTTAAACTAGGCCTCAAATACCTTTTTCAAGTCCGCCCATGTGCTCACCTTGGTCTTGTCAACCTCAGAGAACTAGTCTATTGCCACCTCACGTAGTGTGGTTGGGAATTATCCTACCCAATCATCCGAGTTGGTCTACCCATTGGCTGGCCAAATTGTTTCACATGTCCTATGGTGCCGTACGGGACCCTCCGATCCATCCACCATAAACTTTGGCAATTCTTGATTTTTAGACATGGTAGTGGCTTTCTGCGTCCTGCTTTGTATACCGCTTTGAGTATTAAGTCCGGTTGGAATTGCTCCCAAGTTTGGTGCACTTGACCTGAACAAATCATTTTGACTATGACGCCCCTGTGTCCTCCCGACACTCTTGGCCGTGCTCGTATCCTCTACATGTCTATCCTTTTCAACGTGCTTCACACTCTATGTTCTTCCAGCCTTCGATCCTCTTGACTCCCTTTGGTACGGGGTTTTTGGTTCTACCCCTCGACAATCTCTACTTGTGGTGTACGGGTCAGATGTCCCAAACGGTGTCGAGTATTTTCAATTAATTCAAATACCTTGTCACCTTCAACCAATCTCCCTTTGGTACGGGAACCCCCTTTGAAACCCTCGTTCACTTCGTACCCTTCAGCACGGGCACCCCTTTCAGCACTCTCGTCCACTTTATACCCTTCGGTACTTTCTTGGTTCCCTTTAGGTAACCCTTCTTCAGGCAATCCTTCAACAATTCTCCGTAGCCGTCATCTCCGCTCTACTTGTTCTTCCAACCTTAGTACTTTCTGGACGACCTCGTATTCGTCTTCTTGCCCCGTTGGGATACACTTTCTATCTTTGTTCAAGGTTAGTGACATTAATTATCCCCTTTGTAGGGATTGAGGATGAGCTGCCATCGACGACTCTCGTCACGCTCCTCTTCCCTTCGGCTATTCTCCCAGTATCGCTGTAATATTTGTTGATGGCGATCTTCTCTATTCTTTTCTCGCAAATTATGAAGAGCAATGAAGTGTTGTGCCAAAAGCTTTAGTAAGTGGCACATAAGACGGTCCACTGTTGGACTTACCCCGAGTGAATTCCACACTGCACTCTTGGGAAATTCTTCTCGTTCCGCCTCTCTTTGGACGTAAGTCCCGATGGATGCTTGCAATATATTTGCACAATCTTTTGTCAATGCTCTTTCTCCTTTGAAAAATTCTTCGTTATTGTTACTGGTACCTTTGTTGCTCACTGGTTGGCCCATTATATGGTTCTTGCCATGTCATACGCCTACCATCCCCTCAGGTAGTTCATTCCCAGATTTGTCTAGGCTACAACGCCAAATGCTTGCTTCGTGGGGTCTATGTTCAAAACATAATAGAATGCATGTAAAACATAACAATAAGCATATACACAATGTATTTGAGAGAACTCACAGTTGTTATTTCATTGATCTGGGAATTATTACAATGTATCTCATAGTATTTCCAACAACAATATTATGACAACACCATAACATAACATTAGATAACATCACTTGAAGGTAAGTACAATACATATATAAAGAGGTGTCGAGTGCCAACTGTTGGCAACCATTGGCTAACTGCCGACCCCTCGACAACAATACTAACAAATGCTAATTACTAGACAACATAGATCATGTTAAATCTTCTGTGTGGTACATAGACTCTGGTGCTTCTCGACACTTTACTCTTTAGCGTGATTGATTCGTAAACTTCTCACCTTTCGTTGATTTAGTCATTTTTGGAGAAGAGTATACTGTTGCCAACAAGGGCAATGTGCAAATACAATCTAGTGGGAGGAATCTCATATTCCTTAATGTATACTATGTTCTTGGTATGGAACTAAACTTTCTCACGGTGAGCCAGATTACGCGGCATTCTCCTTAGCTTGATGTGGTATTCAGTTCACACAAGTGTTCGATTGTTGATCGTGCGACTCACACTACTGTGGCTGTTGACATCGAGGATTATGGTTTGTACAGACTGGTGGATACAGGTGATTCTCTTGAGCATGCCTTCATAGCTAAATCATCTTCCATCAGCAGTCTCTGGCATCAACGGTATGGCCACTTGAACATTCACTATCTTGCTCAACATGTTCGGGAGGATCTAGTTCTTGGCTTACTTGAGATTTAGACTTAGCATCACCGAGTTTGTGGAGCTTGTTAGGCTGGGAAGGAGCACAGGACATCATTCACGGATGGACACCATTCAAGGATGATGACTCATGGCGAGCCTTAAAGGTATTGCAGTTGGTTCATGTTGATGTATGTGGTTCAATGAATACATTTTTTGTTACTAGTTCCATGTATTTCTTGCTTTTTGTTGATGATTTCAGTCGTAAAATGTGGGTGTACTTTCTTAGAAAGAAATTAGATGTGTTTACTATATTTCAGAAGTTTAAGGCCTTAGTAGAAAAAGCGTCAGGTTGTTCGATAGTCACTCTTAGGTTAGATAATTGGGGAAGGGGAGTTTTGTTCTACTACTTTCTCCAACTTTTGTGATACACACAACATCAAATGCCAAATAACCACACCTTACACTCAGTTGAATGGTGTTGTTGAATGTCGAAATCACACTATAACTGAAATGGCTAGGTCAGTGTTGGAACATGGGAATGTTCCTAAGAAAATTTGGGCAGAAGCAGTATTCACTACAGTACACCTCCTTAATCGGTCTCCCACACAGGCTATTAAGGGGATGATTCCCGAGGAAGCCTGGACTGGTTGCAAACCAGATGCCAAGCGCTCCAAGTCGCATGTGTTTGGATTCCAGATGCCAAGCGCTCCAAGTTGGATTCCAAGTGTCAGAAACTTATGTTCATAGGGTACAGTGATAACCACAAGGCTTGTTGGCTGATTGATTAGACACTGATCGTCTTATCTTCAGTCGCGATGTTGTCTTTGATGAAGTTCGAGGACCTTTTCAGCTTTCCTCGTCTGTGTAGAATTCTGAGAATCAGCCTTTGAAGGCTGTTGATTTAGGTGTCCATCTTCCATTTGGTTTCCCTGATGGGAGGGATGATGCAAACTTTGAATTTGATGATGCACTACCCGAATTTCCTCTGGACGATGTTCCTCCTATTGACCCTTTTTTAGATCATGTTCCTGTTATTCCTCCTACTTGTGATGTTGGCTCTTCTACTCTCCGACCTAAATGGTGGGCTAAGCCCATTAGCAATCTTCGTCATAATGAGTGCATTGAGGGTAGATCTTCCAGAAACAAGAGCAAGCAGCAAAATATAGTCAACTTTGCTCTCATGGCCAACATTCATACTATTTTTGAGCCTCAAACATAAACTAAGGCTAATGAGATTCCTGAGTGGGAAAAGGCAATGGAAGCTGAACTCCATAGTCTTCTGAAGAATAACACTTGGGTTCTTTTTGATCTTCCTTCGGGGAAGAAGCCCATTAGCTACAAATGGGTGTATAAAGTTAAGTACAAAGCTAATAGAACCCTTGACAATTACAAAGCTCATCTTGTTGCTAGGGGGTCTCACAAAAGGAAGACATTGACTATGAGGAGACTTTTGCTCCTACAACTAAAATGAGCACCATACAACTCGTCCTTGCCTTAGCAACTCAGTTTGGTTGGAAAGTCCATGAGATTGATGTTAGGAGTGCCTTCCTCAACTGCGACTTGTAGAAGGATGTCTACATGATGCAGCCTCTAGGGTATAAGGTTGCCGAAAAGGAACATCAAGTGTGCAGATTGGTGAAAACACTCTATGGCCCGAAACAGGCTCCTTGGGCTTGGCACATCAAAATTGACAAGTATCTTACAGATAAAGGTTTTTAGAGGAGTCCTAATTCTAATCTGTATGTCAAAAACACTATTGGTGATATTCTTCTTCTTGTTGTCTATGTTGATGACCTGATTATCACTGGTAGTTTGACACTTTTGATTGATCAAATCAAATAGGGTTTGTTTCAATCCTTTGACATGACAGACTTGGGACTTGTTGATGTGCGTTTTATGACTCACCAAACAGTAGAACAAAATACCAAGGTATCTTATCCTCTCTTGATCAAAGTCGTTTGCGTGCTAAGATTATTGAAGATCACACAATAGACTCCATGTGATTTGCTGATTATCACAAGGGGCCATACGTTTGCAAACTTGAAATTGATTTCAGATCATACTAGATGCGGTAGCTATCAAAAGATTTTGCAATGAAGTACCTTTTTTTGGATTTTCAGAAACATGTAGAAAGCAAAGGAAATGGGTTTAGGAAATTCTAGTTTGATCCTAAGGGTAATGACAACAATGAATATTGTTTTGGTGGACAAATTCCGGGATAAGCAAGCTTCATTTCGCCAAGATAAACTACAACTACACGAGAACTGGTGCAATCTTCAAGGGGTTATGCAAACGATTTTCATATCACGATGAACACCATCAAGACGAACAATGCACGTTGAATGATAGAAGTTAAGCATACATAGAAATGGGTTTAGGCTAACTTTGCACGACTTACAATTAGTAAACCGTCAAAAGTATGAACCAAGAAATTCATCAAAACACCATTATTCTCCATTGAAATCACAACACTTTATCTAAACAATCTACTCTAAATGAGGGAATAATGAAACCAAGCAAGCACCAAAATATATCAAGCAATCACCATGAAACCAACAATAAAAACTCTATTATCTTGGTAGCTTTTAACAACAATCTCAAAATTCGCTCTCTTACAAATGAGAAGTGAGGCCTTTATATAGGTCTCCAGTTACAACGAGTGGCCCAGATCAAAACAATAATCAATGGCCCAGATTTTGCCACCTTAGCCCTAATTAGGAATAGGGCAAACAAAAGGAATCTACATTAATGCAAGGGTCCACACAGACCAATGAGGGGAAACCACCATCTTAGTGGGTAATAAATGCCCACTACACATGCAAGTTCAGGAAGAGAGTGGGGTGAAATAAATGACCACTACACATGACCACTATGCATTGAATGCATCTCTGCCTTGAATAGATTATTCTTGATTCCCTTTTGAATGCAGTGAAGTTTGACTCGGAGACCTTTGACTAGCTAGTGGATATGGTTGGGCGTCGTGTTAGCATGATGGATGCCGTGTAAGCTCGGGCATTTTTAAACCACATCATTTTTTGTAACCTAGATTCAACTTTTGGTTACCTCTTTGGAATTTATCTTTCCTCGAATATTTCCATCTTTTCATGTGCCTGCTTGGAAAATTATGTTCTTGAAATGGATTCAAATCCCCCACCAATGATTATGCCATTCTGGAGCTTCTTCACATTGCTTGATTATGATCTTGGACTTTCAGAGGGAATTCAAGATGTGACAATCTTCCCTTTGTATATTTGCACTTGATCCTTGCTCTCTGAACTTTGAACATCTTTGATATTGGATCTGAAACTCTCAGACTTGAACGACCTCGAACTGAAATTCCTCCTGCGAAATAAAATAATCAACATAAGAATCACATAAAAAATCTTCCATGTTTTCCTTCTCTATAACTTTCTATCATTGTCATGCCTCTTTAATTTTTTAAACCCTCTGCAAATTCACCCCTGGAAAGAAGATTTCTCATCAAAATTCTTCTCTATCTTCTCTCTCTAAAAATCGCATGCTTCTCTTTCTGATTTTCAATCCACTTTAGAATTACTTCTCTTTAAAATTTCTCCCCGATGAACAATTTTCTCTCTTCAAAGACTCTCTCTCTTCAAAATCTTGCATGCTCCTTTCCTTGCTTGAAATTTTCTTCTCATTGTTTATCTTCATCAACAACTTCATTCATGGGTTTTCATTTGAATTGGTTGGATTTTAAATATTTCTCCATTAGATATTTCCAACTTTTTAAAATATTAGATGTAAAGTTCCAATATTTAATAATTCCAAAAAAATCCAATGTTGCTAATTTTTTGCCGCTTTTAATTTTTTTTAAAGTTTACTAATGAAATATTAAATATAAATTCAATATTTAATTAATTTTCATTTAAATCCAAAAGAAACCCATTTTTCATTTCCGATCTCTGCTTAGATTTTTGAATCTGTTGAATTTTAATGTCGACTTGAATTTCTTTTAATGGATTTTAAAAAATCCATTATTCTCAACCTTCACTTCAAATCCAAATTTCATATGTGCTAGAATCATTTGTTGTCATAGAATCCCGAAACGTCTTCATTGACTTTACTTTTTATTTTTGCAACTCTCTCTAGACATCAAAATAAATTTCTAAGGTCAAAACACACCCATCTCCCACTTGTTTCTTTTCTAGCGGATATTAGCCAAACAAGAAGATTTGAAATTCCTTGCCTGTAAAAAGATGTGTTGTTGGGCACATACTTCATAAAAGATTTTAAGTAGTTTCCTAATATCCTGTGAACCTAGCTATAGGGAACACATTGATGCTCATGGAGGATTTATAAACTTTGGAAATGTTCCCTCATCAACAACAGATTTTTCTACTTCCAAAATTCCTTGCCCATCGCACGGTCATGCTTAGAGCACATTCTAGAGCCTTTGATGGATTTTCCTTCCAAGAATATTCCTTCATTATGAAGAAATCGCGCCTCTCTGTGAACTTTGATACATATGTCATTTCCCTGACATATTACAGATTACACCCTGAATGCATTTCAGGCCTCCTAGCAAATTCTTTCCCTCTTAATAGATTCCATGACCATGACTAAATCGTGCGGGAGCACGAATTGAACCTTATTGCGGATTATTTCAAATTGAAAAATTCCTTGACAAGTATCAATATGCGCTTGAGCACATTTTACCTTCCACCATGGATTTCTTTTTCCCGCATCATTCCTTGACTTGAGTGTAATCTCTCTCGGGCGCATTTAAGAGCGTGTTGAGGACTTTGTAATATCCTATCTTAGTCTCAGCTATGAACTTTCTGTCTAGCTCTGGCTTTGGGTGTTCAAGGTAGTTTACAGATTCTGGTTTATTTGCTATCACAATGCACATGTAATTTCTTTCCCAATATGTAACAGTACTGGTTTAGTTTCTCATACAGATTCCGTTTCAAGACTACCACCGCTAGTTATGTGTTGAGTTTGTTTGAAGGGAAAGTTCCTGAAGTATCTATTCCATATACATTTATATTTCCAAACATGTAGAAATAGTTTCCAAGCAGTAAACAAACTCAACAGTGGATATAAATTAATGCAGCTTATTCATTCAATGTTTTTAAATACACAGCAAACTGCAAATGAATGCAAGAAGGACCAACCGGAAATGCACCGAATGCTGGAGCGGAAGTGGGGCATTGTGACGCCCAGTCAAAACGTCCTCCTGCAGCTGATGATGCAGCTCCCTCTACTCCCAACAATCCACCCGACCTGTGGTAGACAAGCCAGGCCCGTGTGGGGTTCTGTGCTCCAGGTCTAGCAGCTTCCCTTACGTCCAAATGTATCCTCCAACTGCGATAGACTAAAAGTCTCGCGTGACACCCGCGCTCCCTAACACAATCTCGTCTATTCCTTATAACTCCTGCTGTTCCTTCACCAAATGAAGTGCAAGGATATCATCCACCATCAATGATTTCCTACACTCCTGTCACCTCCATTCCTGTACGCGAGATATCCAGGGGTGAACACCCGTGCCAGTAGTTCAATGAAGAGGTTCTTCCCAGTCCACCCGCGCTCCAATATAGCCAGGCTCGCTTAGCACAAGCTCCCATTATAAGATGGAATGATCTCCTCTCATGCGCAGTCCAGCACTACTACCGTGCCAACACTCAACCGTTCCAATACACCCGACAATCGCAAGGAAATGAACACAGCTAGAAGCTCCAGTTGCGGGGACATTGCCAAACACCTAAGGGCTGTGACTGATATTCTCCCTTGTTGCTGTGATTCCAAACTTGTGCCACAAATCTAGCCCACACTTATAAACTGATCCTTCCCTGTAAATACTGCTGGAAATGAAATACTACTGTCTTGCCACATTACGTTTTGAGCTCAAATGTAAAACTTGTATGATTTCACCATAAATGAGGTGCTGGGGCTACGTCCAACCTCTCACAAAATTTCCGAAGGGTTTGCGTCCTTGGAAATAAAACCAGTCACGTGAGCAACCAGATTTTACTTTTTTTTTGTTTATAATATTTCATGGTGCTTTTCCCAAGGCATACCTTTTACTTTTATAACCTTGAAGTGAGGGAAAACACTGAAAACTAAGCCATGTGGGATAAAAGAGCTCACTTAAGTCACTTTTATAAAATAAAGTAACTTTAAGTCATAAAGTGACTTTATAATATCACTTTATAAAATAAAGCGATATAACTTTAGAAAAGGAGTCAAAAAATATAAATATTCACCCACTAAAGCCTGTGACTGGCTGGCATCCTCTGAAAGAAGCCATTAGCCTATCTGGATGGGAAGATAGACTAATCAGGACCATAATGGCAGACTTCCCATTTCCAGAGTCCCTCTTTTATTTTTCTTTTCTTGTGTGAATGCCAATAATGGACAAGAGGATTCAGCTCCGATCGCTTAGCACTTCTCTGATCATTGTAAAACCTTGAGGAGGATATTGGGCACGATTCTTCAATTAGAGAGCACACATCGACCCTTGCTGGTAGGGGAAAATGCGAAGCTTCAGAAGTAATTTAGCTTACAATTCTTTTTCCTCATTTAACAAGGTAGAGTAACAAGGTAGAGTATAAGATGCCAAAGTCACTGACATTTACGATCTATGAAATTCTCCCTTAAATTCTTTTTTGTATGTGAATCTTTTGACCTCCCATGAATAACATCATACTCCTTTGTCAATGTACTCATCGTTATTTGAGAGCAAGGTGTTAAATAACAAGATCGTACAGAAAGAATCTGAATGCTTACTATTGCTTGATATTGCTGCTGTAATTGATATCAATCATAGAATAAGCATCCTTTATAAATACACTAATAGATAGTCATATATACTTAGAGGTGTGACTCTTACAATATAGTCACAACTCTACATATATGTAACTGTTAATTAGTTTGCTGATTAATTAGTTAAGCAGCACCGATTCATTTGGTTATGTATATTAAATACAATTATACACACACACACACACACACACACGTGTGTGTGTGTGTGTATTTATATATATACACACATATATAGATATATGTTTATAGTATACATTCCATCAATCAGATCGATGCTATTCTCTAACACATGGGATTTATAGCAGAAGTCCTTGGGCATTTTTCTCGCAACTCCACCACTTTGCGTTGGAGTACCATTTGAGAATTAATGGAGCCCTATGAAGTGTTCATGACCTCTTTGAAATTTTCAAGTAATTGCTCTTTAACTTATAAGTAGTTCTTGTTAATTTCCACGGTTCCAAGGATTTTGATTTGTCATTTAAATATCATAATGTTTTAAAACTACTTCTCACAATCACTTGGAATTTTTGAGCCTCCCAATCTTTTGCTCTAAAACTGTAGACCTGCTATGGAGATTTCGAAACCTTTTCACCCCTGCATCTTCCTGAGCGCTTTGAATCTACGGTTTGAATCTACATCTAGCCAACACTTAACCTTTTCTTCAGTCTTTTCAATCTGGAATCTTGATAAAAATCAAGGGAATTTCCTCCTCCCTTTGGGAAATCTGATGTTGTCACCTACCTCCAATGCCCCTTTAAATTACATTTTTCGAACTCAACTATTATGTTCATTCATTGGGATTGGGCTCTTTTCCAAACTACTATACCTTTCAAAGGAGACAAAACTTAGGACTTCACCAGACATGAAACATCTCAAAATGGGGATTTTGACAATAGGGAACAGAATTTAACCTTGGTCATTTCTCAAATGGATCACAGGGAACTTTGGAGATGAAATTTAGAGCTACCGAGACAAGCAAAACAAAAGGGCCAAGCGAGCAAAAAGATAGGGGTCCCATCGTTGATGGGCGATGTGTGATTAGGTCACAACAAGAATTCTGCACTATTGTTTAGGTGTTGAAGTTTGGCAGACTAAAGGTAGTAATTTCTTATCTCAATCTAAGTATGCCCGCAGTTTGTTGGACAAGTTTTGGATGCAAGACTACAAACCTGCATCCACACCTATGGAAAAAGGGCTAAAGATGACACCAAATCAAATTCATCTGTGGTGAAAGAATCAACATTCAGGCAATTGGTGGGAAGTCAAATCTATCTTATTGCTACCAAATCTGATCTCAATTTTGTAGCGAGCTACAATTCATGCTTCATGACAATCCCCAAGGCTAATCATTGGGTACCAGCGAAGCTTGTGCTGCGTTATGTGAAGGGTACTTTTGACTTCGGTCTTCTATACAGAAGAAGTCACGATCCTAGATTTGTTGGTTTTACAAACTCAGATTGGGCAGGTTCTGTTGATGACAAAAAATTAACATGGTATGTTTTCAGTTTGGGATCTGGTGCAGTAACATGGACTAGCAAGAAGCAGAAGACGGTGGCTCTTTCTTAGATAGAAGCTGAATATTGAGGAACATTTACGGCAGCTTGTGAGGCAGTTTGGGTTGGAAGGATGCTTTCAGACATGCAGATGTTTCAAGTAGGTCCTACTCCACTTTACTGTGACAATCAAGGGGTGCTCAAACTGGCCAAGAATCCGGTCTTCCACAAGAGAACCAAGCATATTGAACTCTATTGTCACTTCATTTGGAAGTTGGTTGAAGACGGATCAGTTCAGTTGCTATATGTTCCAACTGTGGATCAAACAACAAATATTCTCACCAAGTCTTTGAGCCCGAACAAATTTGTAAAATTTGGAGGGCAACTTGGTGTAGTTGATAGATTGACCTTTAAGGGAGGGCATTAGAATAATATCTTGATTATTTATTATTAATGGCCAATATTTAATATTAGTTAGTTTCTATTTTACGATTGTTTCGTTGTAGAAACATCACGTTTGTAATTCTTTAAATGATCATTTGATTATTTCATTAATTCATTCAATATTTTACCAAAACAAATTTAAACTAATAGCACCTGGTATAGTGGAAAGTTTTAGTTCAATTTCCACTCTATACTAAAATTCTCTGCAAGACTCAGTGACTCCATGCATCCCCATCACTTGAACATGCCATACCAAACAAAGGGTTACTTGCAGCTGGTCAAAAATATCATGTGGACAACTATCGCGACTCTGGGATGTTTCAGCTTGGTCAGAAAATGATAATGGCGACCCTGCAAAGTGTCCAATAAAAAATCCCTCTGTAATATGAGAGATACATGTAGATGTTTTTGCAACATAGTTACACTGTTGCAAAAGTCTCGGAGTGAGAATTACATGAAGAGATCTGAGAGTGGGTTTTGGCATTGTTTTTGGTTCCATTACCTTTCATGTCATGAAATGCCTTCATTTCACACTGGGGTTATAAATAAACAGAATTGATATGTGGAAGATCAAAGGTGATGGAACTCATGGATTTCAATCTGATCATCTTCAAACATCATCATGGGTGGCATGTGCTCGATTTTGAAATTACAGTCTAATACATACCTCATTGGAATGCACGTAACTGTAAACACCTAGAGCACAGGGGTTAATATGAGTCAACTGGAACTTTTCAATTTCTTTGTGCTCACAGATTTAGCACTCTTGAAAAAGGAGAAGATTGAGAAAGGTTTGCCGAGTCAAATGCCATGGTCCTTGACAAGAGATAAATGCTTATCTACAAGTTTCAAGTGACGAAGTGTGGAAGTATTAAGTGCATGGTGCGAGCAGAAGATGATAAAGAGGGGTTAAAGCATGCAAATGATGAAGAAACTGGAATGGGTTCAAAGATCTAACAAGACATCTACAGTCATCTTTGTAGTATTGTGGATGAGTAAGAAGGATCAAACTGGTCTTGAAATAATTCTCGTCTCTTTCAAAAGATTCTATATGAAAAAGTAATGATAATAATCATTTATTATATTTTAATATCTTCATCATAAGAGTGAAATATAGCTGTCAAATTATATTTGAACGAATTTGTATTACCTTGAAGCGTAGACAACATTAACATGGATATCAGATTTCCACAATCCATTAACATTAGAATTAAGTAGCTTCTGGATTAGATTGTATGTATATTTTTTAGCATCAATGTTTTGGATCACATTCCGTGATCCATCATGAGGATGTAATGGAGCAAGAGATGCAAAAAAGTGTACACACAATCTAACTTTTTTTGCATGTCTTGCTCTCTTACATCCCGATGATGGATTATGGAGTGTGATCTGAAACGTTGATGCTAAAAAATACACACAATCTAATCTAGAAGCTACTCAATTCTAATATTAACATAATAAAGCTGGAATCATGGAACTTGAGGATGATGTTATCATAGTTCAGACATTGCTCTCCATGTGATTAATAATATAGAATAGTGTGCACACAATCTAAATTTTTTGCATGTCTTGCTCTCTTACATGTCGATGATGGATCACGGAGTGTGATCCGAAACATCGATGCTAAAAAATACACACAATCTAATCCAGAAGCTACTCAATTCTAATATTAACATAATAAAGCTGGAGTCATGGAACTTGAGGATGATGTTATCATAGTCCAGACATTGGTCTCCATGTGATTAATAATATAGAGTGTTACTTCAAATTTATGTTTGAAGGAATTAACATGTAGCGAGTTTATAGACATGGTAGAAATTAACAAAATCATTTCAAATAAGATTATCATATTTACCCTATCGTTCAGTGGAGGGGAGAAACCCAACTCTCTCTTCTACACGACTGCCTTTGCATTGAACTTGAATTGGTACATGCAGAGGTTTGATATAATTCTTTCATGGCAAATGCTGAGGCAAAGGCAAGCCTCATGAAGGCAATTATGAAGATGTTGAGGATGCTTGTGGATCAAATTTGCACACTTGGGGATATTTAGAAGAGGTAAAGTTAGATAGGGAGACCATGGCATAGGGGGATTGAATATTATGGTGGACTATGTATAGGCTTCATTCATTAATAATCATACTAGTCACTCACCTTTTGTTTTAGGTTTCTAATTCTTTTGTTGTCGAGAAGAATTTGCCTTCCAACTTCCACTCTATTAAGAGGGATAAGATTGCCTCTGGGAGGGGAAAGAAGTTTGTAGCTGTACATAATGCTTTGTCTAATTGACCACAACATAAGTACATACAAGGGGAGTCCAACAACGCAATATAATGTAGAGCTGGAGTAGTTAACACAAACTGATGATGATGAGGCACACATAGGGTTGGTTAGTGTTTGTTTGGAGGAACTTTGAACTAAATTTAACTCTAGCAGTTTCAGCAATAAAGAGTTTGCTACAATCTTTCCAGATAATATTTAGAGGCATTGACCAATTGTATTTCAAGTTTAAATGTGATCATTCATATTGAGATTTTGAAGATAATAATAGACTAATATTCCACATTTGCAAGCTTTATGTTTAGTAGTATATATTTTCATTTGTTATTTCATATATATCATTATAACTGATTTTGCTAGTACTATTTATATTTGCCGATCTCTAAATTTGGTGTTTGGTCCGCAAAACCCATCCTGGACGTCCTCCCGTCCTGGTTCCCCAAAACTGTTTGTAAGTATGTTTTTTTAAGGTTGATGAAACTGTGGGAATACTATTGTTTTAAAAATACGAATTGGTCAACTGCTACAATTTCTTTGTCAAGTTTATCAATTTTAAGGGTTTATATCTCATATTTAGGTTGAAGTTTGTATTCATGAATATTTAAGGGGATTGAAACACCATTTGATTCACGTGCGATTATATGTATATGGTAGAGATGCTCAGATTGATAGAATGCAATATGTCATGCATTGTACAGGTAGGCTTTTCGGAGAGGTCCAGACCAAGGAAAAAGCTGAAGGTTTCAAAGAAAGGCAAGGGTCGTGGGTGGGTTATGAAGAAGAAAGAGCAGAGGAGAATAAAAGGCTATTCAGTTCCCCAGGATACAAAGTATACGGCCAGGAAGAGGAAAGCCCGATTCTGATTGCATTTTTTGTAGACAAATATTTATATTCAGAGTGTGTTTTCCTACAGGCAATTGTGACTGTGAGCGGCAATTTTTTTGGGGGTTTTGATAGACAGATGAGTTTATATATTGCATTTTTCATGCATGTGTCCATTTGAAGTTATAAATATTGATTTGTTCATTATATATCCATAATGATGATTTTTTCTTGTCGAATGGCAGAATATCATTAAGTTAATGGGTAGTTACCCAATTTTTGTAATAATAGTTATTTTTTTATGATATAAAAGAAAAATAATACTTTGATGCGCATTGAAAAAGTTGAGTACAATTGCAAAAAACTAAAATAGAAAGGAGCTGTTTCGGCGCAATCTATGAAATTTGTTCACATCCATTAGCACAAGTCCTTGGTATGGTACTGATGACAGCGGCAGTTCCTGGTTTGGAATGCGGTGTTCCAAGTTTTCTATGTTTGTTCCTTAGATTCACGTCGTCTGCAATTATAAATGTTTAGACTAGCCTGCAGATGTGCGTTTCATTTCAATTCCATTGATATTTGAGGGACAATCGTTTCCTGCTGGTATTGTGTTAAAATGATTAGTTTATTTTCAGGCATTGGAATTGATTGATGGGCTAATTGTGTGAACTATGGTAAGGATTTCACAGAAGAATAAATAAAGTTCAAATATGTGGATTTAAGTGATTTGTTACACGCATTAAATGTAATAGGTAGAGATAAAGTAAATACATATATATCATAATACTAGACAAAAATTTAATGAGGGTTCAAATATTATTTTATATATTTATAAAATATACAAAAGTTTACAAGTATGTATTTAGAAGTCTCTGTATACTTAAAATATTCAGCCACTTGTGTCATATCGAAGTATCTATTTAGAAGTCTCTATAGACTTAAAATATTCAGCCACTCGTGTCACATCTCTTTAAAAAGAATTAGATATATGCAAAACCATTTTTTAATGTTTTTAACATATTTATATATGTATGAATATTTTTGAAAGTTTTTTACGTACATATATGTCAAATAAGACATCAAGGTTCTCATATAGTGTCACTGCCACAAATGTTGTAAACATTAGCTAGTTTGAAACACTTTTTATTGGATGGTTCTTCAGTTATAATGATCAATATAAAGCAACAACGTTCACCTTTAAGTGGAAAACATGCCAAGATTTCTTCTGGTTTATCTATTGTAAACGTAAATTTTCATATATCCTTCAATAAATCAATATTCAATAAGTTTGATATATTTGGATGATCACACCATACCTTCAAAGGAAAATATCATTTTGAGCATCTTAAGCAAGTCTTCCAAATATGTAAACAATTTTAAAAATTTTTTAATCTAAAGAAATGCATCTTTTGATTTTCCCAAGGTAAAGTTCTCAAGACGTTTTTTTTTTGGTAAGCACTTTTGATTGGAGCTTTCAACTAGTGGGATCACATTAAGGGGGACCCCATCCTCGGTGAATTTGTGGCTGCCGAGGCATCGACGCTGCTTCCTAGATACATCTATATTTATAATGCCTCACTACTCTCCTTATCACTCCATTCTCAAAACATGTTATATTAAAGGAGGAAATTTCCATTGATTCATGTAGGGTGTAAGCTATTATAGAAGTATCCTTAAGTAAATGAAAAGTTGTTCAATATATATGTTTTTTGGGAAGATTAATTTTCTAGGGAGATTTATTTTCCATTTCATAGGGTTAGTAAGATCTATAATCCTTTCATCCTTGAGAAAGATAGGGAGTCTAAATGGACTATAAAAGGAAGAGAAACATTCAAGTAGTTGAAAAATATCACCCTTGTTCTGTAAGGGACAACACTTTTACTTGATTGCTTTTAATATAAAAAACATTCAAGAAGTTCAAATATGTCATCCTAATAGCTTGAACTCCTATTAATTTTGATATGTGAAATTGCTTTTAGCTAATAGGCTATTTTTTGGAGGTCATTTGTGCAACCTTTTTAGCTATATGATATGGGAGCATGAGCCTTAGGTTGAACCTCTTTGGCTAAGAGCCAAGGACTGAGGGGTATCTATTCCGTTGAATTTGCTTGGCATGATCTCGACCTCATTCCTTGTTTTGATATTGGAACCATACATTCAACAAGACTTGATCCTTGGTGGGCTCATTAAGAACCTTTCAACTTTATCAGTAGAGAAGTCATTTAAAGTGCACAATGATTTGATGGAACTTGTTATTGAAAGAAAGGTGAGAAAGGAAGTTGAGAAATTCATGATTTAGAAAAGGATGATGTTGATGAAGAAAAAGATGATGATGTTGAAGTTATTGGTGCAACCGGTAGTACCCCAAATGGTCAACAAACAAGGAGTGAAACTTTTATGAAGGAGGTAAAATCCTCTCCACCTGTAAAGAGATCTGGAAAAACTACTAAGCCTAAAACTACACCAGTCAAGGAGACACAAAGCACATAAAAGGTGATAGGTAAAAGGAAGAAAGAAAAGGCAAAGAGGTTTGTAAAATATGTTGATGAAGAGAGTGAAGGGATAGAATCTAAGAAAGATAAGAAGGAACTCAAGGAAAAAAGGCAAGAAAACCAAGGTGGTAGGTTCCCCCACTACTAAAACTATTAAGTCTACATTCGGTAAGGTAGCCTTTGTCAATGCAATCCTTCACAATGTTAGAGAATATGGGATACTTGTTGGATTTAATAAGTATTATCACTAAGTTGATGAGGAAGATCAAAGAAAATTTGAAGATGTTGTAATTGCAAGCATGCATAGGTTATGTAAAGTTGTAATCCAATTGCAAGGACAAATTCCTAATGCCTTTTATGATAAAATTGATGCAAGATGGAAGGAACCACTTGTATAGGATAAGGAGTTAGTGAAGTATGTTCTATTGAGCCTATTACTTGACTCATCTGAGGAAGAAATAACGAATATGTTTGCAAAGGTTAGATCTTTATTTAAAACCAAAACAAGAGTTACAAAGTTATTTGTTGGAAAGACCCAATCGGTGCAAGTTGAAATAGAGGAAATTATAAGAAAGCATTTAGGTCTGATGGAGGATAAAAGTGAAGAGGAACCAGTAAAAGAAAAAGAGGATGATCCAATGGTGACAAAACTGATGAGGGATTTACTATTGATGGTTTAAAGATCACACTTGAGGAAATCAGAGATGAGATGGACAATACAGGTGATATTCCTCCTATGGAGATAGAGGATGAGCACATGAATATACAGGATCAATATGAATCACATGAGAAAAAAGATGTTCCTAAGGAACAAAAAGAAGAAGATCCAGTAAAACATGGGTACATATCAAAATATACCCAGTGATGCAACATTTAAGACACCTACAATTGATCAACACAAATAATGAGTACCTGGAATGGAGAGCATGGGTGCAATGATTCAGGGAGAGCAAGAGCAAGAAGTAAGGGTCATCGAGAAGAATAAATATAAGGAAAAAGTTTCTATTGATGAAGATGATATACCAATTAAGGGACAAATAGACTTGAGCACTATGAGCCCTGAAGAAATGATTAACTTTGCAATGAAAATTAAGACTAAAGCCAATAATCATAAGCTAAAGAAGGAAGCAAATGTAGTCCTAATGGAAAGAGATATATTTTTTGATTTAATGGCTGAAGTTACATATGATGAAAAGGCCACTCTAGTGGAGTAATTGGCACATTTGGTCACTACCAGCGGTGAAGAGATGAAAAGATTGGAGGATGCTACTACTGCTAGAGAAGAAAAGGAATATGTAAAGAAGAGATCAGAAAAGATAGAAAAGTCCATTGCAGAAGACAAGAACACTCTTGCATTGGCTGTGAACCGGGTGAAGGATGCACTACAAGAAGGTGGTAAGATTCTAAAGTCCGTTAATGAGTTTTCTCACTTCTTGAAGGATTGAAAGAAAAAAGAATGAAGCTCAACAAGAGCAGAGATTGTTATCACTGAATTTTGATCCTATTCATGGATCTGCAACTTTTTTTGGAGTTGAATTTGGAAACGTAAATCAAAAGCTAAAGACTTACCAGGGAGAACAAGAAAACATGACTGGAAAGTTGATGGAGTTACAAAGTCTACTCATTCCCAAAATAGATATCTTAAGCCTTAACACCCCGCCTTGTGTGCAATATTAATGGATTAGAGGAACTTGCATTTTTGTTACATGGTAAGATACTCATCATTGAGAATCTAGAGAAGTCATGGGTCAGTGATTGGAAAGTTTTGAAAACTACTTTCAATGATATATTTAGTAGAATGTAATAGGGCTATGCTACTCTATGATTTTGATTAATAATTTTTTTTGCATATCATTGTAACACCTTTGTCATTGTTGTCAAAGAGGGAGAGTAGTATCAATTTTTTTTTTTTGGTTAAGATCATTAGGATGCAAGGTAGCTATGTGAGTTATATAAATATATAATTTGTTTGGGGATATTGTTGGCACTTAGAAAAATTTTCTTTCTAAGTGTTTCCATTAATGCCAAAGGGGGAAATTGTTGACATTTGATGAAGGTGATCTAAGTTTTGATCATATGATTGAATTGTGGTGTTTTCATTGCTGGAAACATAATCTATTGAAGGCATGTGATTAATTTTAGCAATGGTGTTGAAGGATTATTTTGAAGAATCAACTAAGTGTTCAGTCAACCAGAAAGAAGATAACATGCAAGGTATATGCAACCAAATTTAGAGTTGGAGATTGAGTTACGATGTGTGGTTGGGAAGATAACATCTATAGAGGCATAGTTAACTACATCTATGATCACATCAACTAGATTGAAGAATACAATTAGTTATTAAGGATTGAAGTGGCACTTTATAGTAAGAACAAGAGATAGGCAGAGTGAGTTTGACTAGATTAGTCAACCGGTCAATTTAGAGTTATTAAATGCTTTATTTACCAATTGATTAATATTGTGTTGAGTTTATTAAGTCAACCAATGCATTTTTCCGTGATTGGATTTGACTTTTATGTCAGTGGGTAAAACGGTTTTTTGGCGAAGGACGACTTGGAAAAAGTGTTTTATAAAAGAAGGTTAAAATCAAGTTTTAGGGTGGGATGTGATGATGAGATAGGTGTTATAATCATGTAAAGTTGAAGAAAGGAGATTTGGATGTTTAGGCGGTGCTGTGATCATAATTGAAGTGGATCTGTCAGACATAAAGTGTCATAATAAAATTATTTATTGTTGGGTCTGTCTTAAGGAAATCCCTAATAGGTTTGTAGGTAAAATCCTTTAACAAGGTCACTCCTAATAGAGTGAGAAGGATCTTTAACAAGATATGAACTATAAATCCTCTAACTATTGGAATGGAGAGATAGGGTACTGAGAGGGGAGGGGTGAATCAGTGCCCTTAAAAACTTTAACTCCCAAAAATTTATCAACAAATAGTAGTAAACTTAACTATGAATTGTATCAATTGCATGCATCATTCATTCAATTAACTTGTAAAAGTAAATAGCATGAAATCAACAATAAATCAATCACATAACACAAGTATTTTGGTAATGTAGAAACCCTTGTTAGAAGGTAAAAACTGCGGTGGGGATGACACCCACAAATCTTTACTACTGCAGATAATAAAGTATGCTGGTTAAGGCTACAAGTTGTGATCACTTCTGGTGATCTTACCCTATTAGGAGTTACAATTTAGATCAACTAGATCTACCTAGTTATAGGATTTCAACAACACTACTTGAGTGTGCACTTGGTTAAGAGATTTACATAAAGACTGTTAGGTCTACTTTGTTAAGAGATTTTACCAAACTCTGTTACAATGATTAGAAAATAACAAGATGTATCTGCAATTGACAACTCAACCTTGTCTAATATAGATCAATGTAGTATATAATAGATATCACCTTTGTATGTGTAGATCTTGCCTCTGAACTTCTCAGTAGCCTTGTCTAATTTTGCTTAATCTGAATATCTCTGAATTCTACTCTTCTCTGTCTGATAACTAATATCTTAAAGTAGACATCTGCTTCAAGATCTCCTTTGCTTGTTCTCTTTCTTTGTCAAGCTTGTGTCAAAATGACATGAAATACAAATATATACCATACTGCTTTTGCCGCTTAACAAATTAGGTTACAATATCTTAGGACGAACCCTAAGATCTACGGTGTACAAAATTAACCTAGATCTAGCAATTACATAGAGATCATCATCATAATTAATGATTGCATCTACAATAAATGTTCCTCGATCTTGGTAAAATGTTTTATGATTCCGTTGTAACCATTTGCATAGATAAATGTGCCAAAACTTATTACTATTCCATTTTCTGTATTGCTCGGTAAACACTGTAGATACTGCTCGGTAGTTACACTAGTGTTCGGTGTCCAGTCTGTTCGGTGTTTATTGATGCCCGGTATACACTGATGCTCGGTAAAACTGCTCTGGTGCTCAGTGTGACCTAAAATCTTTTGTTCTCGGTATGCCTTGAGATAACTTGGTGTATAGGCTTATGTAGTTAACCAAGTAGCATGAGTAGCTTGAAGTACTTGTTTCACCAACTATTTAACATAGGTAACCGACTGACTGTCTTTGATACTATTGACAATCTTTAATGCTCAAATAGAGATAACAATCTCCCCCTTTGGCATTAGTATCAAAACTTTGAATGTATATGGACTCGATGTCTTCAAAAATTTATTCCAACTCCGCCATATATACATAGATACCATATAACAAAATTTAAAAAATTACTCCCCCTCGGTGCATGCTCCCGGTATTGTGTAGTATACTTAGCATTTATTTACATATTTGGCATATACATTGTTTCCCCCCTTTTTGATATTAATGCCAAATAAAAAAATGTATACTTACAACTTGTCAAACATGTGCTGATGGGTTTTCTTCAATGAATCCAAGAGGTTTACCCATTGCTCTTTCAAGTTGGTGAGAGAAATGTTCTCAAGACCGACTTGTGCATCCATGTCAAAGATGTTTTCCAACACAAAGATTTCTAGTGTTGTAACAAGTGTTTGCGCTTTGACAATGTGCTTCTCAAAATTTTTTAGATAAGGAAGTAACTCAGTTTGAAGCTCTGTGACCTGGTCACTTAATCTTTCTTCATGTTTCCTGAGATCTGCTCTTAACCACCTGAGTTACTGAACTCTTAAGATATGCTTTGCAAAAGCTTGTGGCTCGGTTAAAGCTGCCTGTGCACTGGCTTGGATTTTAGTATCAAGCTGTTTAATCTTTTCACTAATCTTAGCAGTGAAGGTTTCCATTGTGCATAGTGTTAAGGAATGTAGCTTCGTTCAGATAAAATCATTGTTATTGAATTATCAAGTATATATCGATATATATGTAATAATAATAATATGTATTATAATTACTATATATATATCCATATAATTAATATAAGTGGATTATTATCATATTGTGATATATATATATATATATATATATATATATATATATATATATATATATATATATATATATATATATATATATATATATATAAAATTGATATTATTTATATATTAATATTAATCTTATAATAATTTATTATTAATAGACATGTCCCTTGAAATGAATAGACATGTCTTCTTGTCTTTGCCTTGTATAAAACCAAGAGATCGATGCATTTGGACAATATAGAAAGACAATAATATTACTACATTTGCAATCGATCATAAATCTAACATGGTATCAGAGCCAAGTTTGCAAATGTATGGAAGAATTTGAAACACATTCTAAAGATTATGATAGATAACTAGACATCGTGTCTGCTACTGGGATTGTGTGTCTGTGAATGTTCGATACATCCTGAGGTTGAGTCTTCCCGAGGACCAGATAGCCTCCCACCCTTCTAGTGCCTTCCGTCATTCTAGAATGAATTAGCGCTGGATTTTGATTTCTCGATACAAATTGTGATTGATAGTATTCAGAAACCTCTTATCTCTTTCCTTACAAAGTATTTTATGTTGTTGGTTTCGAAGATCCAGGTTAACGTTTGAATATGAATTGATTCACGACATCAGAAGTTTACATACAGAATTTAACAGTTTGTTGGAACCGTAATCTATGTTATTGGAAATCTGAATTTGAAAGGCCCTGTTTTGTTTAAGTCGGTTCTTGGTTTTGGTTTATGAAAGGAGTTTAGAAGAAACCGATTTTGGTTCCTTATTGTCCGATGGCAATGGATGGTTCACAATAATATTGCAAGATTGTGGTGTGCATTTTTCAAGTCTATGCTATTGCGGTTCATGGTAGATACTTCACCTATCAGTGAATACCAAATGTCAAATGCTTGAGTGAGACAAGTATATAACGGTTTACAAAGATTGTTACATGAGTTCACACTGGTTCGAATGATGTATTGTGTTCGGGTTTGTTGAAGTTCAATATCAAATTCATTCGGTTGATCAGAATTGTTATTGAACCAATATGCTATGTTTATTAACATATTGGAGTGTATCGACTTCATTAGCATGAACATGAGTTAATATTTGATATCGGTTCACATAGAGAAAGTTAACAGTTTATCAAATCGGGTTGCAGGGATGTGTTGATAGAGTTTTATCTATTTGTTTGAGTTGTGGCATGAATGGTGATAAATATATTGAGGGATTTGAGAAAATCCCATTGAAGATCAAGGATCAGATGTTGGAAAGCACTGTGGAGAATCTTATTTGCATTCCAAAATATTTGAAGATGAATTGGGCTCACCTTAGGGAAAGGAAATAATTGAAACTAAAAGATAAGTACTCTATGTTTTATTAATGTATATGAATTTTGAATTCATAATTCTATAACATTGAATGATAGATGTTGTATGGTTCTATCAATGGTATTTCTTTTCGAGATAGTTTAACTTTATGAATTATTCATCTTTGACATGCCTTTAGGAGGAAAGCATAAAGACATTTTCATTAAGAGAGAGTCTGAGAATTTAAAAGGAGGTCAAGAGGTTGATGAACTTGAGCTTCAGAGGGAGAAGATAAATAATACGGTTCAGTCAACTTTTGATAATCTCGGTCATTTTGTGATTGAGAGGGAGTTCACTAATGAAGGTGAAACACCTTTGAGGTAAACTTGATATAATTGTTTATTATACTAATGAAATTATTTAATGCTATATGGGCCCTGTGTATATCATCTGGAGGTGACGACTTCCAATGATCATCACTTGTATTCTTTGATGTTATTGAAAGGTGACGATCTTACAATAACTATCTTTTATCATGATAGACCTCATGTGATGGCTGAAATAGATCATGATAAATGAATTATTACATGGTGGATTGAGTTCCTTAAAATGACCATGATCTCGTACTGTGATAGTCATCATGTGATGCTGAAACAGATCACAGTATTGAAGGTGATAGTCATCATGTGACGCTGAAACATATCACCGATACCTAGCTATTGTGATAGTTGTCATGTGACGCTGAAACATATCACAAATATTGAAGGTGATAGTCGTCGTGTGATGCTGAAACAGATCACCGATACTTATATTGTGATAGTCGTCATGTGACGCTGAAACAGATCACAATTATTGATCATGATAGACCATGCGATGGCTGAAACAGATCATGATAAAGAATTTTTGTGTGGTGGATTGATTTCATACTGTGATAGTCATCATGAGGATGCTGAAACAAATCACTATTATTAAAAGTGATAGGCAACATATGAGGTTGAAATCACGGTCATTGAAGGTGATATACAACATATGATGTTGAAACAGATCACCATTTTCTCATATTGTGATAGACATCATGTGATTTTGAATCAGATCACAATTATTGATATTATTGAGTTAATGTAAAACATATATTGATTTTATCTTCTCTAACTAAGAGGGAGTGTTAAGGAATGTAGCTTCGTTCAGATAAAATCATTGTTATTGAATTATCAAGTATATATCGATATATATGTAATAATAATAATATGTATTATAATTACTATATATATATCCATATAATTAATATAAGTGGATTATTATCATATTGTGATATATATATATATATATATATATATATATATATATATATATATATATATATATAAAATTGATATTATTTATATATTAATATTAATCTTATAATAATTTATTATTAATAGACATGTCCCTTGAAATGAATAGACATGTCTTCTTGTCTTTGCCTTGTATAAAACCAAGAGATCGATGCATTTGGAAAATATAGAAAGACAATAATATTACTACATTTGCAATCGATCATAAATCTAACACATAGCTTAATCAAAATTTGACTTATTAACTGAGTAATAGACTGAATTTCAGTTATTACCTCAGATAAATTCACCTTATTTATTGCCACTTCCTGGCTGATCTTTTCTGCAAGTTTGTTCTGAATCTTTGATTCTGCCCTTTCTTCAATTCTTTGTTCAACTTCAATGTTAGGGACATTGATTTCTTTTGCAATTGTGGCAAGTTGGTCCATAATGGGAGTATCCTCATTAATTTGTACCTCGGGTATGACCTCTTTAAATTTTCTTGTGCTGCTTTCCTGGTACACAGCTCCCCATATTTTCTAAGTTCCTCAGGGCTTAGGGTCCTAGGGTCACAGTCTGGTATAACAATTACTTCATCTAATGTGACCAACCCTCTTTCTTTCTTTTTCTTCTTCTTCTCCGACTCTTGAGGTGAGCTTTTTACAAATGATACAATATCCTTTACCTCAGAGGTTTGAGTAACCTACCCAGTTGACACATTTCCTTCCTACCTCTGCTCCTCTGAAACCTGTGTGTCAGTTGACTGAGGTGGAGCCTCTGATGTTGTGTTTGGTGGGGTAGCCTCAGTTACTTTGGAATCATCTTGGCCCTTTGTGTCTGTCTTAGTTGCCTCTTTTCCTTCAGGCTTGTTTGTGTCCGCTGGTGTTCCCGTTCCTTGTTCCCCTGATGTGTCCATCTGTTGCTTGGGGTTAGAGCCTTTGGGTTGTTCCTTTGTCAAGAGCTCAACAACTTCTACAAGAATAGGAAGTTCACTCGGTAAAAGTGTGATAGCAGGCTCGGTAATAGTACCTTCATCTTTAGTTGTGCCTCCTGCAGTATCTACATCCTCATCTTCATCTCTAGCATTAGGATCACCATTAGTAATGTCCTCAATGAGTACTTTTGGTTCTTTATTGTCTTCAATCTGGATCTCTACCCGATTCGGTGCATCTTGTGAAATGTTTATGTCCATATTGTCAAGTGTAGTATCAATCACCTCGGTAATTGATGCATCTATCTCTTCGGTCTTATTTTCTAAATCAACATCATTAATGTGGATGCCTTTTCCTTTTGATCTCTGTCTCTTCTTAGACAAGTTTAGAAATGCTACCTTTTTAGCTTGCTTTGGGGCTTCTACTATGGATGTCCAAATGAGTTGGCTAGACTCATCTGTGTTTGTTAGATTTTCATCTAGTATCTACATAGCCCAGATTTTTACTTTGAATCTCCTAGAGTAAGTTGTCATGTATTCTTCAATTTCATCAACAGTCAAATTAGGAATTGACAGCACTAGGGATTGTTTCCTCATTTTCTTTTCTGCGTCCAAGGCATAGGACCATTTCTGATTTATTCTCTCCTCTAATGCCTTAGTTGCTTGGTGAATTCCAATGGAACTCGTTTGAAGCTAATCATCATCTGGATGACTGCCTCCTCTATTTTATTCTGATCCTTGGTAGACATGTTGTCAAACCGACTAAGTTCTGGATCTGTGAGTTCTCCAGTTTCAATGATATCTTCAGCAATCTCATCAAATTTTCTATTTTTGTTGCTGACCACCTTGAACTGATTTGTGTCCTTCTCTTCGTCTTCAAGGTCTTCCTTTCCTCTTATTAGTTTTCTCCTTTTCCTCGGTGCTTCAGCCGCGACCTTGGTTCCTCTCTTTGTATATGTCTTGGTCGGTGTGGCAGCTTTTATCTTTTTAATCTTCACAACTCCCTTTTTCAAAGGTGATGAAGTTGCAGTTGCTGACCTTGTTTGTGCTCTAGGCTACATTGGAAATTGCTTCTTCATTGGAGTTGGAGAGGGGGAAACCGGTATTGAATCTTTTCCATTGTCAGACTCACTTTCTTCACTATCATGGGGTTTGTTAGTTAGCAGTAACTAACCTTTGGTTGCAGTTCCAACCTATGACTTGTCAGATGTGTTAGACTCATCTCCAAATTTCTCAACTAATGTTTTCATCATCTTCCTTGAATTTTTAGTTATTTTACTGATGGCAACATCTGTCTTTATTGTTGTCTTAGCCTCTTCATAGGTTCCAAACCTTTCTGCATTCTTGTCCTTCGGTGTAGCCAATAGATCC
This sequence comes from Chamaecyparis obtusa, assembly GCA_027943335.1. Taxonomy (NCBI): domain Eukaryota; kingdom Viridiplantae; phylum Streptophyta; class Pinopsida; order Cupressales; family Cupressaceae; genus Chamaecyparis; species Chamaecyparis obtusa. The sequence continues at coordinate 140,697 of BSBK01003650.1, forward strand.
ATGATTGATTTCGAAGCAAAATCAATATCCATTTCGTATCCCATGGGGCTAACCATTTTGTTCTGGGCTCCACAACCTTTATCAAGGTGTGATCGGTGTCCACAAGAAAACATATATCCATTTCATATTTCTCAACCAATGAACTAGGAATCCTCCTCTGAAGATTCATCTTTATCTCGAATTGCTCAAAATAATCATCTACAACTTTATTCAAATTATCTCCCAAATCACTAATCATATCAGAAATTTGCACAATAACTAGTTTTTCGGTGTTGGACTACAACTGATTTGAAATCTGATTGAAGAATCTATGATTAAAGATCACTGAGGAGCTGCTAATTAGATATGTAATATGATTAAATCAATATTATGTTGTCATTGATGTCAACTAGTTTGACAACACTTATCTTGTAAGTTACTATATCAAGACATCTGAAGAAAGGTGAAAGAGATGAAGAATAAAGAAATCTACATGAGGAGAGATGTACATGATAGATGAGGATAAGGAAAACATTGAGTAACTTATTGATGAGTCTATGACTTGATGATATTGACTTTATTATGTTGCATTCATCTATGATGAAGTATAGAGCTAAAAGACACAAAGCAGTGTTGTCGGTAAATGAAGCATTTCTAGTATACACCGACAAAGTGTAGTGTATACCGATCACAGTATTAACCGACACATTTCTTTGTTAACCGAGCAGAACATAATGAATTAAATGATTAGTTTAGCTGATAAGATTGATGAGTTGGCAAGTGTATAACATCGAGGTAATAGATAATATTTGCTACACAGATTGACGACTGACAAAATTCAGGGAAGATCTAACAAAGAAGATTGAAACGTGTTACTAACACAAGTACTGAGAAAGTTTGAAGCAGAAAAATCTATGAATGTGGTTAAGTGGAAAAATTTGATGGTGGAGAAGAAAATGATTTACTCATCTATATAAGAGAACATAATTTCTTTATGAATGGATGTCAGAAGAAGTAGAAACTATAGGAATATCGCGTGAACAAGATTTTCATGCATTCTAATCATACTGGTTAAGTAAGAACCGATCTGTAGAATAATTACCGAGCTACAAAGAGCAATTACCGATGGACAGTAAGTTGATACAGTATTGAATCTGAAGTGAAATATTGATCAGAAGGATTTGTATGGACTAAATATTGATCTGTAATCTACAGTTGAAGTTGTATTAAGGCAGGTCATTTATTGTTACATATTTAACCATTGTATATAGTCAAAATCTCTTAACCGAGTGGACTCTGAAAATCTTATGATGTATCATTCATAGAATGAACATTGTTATCCTGTCAACCCCATAGTGAATGCTAGTTGGACGATAACTTCTAGTCTAAAATCCTCTAAGAAGGTCACACCTGATAGTGTGTTTGTAAACCTTTAATAGGGTTGGGTCTTAACCGACCTCACTTCAGAAGAGTGAACATTTTGGGTTGCCGGTCCTAGGTGGTTTTTCCCTTTATAGGGTTTCCACATTAAATCTCTTGTGTTATGTGTTGATTGTGATATTTGTTTGTTATCATTCTTTACATGTTACATGTTAGATTTGATTGGTAACTATTATAGTATTATACTGGTAATCGGTGAAAGCACAGACAGTGAAAGTTTTATTGTTTACCGATGAGCAAAAATAAGAGAAGTTGTTTTGAATTATACATTTTGGTTTGGGACATTGGATAACTGATTCACCCCCCTCTCAGTTATTCTAACAATTGGTATCAGAGCACTGGTTTCTTGGAACATAGTTTTAAGGACTTAAGCATAAAGGTTTCAAGATGTATAAGAGGGAAGTACCGAAACTGAACAACAAGAACTTCGCAGTATGACAAAGCAGAATGAAGCTACACATATCTAGAATTGGGAACTCTACACTAGATCTGATGGAGAATGGCTACATACAACCACCCACTGGTCCCTTAACTCCTGATCAATTGAAGGACAAGCATGAACACAATGTAACTATGATGGAACTTGCTGCTGCCTGTACTGACATTGAATTTGAAGATATCAAGACATGCACGACTACCAAAGGAATGTCAGATAAATTAGCACAAATATATAGTGGAGATTTGAATGTCAAAAGAGCTCGAGCTGAAAGTCTGAGAGGCAGATTTGATGATATGAGAATGAAAGAAGGTGAGAACATTGTCCAATATTCAAATAGACTCAAAGAGGTGGTACATGCTATTAGAGCATCTGATGGAGTAATTGATAATGAAACAATGATAAGCAAGATTCTCAGAACTTTGCTACCAGTTTATGCAATCAGGATTTCTACAATTCATGAAACAAGAGCTACATCCAATCTTACTCTTGACACTTTGATTGGTAAACTTACAAACTTTGAATTAAACAACTTTGATAACAGTGTTGTTCCTTCTATTGAATCCGCTTTCATGTCTTCTTTGAAGATTGGAAAGTCTAGCAGGATTAGTAAGAATTGTGATAGTGATGACAATACCAATGATGAACTTGATGAGCTTGAAGCTCTTATGGCCAGAAGATTGCCCAAAGGAAAAGGAAGGTATAGAGGTAAGCTACCTTTAGCATGCTTTAATTGTAAAGAAGTTGGTCAGATCGCTGCTAGATGTCCAGAGAAGAAAGATGATGATAGATTCAAAGACCAATCTGAAGGAAGCTATGGGAGAAGAGTCAACAAAGGCTACCGACACAACAATAGAGACAACCGAGATGAAAAAGGCAAAAAGGTATGTTACATAGCCGAAGATATTGAAACTGAATCTGATTTTGAAGATGATATAGAAGTTGTATTTTTTGCTATGAAAGATGACTCAGAGGAAGAAGAGAAACATGAAGAGACAACACTGATCTCTAAAGTAAGCAGAAATGATACATGGATCATAGATAGTGGCTGCACACATCATATGACCGGTGATGTAGAGAAGTTTGATCATCTTGTTGAATATAATGGAGGATCTGTGAGAATGTGAAATGATGCATCTTGTATGGTAAGAGGTAAAGGCTCACTGATGATCAATGACATATCACAATGTGAAAATGCATACTGGGTAGATGGACTGAACTATAATCTGTTAAGTGTGGCTCAGCTAAACAATTTAGGCCACTGACTGGCTTTTGAGAGTAAAAAAGTGAAGATCTATGATGATGGAGGAAGACTTGTCAGAACTGGTACACAATCCAGAGGTAATCTATTCTATCTTGATATGGACCAGTATTCTTGTTTGTTAATAAAGGGTGAAGATGCTTGGTTGTGGCACAAAAGTTTATGCCATGTGAACTTTGACAACATGATCAAGATTAGTAGAAATAAAAGAGTTAGAGGATTGCCTAACTTGACAAAACCTAATCATGCCATGTGCCATGAATGTTAGAAAGGTAAGATGACTAAGTCTAGTTTTAAATGCAAAGACTATTCAACAAAGAAGATACTTGAGTTGGTTCATACCGATCTATGTGGTCCTATGAGAACTCAGAGCTGTTCTGGTGATAGATATTTTATTTTTTTTGTTGATGATTATACTAGACTGATGACTATTATGTTCCTAAAAGAGAAATATGAAGCTTTCAAAATGTTTAAGTGGTATAAAGCTAAGTTAGAGAAAGAAACCGAAAAGAAAAGAAAATGCTTAAGATCTAATAGAGGAGGTGAATTTATCTCTGATGAATTTACTAATTTTTGTAATGAGCATGGAATCAAAAGACATGTATCTGCACCGAGGACACCTCAACAAAATGGCATTGCTGAAAGAAGGAATAGGTCTATAATTGACTATGCTAGAACATTGATGATACCGAAGAATGTTTCTCAGACATATTGGAGGGAAGCTGTCAATACAACTGTGTATGTTCTTAACCGAGTACAACTGAAGAAGGACTCCAACTGAACACCTTATGAACTATGGTTTGGACACAAACCTATTGTAAGTTATTTCATAATTTTTGGAAGTAAATGCTTTATTTTGAAAGATGAGAGAAATGACAAATTTGATTCTAAAAGAGATGAAGGAATATTTATAGGATATTCCACTACAAGTAAAGCATATAAATGTTTGAATAAGGCTACAAATAAGATAGTTGAAAGTACTAATGTTTGTGTTGATGAGTTTGATGACAAGTACATAGAGGAAAGTACAAAGGAACCGAAAGACTATGGTAGATTCACTTACATTGAACATCCAGAGTATCTACCGACACCACAAACTATGACAACAAGTCAGCAGGGAAACAATGTAGGACAACATGCAACACAAACCGAGGAACAAGATGGAGCTATCGAGCAAGGAAATGACCCTGAACAGGATGAGCAAGAAAAGAGAAATCAAGTTTTGGCTAGTTTTGTCAAAAGACATCATCCTGAAACACAAATCATTGGAGACAGACATGCTGGAATGCAAACTATAAGCAAAACAAGACAAGGTACATGTTTAATTTGTGAATTTGAATCTAAAACTATGAAAGTTGCATTAGAGAATGAAGAATGGATTAATTCAATGAAGGAAGAAATAGAGAAAATAGAGAAGAACAAAACCTAGTCCTTAGTACCCTGACAAAAAGATAAAAATGTTATTGGTACTAAGTGGATATACAAGAATAAATTGAATGAAAATGGTGAAGTCACAAGAAATAAAGCTAGATTGGTATGCAAGGGATGTGCATAGGAAGAAGGCATTGACTATGGTGAAACATTGCACCGGTTGCTAGATTAGAAGGAGTTAGAATGCTACTTGCATATGCTACACACAAGAAATTCAAAGTCTATCAAATGGATGTGAAGTCAGCATTTTTAAATGGTATACTTGAAGAAGAGGTCTACATTGAACAACCTGAAGGATTTGTTGATCCTGACAATAAAGACATGGTATGTAGATTACATAAAGCTTTATATGGTTTGAAGCAAGCACCGAGAGCATGGTATGAAATACTGTATACTTACTTGTTAAGTATTGGATTTGTTAGAAGAAGTGAAAACAACAATCTATATGTGAAAGGTGATACTGATGATACTATCATCATTGCTGAAATATTTGTTGATGATATTATCTTTGGGGGCTCAGATCTTGTCTGCAAGGCATTTGCTGATGAAATGCAAAAGGAATTTGAAATGTCTATGTTCGGAGAGATTAAATTCTTTCTTGGACTACAAGTGATTCAATAGAGTGATGGAATATTCATCACACAATCTAAATACATAAAGGAAGTACTAAAGACATTTGGCATGGAAGATGCTAAACTTGTGGGAACACCGATGGCTACTGGATGCAAATTGACAAAGGAGGATGAAACTACAGAGGTAAACCAGACACTTTACCGATCCATGATTGGTAAGTTAATGTACGTAGTTCACAGTAGACTAGATATAGCACATGCTATGGGAATTGTTGTAAGATTTTATGCTAATCCTAGAGAATCACACATGATAGCTACAAAAAGGATCTTAAGATACCTGAAGAAAATAGAGAATTATGGATTATGGTATCCTAAGGAAGGGAAGCTTGAACTGAAAGTTTACACCGATGCTGATTGGGCTGAAAATGTGGATGATAGAAAAAGCACCACCGGAGGAGCATTTTTCTTTGGTGAAAGACTTGTAACCTGGACAAGTAAAAAGTAGGCTTGAATTTCTCAGTCTACAACTGAAGCATAGTATGTTGCTGCTGCTACTAACTGTTCAAACATTGCATATATCAAACAAGTGTTGGGAGGAATGAATGAGGTAATCACTGACCCAGTGATTATATATTGTGACAACACTAGTGCTATTAATATTTCAAAGAATCCTGTGATGCACTCTAAGACAAAGCATATATCTATTAAGTATCATTACTTAAGAGAACAAGTGCAAGAGAAGCAAGTAAAGTTAGAATTTGTTACATCTAAAGAACAACTTGCAGATATTTTTACAAAACCCCTACCGAAGGACACATTTGAATACTTGAGGACTAGACTTGGGGTCTGTCCCCTGTCTATCGGTCACTAATGTGATCTGGATGTTGCATCAACCTATTTTTTATTAGAAGATCATTTATGTTGATGCAACATAGTTCACACTTTGAATCATGTTCAAGGTTGTGATTAAGTTTGAGAACTTGAACCGATTGGAATATCAGTATATAGAGATACAGAGGAAGACATAATTGTTTGTTCATTTGTTTGTTTGGCATTGCTGTCAAAGGGAGAGATAAAAAATATGAAAAGGAACAAGCTATGAAAAGGAACAAGCACCGATGAGAATTATCTAAGGGAGAGACAATCTAAATGAGACAGAGTATTGAAGATCAGTTACAGAGAACAGAAGCAGAAATAAGAGAATTGAAAAAGAAGATCACAACTACAGAATGGTAAAGCTATATTATTTAATGCTTGTTTAGTAACGTAGTGATTAAACATATTAAGTCTATTCGACTTACAACATTTTGTTCACAAAGTTGTAGAATATATGTTTGGTATGTGTATGGTACATTTCATATTACTTGAGTTGCCATCAATGCCAAAGGGAGAGATTGTTGGACTACAACTAATTTGGAATCTGATTGAAGAATCTATGATTAAAGATCACTAAGGAGTTTCTGATTAGATATGTAATATGATTAAATCAGTATTATGTTGTCATTGATGTCAACTAGTTTGACAACACTTATCTTGTAAGTTACTATACTGAGACATCTGAAGAAAGGTGAAAGAGATGAAGAACAAAGAAATCTACATGAGGAGAGATGTACATGATAGATGAGGATAAGGAATACATTGAGTAACTTGTTGATGAGTCTATGACTTGATGATATTAACTTTATTATGTTGCATTCATCTATGATGAAGTATAGAGCTGAAAGACACAAATCAGTGTTGTCGGTAAGTGAAGCATTTCTAGTATACACCGATGAAGTGTAGTGTATATCGATCACAGTATTAACTAAACAGTGTTCACTGACGCATTTTTTTGTTTACTGAGTGGAACAAAATGAATTAAATGATTAGTTTAGCCGATAAGATTGATGAGCTGGCAAGTGTATAACATCGAGGTAACAGATAATGTTTTCTACATAGATCGACGACTGATGAAGTTTAGGGAAGATCTAACGGAGAAGATTGAAACATGTTATTGACACAAGTACTGAGAAAGTTTGAAGTGGCAAAATCTATGAATGTGGTTAAGCGGTAAAATTTGATGGTGGAGAAGAAAATGATTTACTCATCTATATAAGAGAACATAATTTCTTTATGAATGGATGTTGGAAGAAGTAGAAACTACAGGAATATCGCGTGAACAAGATTCATGCATTATGATCATACTGGTTAAGTAAGAACCGAGCTGCAAAATAATTACCGAGCTATAGAGAGAAATTACCGATGGACAGTAAGTTGATACAGTATTGAATCTAAAGTGAAATATTGATCAGAAGGATTTGTATGGACTAAATATTGATCTATAATCTATAATTGAAGTTGTATTAAGGCAGGTCATTTACTGTTACATATTTAACCATTGTATATAGTCAAAATGTCTTAACTGAGTGGACTCTGAAAGTCTTATGATGTATCATTCATAGAATGAACATTGTTATCCTGTCAACCCCATAGTGAATGCTGGTTGGACGATAACTTCTAGTCTAAAATCCTCTGAGAAGGTCACACCTGATAGTGTGTTTGTAAACCTTTAACAGGGTTGGGTCTTAACTGACCTCACTTCAGAAGAGTGAACATTTTGGGTTGCCGGTCCCAGGTGGTTTTTACCTTTACAAGGTTTCCATGTTAAATCTCTTGTGTTATGTGTTGATTGTGATATTTGTTTGTTATCATTCTTTACATGTTACATGTTAGATTTGATAGGTAACTATTATAGTATTAGACTAGTAATCGGTAAAAGCACAGATAGTGAAAGTTTTATTGTTTATCGATGAGTAGAAATAAGAGAAGTTGTTTTGAATTATGCATTTTGGTTTGGGACACTGGATAACTGATTCACCCCCCTCTCAGTTATTCCTACAATCGATAGACCAATCCACATCATCGACAGAGGGGAAAAATCATTGAATATAGAAAAATAAGTACACTAGAAGTGATCTGAACTTACAAGTGTTTGACTTTGCTGACTGAATAGTCTTCATATTTTCTTCTAACTACTTCAAAAGTAGTTTGGCAAGGTCCAATATGTGATTCTTCTTTATCATTTTAAATACCATGTCCACAACACTACATGGAACACTCTTCAGTCTGCTTGACTGATAGATCTTGTAACCAATAACATGTGCCACAAATTTAACTTTCAGATCCTTAATCATAGCAATTTTCAATGCTCGGCCATCCCATGCTGTGCCTATATTCTTCTCAATATCAACCCTTGAAGCACTGCGAAATGCCTTGGCATTGTTAGTCATTGGGTATCCGGTAACCTTATGGATAATTTTATTTGTTATTTTGACCGGTTCATCCAACCAAAATGTCCCATCATGATACCGACTAAGCACAACCCTAATCCATTAGGTTTTGAAGCTTTTCGGGAAATTTAGGGCATTTGTGAGATCTGTCGTCTTGACTTGTTTAAATTCCAGTTTTAGTTTTCGATCCATGCTGCTAATGAACTACAACTGATTTAGAACCTAAATGGAGAATTTATAATTCAAGATTACTAAGGAGTTGCTGATTAGATATGCAAGACTATTAAATCAATATTATGTTGTCATTGATGTCAACTAGCTTGACAATACTTATCTTGTAAGTTACTATACCGACACATTTGAAGAAAGGTGAAAGAGATGAAGAACAAAAATATCTACATGAGGAAGATGTATATGTCAGATGAGTATAAGGAATACATTGAGTAACTTGTTGATGAGTCTATGACTTGATGAAATTGACTTTATTATGTTGCATTCATCTATAATGAAGGATATAGCTGAAAGACACAAAGTAGTGTTGTCGGTAAATAAAGCATTCTAGTATACACCGACGGAATGTAGTGTATACCGAGCATAGTGTTAACCGACCTTGTGTTCACTGATGCATTTCTTTGTTAACCAAGCAAAATAGAAAGGAATTAAATGATCAGTTTAGCCGATAAAGTGATGAGCTGTAAAGTGTATGAAATCAAGGTAACATATAAGGTTTGTTATGAAGATCGATGACTAACATAAATAAAAAAGGATCTAATGGAGTAGATTGAAATGTGTTACTGACACATCAGCCGAGGAAGCTTAAAGTGGCAAAATCTATGAATATGATTAAGCAAGAAAATCTGATGGAGGAAAAGAAAATGATTTACTCGTCTATATAAGAGACATTGGTTTCATTGTTGAAAGATTGCCAGAAGAAGAAGATACTGCAGAATTATCGCGTGAACAAGATTTCATGCATTCTGATCATATTGGTTAATAAGAACCAAGTTGCAGAATAATTACCGAGCTACAGAGAGTAATTACCGACAAACAGTAAGTTGATATTGTATTAAATCTGAAGTGGTATATTGATCAGAAAGATTTGAATGAGTTGAACATTGATCTGTAAACTGCAATTAAAGTTGTTTCAAGGTAGATCATCTACTATTACATATTTAACCATTGTACATAGTGAAATCTCTTAATCGAGTGGACTATGAAAGTCTTTTGATGTTTCATTCATAGAGTGAACATTGTTATCTTGTCAACCCTAGAGTGACTGCTGGTTGGACGATAAATTCTAGTCTAAAATCCTCTAACAAGATCACACCTAATAGTGTGTTTGTAACCTTTAATAGGGTTGGGTCTTCACCGACCTCACTTCAGAAGAGTGAACAATTTTGGGTTTCCGGTCCCAGGTGGTTTTTCCCTTCATAGGGTTTCCACGTTAAATCTCTTGTGTTATGTGTTGATTGTGATATTTGTTTGTTATCATAATTTTCATATTACATTTTAGATTTGATTGGTAAATGTTATAAAGTTTTGACTGACAATCAGTAAAGACACATATAGTGAAAGTATTTTATGTTTACTGAGTAGCAGAAGTAGTAGAATTGTTTTGGATTATACATTTTGATTTGGGACTTTAGATAACTAATTCACCCCCCTCTTAGTTATTCTAACAATTGGCATCAAAGCTACGGTTGCTTAGAACAGAGTTTTAAGGACTCCAACAAAAAGGTCTCAAGATGTATAAGAGGGAAGTGCCAAAGCTGAACAAAGATAACTTCATAGTATGGAAAAGACGGATGAAGTTGCACATATCTGGAATTGGGAATTCTGCACTAGAACTAATGGAGAATGGCTACATTGAACCGACACTAGGTCCCCTGACACTTGATCAATTGAAGGACAGGCATGAATACAACATCACTATGATGGAACTTGCTGCTGCCTGTACTAATGCTGAATTTGAAGACATCAAGGATTGTGATACAACTAAGACCATGTGGGACAAGTTAACTCTAATATATAGTGGAGATGGGAATGTTAAGAGAGCCAGAGCAGAAAGCCTAAGAGGTCGATTTGATGATATGAAGATGAAAGAAGGTGAGAACATTGTGTAATACACAAAAAGACTAAAAGAGGTAGTACATGCTATTATAGCATCTAGTGGATTTATTGATGATAAAATAATGATAAGCAAGATTCTCAGAACTTTGCTGCCAATTTATGCGATCAAGATCTCTGCAATTCATGAAACAAGGGCTACATCCAACCTTACTCTTGACACTCTAATTGGTAAGCTTACAACCTTTGAATTGAATAATTTTGACAACAATGTTGTACCTTTTGTTGAATCCGCTTTCATGTCTTCTCTAAAGATTGGTAAGTCTAGTAGCAGGAATGATAAGAATAATGATAGTGATAGTAATGCTGATGATGAACTTGATGAATTTGAAGCTCTTATGGCCAAAAGATTGCCCAAAGGTAAGGGAAGGTATAGAGGCAAGTTACCCTTAGCATGTTTTAATTGTAAAGAAGTTGGCCACATTGCTGCTAGATGTCCGAATAAGAAAGATGATGATAGATCCAAAGATTGATCTGAAAGAAGCTATGGGAGAAGAGTCAACAGAGGTTATCGACACAAAAATAGAGATAAAAGAGATAGCTACAACAAAGGGAAAAATTTATGTTACATAGTCGAAGATTTTGAATCTAAATCTAACACTAATGATGTTGTAGAAGTAGTATTTGTTGCTATGAAAGATGATTCAGAGAAAGAAGAGAAACATGAAGAAACAACACTAATCTCTAAAGTAAGAAGAAATGATACATGGATCATAGACAATGGATGTACACATCATATGACTGGTGATATAGAGAAATTTGATCTACTTGATGAATATGATGGAGGAACTGTTAGAATGGGAAATGATGCACCTTGTATGGTGAGAGGTAAAGGTTCACTGATGATTAATGATAGAATAAAATGTGAAAATGCATATTGGGTAGATGGACTGAACTATAATTTGTTAAGTGTTGCGCAACTGAATAACTCAGGCCACCAACTTGCTTTTGAGAGCATAAAGGTAAGAATCTATGATAATGGAGGAAGACTTGTCAGAATCGGTACACAATCCAAAGGTAATCTATTTTATCTTTATATTGATTAGTCTTCTTGTTTATTAATGAAGGATGAAGATGCATGGTTGTGGTGCAAGAGGTTATGTCATGTGAATTTTGATAACATGATCAAGATTAGTAAGAAGAAAAGAGTTAGAGGGTTGCCTAACTTGTCAAAACTGGATCATGCTATGTGTCATGAATGCCAGAAAAGTAAGATGACTAAGTCTAGTTTTAAGAACAAAGACTACTCAACCAAGAAGATGCTTGAGTTGGTTTATACCGATCTATGTGGTCCTATGAGAACTCAGAGCTATTATGGTGATAGATACTTTACTCTTTTTGTTGATGACTATACTAGATTAATGACTGTTATGTTCCTGAAAGAGAAATCTGAAGCATTTAAGATGTTTAAGTGGTATAAGGCAAAAGTAGAAAAAGAGACTGGAAAAGAGTTAAAATTCTTAATATCTAATAGAGGAGGTGAATTTAGCTCTGATGAATTTACTAACTTCTGTAATGAGAATGGTATTAAGAGACAGGTCTTTGCACTGAGAACACCTCAACAGAATGGGATTGTTGAAAGAAGGAATAGATCAATCATTGAATGTGCTAGGACATTGATGATACACAAAAATGTTTCTCAGACATATTGGAGAGAAGCTATCAGTACAACTATATATGTGCTTAACCAAGTACAACTAAAGAAGGACACCAACCAGACACCTTATGAGCTATGGTTTGGACACAAACCTACTGTAAGTTATTTTAAGATTTTTGGAAGCAAATGTTTTATTCTGAAAGATGAGAGAAATGAGAAATTTGATTCTAAAGGTGAAGAAGGAATATTCTTAGGATATTCTACTAAGAGTAAAGCATACAAATGTCTGAATAAGGTTACAAATAAGATGATTGAAAGTACTAATGTCCATGTTGATGAGTTTAATGACATGAACATATAAGAAAGAAAGGAAATAGAAGAATATGGTAGATTTACTTACATTGAACTTCCTAATTATCTATCGAATTCACAACCTATGATAACCGGTCAACAGGAAAATAACCCCGAGGAAAAGGAAAGAGAAACCGATGAACAAGATGGTGCTACCGAGCAAGCACATCAGCCTGAACAGGATGAACAAGAAAGAAGAAATCAAGTACTGGCTAGTTTTGTCAGAAGACATCATCTTGAGACAAAAATTATTGGAAACAGACAAGCTGGAATGTAGACAAGAAGGAAAACAAGACAAGGTACATGTCTAGTCTGTGAATTTGAACCAAAGAATGTGAAAGTTGCATTAGAGAATGAAGAATGGGTTAATGCAATGAAGGAATAAATAGAAAAAATAGAGAAAAACAAAACTTGGTCCTTAGTACCTCGACCTAAAGATAAGAATGTTATCGGTACTAAATGGATATTAAAAAACAAGCTGAACAAAAATGGTGAAGTGACAAGAAATAAGGAGAGATTGGTATGCAAAGGATATGCACAGGAAGAAGGCATTGACTATGGTGAGACATTTGCACTTGTTGCTAGATTGGAAGGAGTTAGAATGCTACTTGAATATGCTGCACACAAGAAATTTAAAGTTTATCAAATGGATGTGAAGTCAACATTTCTGAATGGTATACTTGAAGGATTTGTTGATCCAGACAACATAAACATGGTATGTAGATTACACAAATCTTTATATGGTTTAAAGCAAGCACCAAGAGCATGGTATGAAAGGTTGCATACTTACTTGTTAAGTATTGGAATTGTAACAACTAATGAAAATAACAATTTGTACATGAAAGGTGATACTGATGACACTATTCTTATTGCTGAAATTTTTGTTGATGATATTATTTTTGGAGGTCAAGATCATGTATGTAAATCTTTTGCTGATGACATGAGTAATGAGTTTGAAATGTCTATTTTTGGAGAGAATAAATTCTTTCTCGGATTACAAGTAATTCAGTAGAGTGATGGGATATTCATCACACAGTCCAAGTACATAAAGGAAGTCTTGAAGACATTTGGCATGGAAGATGCTAAACCTGTAGGAACATCGATGTCTACTGGAAGTAAACTAAAAAAGGAAGATGAAACTATAGAGGTAAACCAGACACTTTACCGATCCATGATTGATAAACTAATGTATGTAGTTCACAGTAGACCAAATATAGCACATGCTGTGGGAATTGTTGCTAGATATTATGCTAATCCTAGAGAATCACACATGATGACTACCAAAAGGATCTTAAGATATCTGAAAAAGAGAGAGGATTATGGATTATGGTATCCTAAGGAAGGTAAGTTTGAGTTGAAGGTTTATATTGATGCTGATTGGGCTGAAAATGTGGGTGATAGAAAAAGTACCATCAAAGGAGCATTTTTCTTTGGTGAAAGACTTGTAACCTGGACAAATAAAAAGTAGGCTTGTATTTCTTAGTCTACAGCTGAAGCAGAGTATGTTGCTACTACTACTAATTGCTCAAACATTGCATATATCAGGAAAGTGTTGGAAGGAATGAATGAGGTAATCATTAACCCGATGATTATATACTGTGAAAACACAAGTGCTATTAATATTTCAAAGAATCCAGTGATGCACTCTAAGACAAAGCATATATCAATTAAGTATCACTACTTAAGAGAACAAGTGCAAGAGAAGAAAGTGAGGTTAGAATTTGTTACATCCAAAGAACAACTTGCACATATATTTACAAAGCCTCTACCGAAGGACACATTTGAATATTTGAGGACTAGACTTGGGGTCCGTCCCCTGTCTATCGGTCACTAATGTGATCTGGATGTTGCATCAGCCTAATCTTATTAGATGATCATACATGTTGATGCAACATAGTTCACACTTTGGACATTTTTCAAGGCTGTGATTGAGTTCGAAGAACTGAAACAGATTGGGATATCAATATACAAAGATATAAAGATTGTACTGGACAACAGAGAGTTACTTAGTTACTACAAGAGCTGATTGTTTATTTATTTCTTTGGCATTGTTGTCAAAGGGAGAGATAAATAATATGAAAAGGAAAAGGAGAGTTATGCACTGATGAGAACTATCTAAGGGAGAGATAATCTGAAAGAAATAAAGATATGCACCGATGAAAACTATCTAAGGGAGAGATAATCTGAAAGAAAGAAATAGGAATACGAACTTGAGACCTAAAAAGATTATATCTACAGAATGAAAAAGCTATATTTTATAATGCTGGTTAGTAACATAGTGATTAAACATATTAAGCCAGGGAGAGCTTACACAAAATTTGATTACAGAGTTTTATAATACATGTTTGGTATGTGTATGGAACATTTCATATTACTTGAGTTACTGTCAATGCCAAAGGGAGAGATTGATGAACTACAACTGATTTAGAACCTGAATGGAGAATCTGTAATTCAAGATTACTAAGGAGTTGCTAATTAGATATGCAAGATGATTAAATCAGTATTATGTTGTCATTGATGTCAACTAGCTTGACAATACTTATCTTGTAAGTTACTATACCAACACATCTGAAGAAAGGTGAAAGAGATAAAGAACAAAAATATCTACATGAGGAAGATGTATATGTCAGATGAGTATAAGGAATACATTGAGTAACTTGTTGATGAGTCTATGACTTGATGAAATTGACTTTATTATGTTGCATTCATCTATGATGAAGGATAGAGTTGAAAGACACAAAGCAGTTTTGTCGGTAAATAAAGCATTCTAGTATACAATGACAAAATGTAGTGTATACCGAGCATAGTGTTAACCGAGCTTGTGTTCACCGACACATTTTTTTGTTAACCGAGAAAAACAAAAAGGAATTAAATGATCAGTTTAGCCGATAAAGTGATGAGCTGTAAAGTGTATGAAATTGAGGTAACAGATAAGGTTTGTTATGAAGATCGACAACTAACATAAATAAAAAAGGATCTAATGGAGCAGATTGAAATGTGTTACTAACACATCAGCTGAGGAAGCTTAAAGCAACAAAATCTATGAATATGATTAAGCGGCAAAATCTGATGGAGGAAAAGAAAATGATTTAATCATCTATATAAGAGACATTGGTTTCATTATTGAAAGATCACCGGAAGAAGATACTACAGAATTATCACGTGAACAAGCTTTCATGCATTCTGATCATATTGGTTAATAAGAACCAAGCTGCAGAACAATTACCGAGCTACAGAGAGTAATTACTGACAAAAAATAAGTTGATATTGTATTGAATCTGAAGTGGTATATTGATCAGCAAGATTTGAATGAGCTGAACATTGATCTGTAAACTGCAATTAAAGTTGTTTCAAGGTAGATCATCTACTATTACATATTTAACCATTGTACATAGTCAAATCTCTTAACCGAGTGGACTATGAAAGTCTTTTGATGTTTCATTCATAGAGTGAACATTGTTATCCTATCAACCCTAGAGTGACTGCTGGTTGGATGATAAATTTTGTTCTAAAATCCTCTAACAAGGTCACACCTAACAGTGTGTTTGTAACCTTTAACAATGTTGAGTCTTCATCGACCTCACTTCAGAAGAGTGAACAATTTTGGGTTGCCGGTCCTAGGTGGTTTTTCCCTTCACAGGGTTTCCACATTAAATCTCTTGTGTTATGTGTTGATTGTGATATTTGTTTGTTATCATACTTTGCATATTACATGTTAGATTTGATCAGTAAATGTTATAAAGTTTTGACTGACAATCGGTAAAGACACAGACAGTGAAAGTATTTTATGTTTATCGAGTAGCAGAAGTAGTAGAATTGTTTTAGATTATACATTTTGATTTGGGACTCTGGATAACTGATTCACCCCCCTCTCAGTTATTCTAATAGCTACAAAATTGTTGACAAGCTGCAATAGTCTCAAAATCACCAATCTCCCAGATTTTACAGTGAATGTAGGATCTAACATCCTTGACTAGCAAAACCCTAGGTGGGATGCTTGAGGAAGCTCCCATTGAATTTATTTTTGACGCAACTTCCAGATGAAGTTTGTAGTGGGGTTCATCACAGTTAGCTGAAACAATGAGGGTCACTTCCTCTTCCACAATCTTGGATTTAGTTGCCTTTGATGCCATTATAATCAAATTAGGTTTTTGGAAAATGTGTTGAATGTGCTCGATAGAAGATGTACTTACTTGGAATAGATGAAGAACGTGCTTGGTTCAGTCTGCAACTGCCTTGAATATTTTTGAAAGCTCTCAGCTTGAATTTGCTTTGTGAAATCACCACTCTTTGAAATCACTTTGTGAAGAATGAACTAACTCTTCTATGTATTTATAGCTTTTTTCAAATTCTCGCTCAAATTTTTTTTGTCATAAATGCTTGACCTACTTCTAGTACGATGACAACTATCAACTCGGTGATTACAGCAAAATATCAGCAACTCAATTAACACATAATTTTCTACCCAGTTGATACCGATACTCAGTTAACCTTGGATAATGATTACCGATGGGTAACCTTCTGCTTGATCATAAATATACCGACTATATGACTTTGTTAGCTCAAAATTCATAAAGTAGAATGCATCTTTATTCATGGAGATTTGGTATGTGCCCATCAAATATAGGAACCGTATGTAAGATAAAATCAATTTGGAATATCAGTTCCATACATACCTATTTGACCTTAGGCAGAGGTACCAATGTCACCCAATACAATGGACGAGGTTTCATCGACTGCATTGCTTGACTCAACATTCTCATCTGATGCATTTCTCCACATAGTGTTTCTAATCCTCATGATATCTGCAATAGTGTTGCCACTCTCAAATACATGTCCTTCTTCTGGTGCTCGGTCTCTGCAATCCTTGCTTAGGTGATTGAATTTGTGATAATGTAAACATGCCATACTAGTTCTTGTCCAACTTCATGATTTTCCAGCCCATCTCTTCCTCATACAATTTGCTTCAATATGTCCATACCTTCCACATATTGTGTAGTTGACCCATGTGTTGTAATCCCAAGTGTATCCACTACCTTGTCTCTTTGGTTGATAAGGCTTGTTCTTTTGTTTTGGTGTCCATACTTGCTTCATCTTTGCCTTACACTCTTGTGAAGTGTGTCCATGTTTGTTGCAAGTGTAACACAGTTTCTCTATGGTAGGATTGTTAGAAGTCTTATTTATTTTAGCTCTACATTCATATTCTTGATGTCCAAATTTACCACAATAATAGCAATAACCATTAAACTTAGGAGTGAGTTGAGGTTTACCTTATGCTTTACTCCTACACACATTTGAAGTATGTCTCAGTTTGCCATAGTGATAGCATGATATCGTCTTGGGTTTCTGATTTTGATTTTCTTGTTTAGCTTGCTTGGATGATTCTCCTTCTCCAGTATAGCCTATTCCAACTTTACTTCCAATCCTTCTTTGATTAATCAAAAAATCATCGATCTCCTTAGAGCTATTTGCAGCCATTTTCATCATTTCATTGTGCTACAATTGAGTCTTTACTTCATTTCTTAGTTTCTCATTCTCTTCCCTGAGTACTCCAATATCTTCAAGTTTTCTAGATAAATCACCATTTACTTGGTTGATCTCCTTGTTTATAGTCATCATCTGATTGGATATTTCAAAATGATGCTCGGTAAGACTTCGTATCTCAGTTTATTTTTCTTGAAGTTGTTAGGTCATTTGTCTACGATCTTCAACAACTAGGTTCCTTTCTTTCTCAGCTTGTCTAGCATTATTCATTACTGTGTGTGTGAATTTTGTACCTAGTTGTAAAACACAACACTTCAATAAAACATTAGAGGTTAGTTGAAATTGAAATCATGCAATTAATTGAAACTAAACCAACTAGGTGATTTACTGTCTTCTAATAGATGCGAGT
Organism: Chamaecyparis obtusa; assembly: GCA_027943335.1. NCBI lineage: Eukaryota > Viridiplantae > Streptophyta > Pinopsida > Cupressales > Cupressaceae > Chamaecyparis > Chamaecyparis obtusa. Next base: position 159,053 of record BSBK01003650.1, read on the forward strand.
ATGTATTCTCAGATTGGACTGAGATCAGTGACCTTGATGACACCTAAATGAAGTATTTGAATGCAGAATCTAGATATGAATTGGATGCAAGTTAATCTATATTTTTGGATTTTAGATGCAATAATATGAAAAACTGGATATGAAACTATTCTAGATGAAAAAATGATATGTAATGCAATTAATCTAACAATGATATACTAAATGATATGAAATTAAAACAAGATTGATCTCACAAAAATTGTTGATTTGCAAAAGAAGCTCCAATTCTTCAGACACCAACTCGCCAGCATAAGTTTGCAAAATTATGAGATACGAGATTGAAGAGCTGAGCCTTTATTTTATAGAAATCCAGGGCTTTGGAGGTGCATGGAAAAGCCATAAATCACTCTTGATAAACTCAGGTTGATTTTTGAGTTATCAAAGAATAAAAGATAATTAATTCACAAAATCATGCAAAAGCATGCAAAAACAACTTTTTAACTCAAATCAAAGTTGAGTTTATTTTTAAAACAACTTGAATTGATTTTCTAATTTCAAGTTTAATTGCTTTTTGAATGTGCATAATAATTATGAATTAAATAAATAAATAAAGTCATTTATTTCCAACTTAACTGATTTTAAAAATAAAACAAATGATTTATGGGTTAATCAATTATTAAATCAAACTTTTATTCTAATTACATCATTAAATATGACAACTTGCTTTAATTAATTAAATAAGAATTTAATCAATTAATGATAGGAATTTTGATTTATTGTCAAATTTAAATAATAATAATTAGGAATAAATATAATTAAATAATTAAGTGGCAGTATTAAATCTAATTAATTAAATATTGAGAATATTCAATTAATCAAACTTTAGGATAAATAGGATTTATCACCAAATAACTATTGAATTAAAGATAATTAAGATGATTAGGAATATTACTAGGAATATTCCCCAATGCAGAATTTGAGATAATCAATTAAAATTTGATGATATTCAGATGTGCCTTAGGTTAGGACTTCAGTGTCGATTTTGTTCAATGTGTCGATATAGGAGGTTAATGAACCTATAGCCCATTTTTGGGGTATTACATTTTGCCTCTCTTTGAATTGCTGTGCGAAGCGCAATGGTTCAAAGATAGTCCGTGTATGATGTTGAAACTGATGTTTGAAATTGAAATTGATATGAAAGATGAACCGATTCCAAGATAGAAATCAATTGAAAGATTTGAAGATGTTAGGTCCTGAATGACCAAAAATAATGTTAACTATAACAACAATGAACCGATGATTGTGAAAAACTGTCAAAACACCTGATTCCGAACCTTATGATTGCAAAGAAGTGAGTGACCGATTCCAAACCCGATTGTCGATAAGAATCACATTGGTATCACATCTGAACCCTTCAATTTCTGAAGAACCAAGGAAATAACACAATTGAACCGATAGTTACAAAAATTGATACAATTTACAAGATTAAGAGAATACCAGATTGATATGGATCTCGATGTATCTGATATGCCCCGAGCGATGATCGATTTTCCCCAAGCGATGAGGTCTTTTTGATGAATCAACAACCAAACGTGGTTGTTGTCTTGATTACTAAGGAAAGATATGATTTCAAAATTAGATTTACAGACTTTGAATGATGTGTAATACCATGCCCCCTTCGAGATTAAAATTGAAATCTGACAAGAAAAAGTCAGCGTTGAATAGTTCAGAAGCATGTTAATTGATTTGAGAAGTGGTTATACATGTTCGAAAATGCATTCTGCATTGTTTGGAGGTCTAGAAGACCAAGTTTGACTAGGTTTGACCACAAGTTGACCATAGTTAACCCAGTTGAAATTTCAATAGTTTGATGTAAGATAATTAGTTAAGTTAAATATTGGATTTCTGTAATGAACGAAGGTCGATTATGCAAGTAGTTGATAATATAAATGATCTCAGATTTTGATTTTGATCTTGAAAAAGGATTCTACTTGTTGTTTTGTTGGAGGAACCTTCGTGTAAGATTCAACTCTTGTGATATGTTTTTAGCATTTTTGAAGAATCATTTAAGCATTGAAGTTCATTTTAACCATTGTGAGATCATGCAACATGCAAAATGCAAAGAAACATGCAATATAAAATGCAACCTAAGACCTAGGACCTAGTCACTAATCATGTGTCGATCATTTTCATCATTGAATTTTTAGGTAACTGAATAAATCAATACAATGCCCACTAGTTAATAGACATGAATATCAATTTGTATGCGCAGGAATCAATACAACATCCACTAGTCAATCAACCATAGATATATGAATATTGATTTTATTTTCAAAATGTTGGATTAGATATAAGCACCAAGGCATAAATGCCAGGATGACTTGAATATCATGTCCATTTTGATATAGCAATTAGTATAAGCATCAAAACATAAACATCATGATGACCTGAATACACCTTCCAGTTCAAACACATCAAACAGTCAAGAGATCATTCTAAAACCAATGTGAATTACCCGTAGTGACCCTTTATCATTCACATCCTTAGGTAAGATCGCGTTTCATAGTAGGAGAAAGAACTCACTCAAAAAGATAATAGTTAGATCAAACTTCCTTGAATTTTTTGGGTATCAGTGGTCGAGGTACGCATGGCCATCCAATTCGAGATAGAGGCTCTTACAGTCGGACACCATTTCAATCCAGAATTTCCAAAGTTGTTAGATTTTCACATATAAGTAGAAGACAAAGAAAAGATTATGCCCCTAGTTATCACTCTCTAAATCCTATAAAGGACATCATCAAAGAGCTTGAAAGGACATAATATGCAAAAATCTCAATGCGAATCAGTAAGCATACAAGGAGATAAAAGCATGTAAAAAGCATAGATTGTTTTCAGTTTGTGTTTGATGTTGTTGTAGATGCCAAATCCTTTCTGGAGAGGAGACAGACTGACAGACTCAAATGAAGCTTCAAAGGACTCTGACTGGATATGATACATCTAGGATATACTGGAGACCATAGGATATGACATTGATTGCCCCCAAGTTTTAAGCATTGATAGGATACAGACGCTTGAGCTGATTGGTGTACAAACTGACTTATTAAAAAACCAACTGGGAGATATGTACAAACTAAAGCAAGACTGAAAGCTGGGAAAGACCAAGATTGCACTGATAGATGGAGTGTTTTAAAACAAGTGGTGCCTGTTTGCTGAGTTTTCACCATCTTGGCCGAGATTCTATTTTTGCTACTAAGGTGTTTGTTTCCAAGTTTTCACCAAGGCACTTTTTCTTTTTTCTCATTTTTTTGTATTTTGCATTTTTCACTTTTTTTTGTACTTTTGATTTTTTTTGATTTTTTTGTATTTTTGATTTTTTCAATTTTTTTTTTGTACTTTTGATATTTTTTACTTTTTTTGTGAATCATCAAGGCACCTATTGCTAGGTTTTCATGAAGATGTTCATTTTTTCAGGACTTTTGCCAATTTTAAAGATTTTTTTAGGACATTTTACCATAGACTGAATGCCTTAGGCATAGAATTTCTTCAGATGGAGAATGTTGATTGGCTCTCAGAGCTATTCTCCTTTAGTCATTGAGAATTGATAAGCACCAGAGCCAAAAGTAGCAGTGATAACAAAGGGACCCAGCCAGTTGGTTCAAACTTCCCCTTGCACTCTCATTGTGATTGATTTTTAGGATTCTCTCTCAAGACTAGATCACCAACCTGAAATTCTTTGTGTCTGAATTTCTTGTTGTAACCTCTAGACATTCTCTTTTGATATACTCTGAGATGATCATACGCTGCTTGTCTGCACTCATCTAGTAGTTCAAGTTCTTGCAACCTAGACACTCTGTAGTCATCATCAATTACTAGACCATGCATTCTGATTCTTAGTGATGGGATTTCAACCTCAATAGGCAGTACCGCTTCAGACCCATAAACTAAAGATAAAGGTGTAGCCTTAGTAGGTGTTCTGATACTTGTTCTGTAGGCCCAGAGAGCTAGATTGATCATGAGATGCCAGTCTCTTCCTATTTTATTAACTATATGGTGAAAGATTTTTAATAGATTCTTGTTAGAAGCCTCTGCTTGTCCATTCCCTTGAGGATAGTAGATAGATGACCAATGTTGTGTAATCTTGAATTTGGCACATAAATGATCTAGATTTTTGTTCTTGAATTGTCCACCATTATCTGTGATTATGGAATGAGGTATCCCATATCGACATATGATATAGTTCAATATGAACATAGATATTTGTTTTCCAGTTGCTTGTGTCAAAGGGACTGCTTCTACCCATTTTGTAAAATAATTTGTAGCTGTGATTATATGGGTATGTCCATTAGAAGAATGAGGATGTATAGCTCCTATAAGATCAAATGCCCATTGGTGAAAAGGCCATTGTGTAGTGAAGGGAATTAGATCTCTCCCTGGAGCATGAATTAAGTTGCCATGCACTTGGCACTTTTGACAGTTCTTAGCAAACTTGATAGACTCTTTCTCCATTTCAAGCCAATAGTACCCAGCCCTAATAAGTTTTCGAGCTAGTGTTAAACCGTTCGAGTGTGACCCAAAAATACCATCATGGACTTCCTCTAATACATGTTGAGACTCTTCCCGCTCTAAACATCTAAGTAGTGTACCATCTAGACCTCGTTTGTATAGATCATGACCAATGATGACATATCGAGAGGCATTATGGATAAGGTATCTCTTCTCATGGCGGTTGAAGGTATCAGGAATGATTTGGTCTTGGAGATAGGAAAATAGGTTTTTGTATCTGGATGAATCATGACCAACAATAGTGCAGATCATGTGGGTTTCAAGGGAATCATATGCAGGATAAGATAGTGCTTCCACTAGGAACTCGTATCATAGCTCATGTTTAGGCTATTGTAATAAAGTAGATAATGTTTCCATTGCATTGACAACCTTATTCTCCATTCTACGTATTTTCTCAAATGTGATAGATATGAAATACTTCTTTAGATCATCTACCATTCTTTTGTAAGGAATGCGCTTTTCATCTTTAGTTTGTTACACATCATTGACTTGATGGATAACAAGTTGTGAGTCTCCATGAATGTGTAATTCTATCACTCTCCACTCAATTGCTATTTTCATACCATTCAAAAGGGCTTCATATTCTACCATATTGTTTGTGCAAGGGAACTTTAATCTGAATGCTTTTTAGATTGAGTATCCTTGAGGAGTTATGAACAATATGCCTACTCTTGATCCATTCTATGTATAGGAGCCATCAAAGAATAACTTCCATTCTCTAGAAGAAAGAGCCATGATAGAGGAATTCAGAAATTCCATTTTCATTGGTGTATCATCAATCATAGGTGCATCTGCTAATTGATCAGCAATAACCTATCCTTTGATAGTTTTTCTTTCCACATATTCAATGTCAAATTCACTTAAGAGCATGGCCCATTTGGCTAATCTACTTGTGAGGGCAGCTTTGCTTAGTAGGTATTTGAGTGGATCAATCTTGGCTACCAAATGTGTGGTATGAGATAACATATAATGTCTCAGTTTCTATGATGCAAAGATCACAGCTAGACAAGCTTTCTCAATCATTGAATATTTCTTCTCATATGCAACCAATGTTCTACTGATATAATATATAGCTCTTTCTTTTTTGTTCTCATCATGTTGTGCTAGCAATGCCCCCAGTGATGTATCTGTTGCGGAGACATATAAGATCAAAGGCTTCCCTAGAATGGGAGGCATCAAGATAGGCAGATTTGATAGATACTTCTTGATATGGTTAAAGTTGTTCTCACATTCTTCATTCCATGCAAAGGTCACACCTTTATGTAATGTTTTTGTAAAAGGTTGTGATATGTCTGCTAGCTGTGATATGAATCTTCTGATAGATTGAACTCTTCCTTGCAATGTCCTCATTTGACTAATATTCTTTGGAGGTTGCATTTCCATGATAGCCTTTACTTTAGCTAGATCAACTTCAATGCCCTTCTTTGAGACTATGTATCCTAAGAGCTTTCCAGAAGTGACACCAAAAGCACACTTCTTAGGATTTAGTCTGAGACTAAATTTTTCCATTCTGCCTAGTATCTTGCTCAAGTCATTTAGATGTTCATCTCTAATCATAGATTTTGCTAAAGTATCATCAACATAATCCTCCATAGTCCTATGCATCATGTCATGAAAAATAGATGTCATAGCTCTTTGATATGTAGCACCAGCATTTTAAAGCCCAAATGGCATGACATTCCAACAGAAGGTGCCCTATGCACATATAAAAGTAGTTTTCTCTTGATCCTCTGGAGCAATTTTTATTTGATTATATCTAGAAAAACCATCCATTAGAGAATACATCTCAAAGCCCGCAGTCATGTCCACTATCATAGCGATGTTAGGTAGTGGAAAATCATCCTTAGGGCATGCTCTATTGACATCTCTAAAGTTTGTGCATACTCTGATTGATTTATCTGGTTTTGAAATAGGTACAATATTAGAGATCCACTCTGCATAGTCAATAACTCAGATGAATCCAGCTTTCAAGAGTTTCTCTGATTCAACTTTTACCAAGAGTACAACATGAGGATACATCTTTCTCAACTTTTTCTTGACAGGTTTGACATTTGGAGGTATAGATAAATGATGCATTATAAGATTAGGATCCAACCCTGGCATATCTAAATATTTCCATGCAAATTTGATCTTCTTTTCTATTAGGAATGTTGTGAAATTTTGTTTCTCTTCTTCTGATAAAGATTGTGCTACATGAATCAATTGTGGTTCTTCTGTTGTTCCCAAATTGATAGATTGAGTGGGCTCAATTAGAACTAGAGATCTCTCCTATAAATGACTCAGAAGGACATCAAATATCTCATCCTTAGGCACCTCAAAGAGGTTTTCACCTTCGGATACGTCTTTTATCTTTACTTTTGTATGTTCTGAGACTGCCACAAAGTGGTTTTCACCCTCATAACTCCTTTTCTTTTTATTCTTATTCTTATTTTTCTGACTAAGATATTTGATGTCTGACTCTGTCATGCTAACATTCAGTTCATTGATGGAAGTACTCATAGGCTCAACTGCATTGAGGTAGCAAGCAAGGGCATAGTCATTTAGGAAGGTATAAATACCATGGCTCAGATTTGTGGAGGTTTGATCAATAAGGTTTGGATATTGGATAGTCAAAGTGGGGAAGGATTGGGAGATAGTGTTTATGGATATGGATCTATCATCATTAGTCCCAACCTGACGCTCAAGTTCAAAGGTGATATTACAACTTAAGATGTTCAATTCATGAATAGGCTCAATGTCATTGTGGGAGTCCAATTCAGCCATAGGTAGATTAGACTCGATAGGTTCATCATTTTGCTCTAGACTTACATTGGGTTCAGGTGCATATTGGTGAATAACATCAACATGTTTCTCTGTAATAAGCTCATCTTCTTCTAGGATGGCTTCCCATTCATAGTCATTAGATTCTTCATCTACGCCTCTAGGAAATATGAGAACATGAGTAAAGTCAGGATGAATACCCCAAGAAGGGTTACCCTCAGATTCTGATTTGAATTCATACTCATGAGAATCTGTCTCAGAATAACTACCACCTTCCTCTTCTTGATTGTTTTCAAGATTAGCTGGTTCTTGTGTTGCAACTATCTCTTGATTGATAGTAGGTTCTTGTGTTTCTACTACATTAATTATTTTGATTGGATCATCTTTATCATCAAGAAGGTCTTTGATTTCTTTAGGCAAACACTCATAAGGGATAAGTTCAGAGCTATCTGAATCACTATCTAATGGTTTGATTTCTTCCTTAAGAAGAGGTTCTCTTGGTGCGATCTACTCTATGACATGAGAACAATTACCTTTGAGGTGGAAGGGTTTCTTTTTAAAGCCTAGGCCAACAATATATTTGTTTTCCCTACCAGTATGTGAAATAGGTGTTATAAGACCTCTCCTCTGACTCTTAGAGGTCCTTTACTTGAATATCCCATCTTAGCTATTAATTTATCTCTTGGACCATATGCCTTAGAAGGAATTTTGGATACTGTAGAATCACTAGTTTGGACAACTTGAGATTGAGGTTCGTCTTTGTAAAGCTATGTGAGAACAGCTTCATCCTCTTCAAATTCCTGCTTGGAGACTTGTTCTGCTACAAAATTCTTTTTATATGCCTCAAGAGGTTCTTTAGAATCTGGTTTGGACTATTTTAAAGATTGTCCATTCAATCAATAATAACAACTCTAGCATACTGTGTCAACCTTACACTTAGGTTTTCCTTAATACATCTTCGATAGGTAGATCCATCTTTTGCCACTTAATCTCCTTCGTAGATCTTAGGGTTAGGTCAAATTCATTGAATCCTTCCAACATTATGTTCTTCATCCATCCTTCTAGAAACATCTCTAATCTCTTTATGGAATCACAATAAAATGGTTTACAATGCATTAAATGCTCCATACATTCAATAAATAAAGTCAACATGATTTACATAATCCAAGAATTTAAACATGTCAGCTAGACATCTGAATTCTCCCTCTAATGTAAATTACTAACGCTTGGTCAATACTGTGTTCAAATCCTTGGTCATCACTACGTAGTTCGGTCACCACTGAAACTATTTCCTTAGCTAATGTTGTCTTCCTCAGCAATAAACTGATGTTTGGTCAACATTGAATTTACTCGACATATACTAGCTCGGTCGACACTAACATCACTCGGCTCAAACTAGATTTATTCACTTTTGCTCGGTTAAGCCTACTTGTTTAGTCTTGCTTCTTACTTAGATAAACAATACATTATCTTATCATTGTGCCACATAATCAAGTACCCATTGAAGTATCAAGATAACTCAACCTTTCCTTAGGTGCTATTATTATCATCCTTTCCCTAATCTTTCTCAACAATCAAATAGATATAGTACTTTCTTAGATAGCAACAGTCTTACTAGTTAAGGTTTGACATCAATGACAATACAACAATTTCTTCAATTGCAGTTTCCAACACTTAACATCATTGAATTTAACATCGGTCAAAGAAGAAGAAATCTCTATCATAACTGAGTTGTGTTCCTTCTTTTGTCTCATTTGATCAATTGTCATGGGTCTAAGAGGTGGTGGAGTGTAGTTGTTATCCATAAGATTCAGTGAAGATTCTCCAATCCCAGATAGATACAATCTCATCATGCTTTGCCATGTTGAGAAACTTTCCTTATTCAACTTAGGCACTTCTCTCCTATACATCTTTGGATCTTTCACTCAAGTCTTTTAAACTTATCTCTTATAAATACTTAGCTCTGATACCGATTGTTGGATTATGGAGAGGAGGGGGGGGGGGGTGAATCAGTAATCCCTGATTACAAATACCTAAAAATATTTTCTCTGATGAACTCAGTGATAACTTGGTAAAACACACTTCACTATTTACCGACAATAGTAAATAAACTTTAACAAGCAGTAAATCATTGGCATAATTCATTCAACACATTTAACACCAGTATTTAACATGGAAACCAAGCTTTGGGAAAAACCGTTGTGGGAATTATCACCCACTAAGAAAAATACTCTTCTAAAGTATGCCCGGTTAAGAGCCAATCCAGTTAAAGATTACAATACACATTGTTAGGTGTGACTCGGTCAAGGGATTTACCTCAGATCTATTAGGATCTTCATCCTGTTAGGAGTGGATTGGTTAAAGGGCTTTAAACACTCTTTTAGAATGCTACCTTTTGCAAGGATTTTATAATAATACTATTAAGTCCACTCTGTTAAGATATTTCTCTATTACAAATGCCAATAAGAAACAATAAATAAATTGACCTATAAATTTGCAAATATCTTTGCATAACCAAATCTTTTGTGTTCTTTTCTATCTTCACTTCAATTCTTCACTTTCCAATGGCATCACCACTTCATCAGATCCTTCTTTTCCCACTCGGAATCTCTTTGTTCCTTCACTGCATCAGTCGGTGACACTTCCTTTATTCAATTTTGCCAACAATTTGTTCATACAAATTCATCTTTTATATATATATTTTTTCTACTTAATCTCTCTATTACATTTTCCTTTGATCAATCTTAGCCATCCAATTCATTATACCTTGAATCTGGATCTCGGTAACATGTTTTAATTTCACCTAGGAACTTGAACTTTTCTTGAAACTTGTTCCTTTTCTTTTTTTCATTTAGATCTTGTTTGTAGATCATCATCATGAATTTTCATGACCGTAGATCTCTATAACTAACTTTTATTATCATCGTAACCATCCATCTCATTATAGATAATCATTAAATTTCATCCCAATCCTTATATTTAATTCTTGTTCCTTGCTCAGTGTCCTCCATCTCTATTTTGGTTAACTTCGCTCGGTGCCTAAAAATTTCTTTTCTGTTTGGTGCCTTTAGTTACTTTGCATTTACCAAAACATACATCCTTTTACCTTTACCAAGTGACTTTTCCAGCTCGGTAGCCAAAACAGTTTAACTTATCGACATAAAAAATCTTCATCACCATGCTTTACCGACTTAACATAATCATATGTTAGGTATAAAACAATTATATCATGAAAACCTTTTAATTTTAGGCACACACACATTAATTAATTTCACATACATATTGTCCTGAATAGTTTGATATGGCAAAAGCATAGGCTAAAACATATCCTCTTCATTTGAACCAACTATGCACTCTTCTAACTCAATATCATTATCAACAAAAAATGATGGCACTTCATTATTTGAATTTTCATCATCAGATTCATCTAATTCATGAAAAGATGAATCAAAATCATCATAATTCTAAACATTATCATTTCCTTTATTTGATGAATAACTTTCTTCTTTCTCTTCTTCGACATTAAACCACAAACTACTTCTTCATATAGAATTATTAATAGAAAAACTAGTAAACATATTATGTGGTGTGAAACCCAAATGCATATCCATCTCTGTATCAACATTATTATAAAAAAATTCACTAACCATTTCAACATTAATGTGAGGAACAACTATTGTTTGCAACAAGCACTCTTCACTCACATTCATATTTGGAACACATACAACAACATAATTAGTATGATAAACATAGACTTCAACACCTCGATAATGAATATTATTTATTGATTCACACCTTTCTTCAAAATTATATGTTTTGTGAAAATGAACACCAATAGATAGAAAACCTCTCTTAATTTTATATTTTAAATTATTCTCGATGTCCATTTCTATCATAAAAGCCTGATGCAAAGTCTTAGGCTCTTTATCTCTCAACAAGAAGCCCATCTCTTCAGTGAAAGTGTTAGAATTTAATCTTTCCTTGGTATATATTATGTATTTAAAAGGATAAACCAAGGTATCCTATTGTATTCATCCTCTAGTCCAAGTGGGAGGACATGTCATATTTGTAATTCCTTTAATAAGGAAAATATATATTCCTCCTTATGAGGAATCCTACACTTGCCTCACACACTAGTGAAATGTGGCATACATAGAAATAGGAGTTACAATGTAACTCCTTTCTCACATCTCTATTAAGAGATGGCTCTCCTTCTCTCATTTGATGAGATTCTTCTTCTTCTTGAACATTGTATGAGCTAAGCTCTCACTCTATCTCTCTCTCTCTCTCTCTCTCTCATTCTTAGGCATTTTTGCCACTTTCATTATATCACGGGTTTTTTTTTATGCTTTTCCCCCTTCAAAATATTGTCTCCTTGTTGCCTTGTGCTTTGGTGAATGCTCCTAGTTTTTTGATTATTCATGGTAAATCTCCATTTCCTTGCTCATTGATTAAACAATTTCTTAATTCTCTATATTTTGTTATTATTTCGACATGGTATCAGAGCAGGTTGGTTTAATCGTGTTTTGAGTGTGTAGGTAAAGGAGCTACCATATCTTGGTGCACTCCAAATTCGGAGACGTTTAGAGAGATTTGAATCTCATTTTAGTTCTTTCAGTTAGTTCTACGCAATATCATTGTGAACTAATTTTATTTAGTTTAATTATCAGTTCATTTATATAGTTGATAATTACTAATTTAGTTTCTAATTTTTTTATATATTCTCAATAGATATCGGTTCTTTTTATCATTGCAACTTCAAAATTAAATATCAGTTCTTATGGTTTTTTATCATTGCAACTTCAAAATTAGAATGTGCATGCGTTCTTTTTCCTTTCCTAATCATTTGCATTGTAATTTTAGTTCATGCACTCTAATTTAGCTTCTAAATTTTTTGTCATCTCTCTTATTAATCTTATTCATTTCCATTCATACATTTTTTTTAGTTATTGTATTGGTGATATTAGGTTGCATGCGTTGTTATTCATTGCTTTGTTATTTTAGGCATGCATGCATTTTTTTTTTTAAAAAATATTCATTGCATACATTTTTTTTTCCTAAATAGAAGGTTACTGTCAAGCACCACTTGGTTGCAAATAGAAGGTGATAGCATTTTGTTCCTCCCATTCACAATAGTTCTTAGCATTCACGATATTTCCTTTGCATGCAATGCTCTGTGAATCTTTGTATGCATTTTTTATATATCCTTGCATGCGTTTTCATTTCTCTTTACATAATAATATAGATTTCCTCATACTAGCAATTCCTTCTTCACTGCTGTTCAATCCTCTCTATTTTTTTTTGTCTGGTTATCTTTCATTGCATGCGCTGTTTGTTAGAATAGAGTTTTGTAGATTGAATAGAGTTTTGTAGTTCCTTCGTAGTTTTGTTAGAATAGAGTTTTGTTAATGCATGCACTCTCCATGGTTTCCAATTCATTGCTCTTTGCTTGTATCACTATTTTTTTAATAGCATCACTGATCTGCATTTTTTTTTTCTAATCTTCTATATCCTTGCATTCTTCTTCCCCTAAAGCATAGCATCGTGGTGCCCTCGGGGAAGGATTTGTGGATATAATCTTATCAAGAACATAGTGGCAGACACCAACGGTGGTGCACAAGGGCTATGCAATCTCCTGCCTCCGCCAGCCTTACATGCGCAAGATTTTTGAGGTCACGCATTTGATTCTCGCTTTGTTATTATTTTGAAAGGTGAACTTTACGTATATCTTTAAATCACAGGTTCCCCACTTTGGTCAGATGGCTTCTGCTCACAAACCCTAAGGCCGCTCATTTGAGTATTGTGCGTGAAATGATCCTTGGGCCCTTTGATCCTCACTTGGAATGCTAAAAAAAATTGTGATATTTACGATTTGTGATATTTGGAGGAGCGCTTTGGCTACAGATTGTGTTGGTCAAGCTATCTTTTAGTTGAGGATTTATTGACAGTCTACACCTATGCCGTATTGCCAAGCTGCATTATTATGTGAATTGAGACTTGGCCATTTTTGCCCTAGTTGTCCCATTTGCCACCAAACTGCAATCTCCTTTTATCCTGAAGCTTCGCTAGTAAAGCCCTACATTGTGCAAACCTGGTTGTTTTATGGGAATAACTTCAATAGGATTATTGCGTGCTTCAAAATCGAGTGGCAGCATACTTCGTAGGCGACATCCTCATGCAGATCGTAGCCTACTTTGAGCTTGTTTAGGGTTTTCCCTCTCTTTGTCACCACAGGACCGCTTGGTTGGCAGAAGCTATTTTTTTTTTACTAGGAGGCTTGGAATCAGGTAATCTAAGCTCGCCAAGATCACCTAACCCTTTAATTTGGTAGCATATAGGGTCGCATTTGTTGAGTTTTTTTTATTTAAGCCTTCTCTTCCATTGAATATAGATGTGAGGGATAATTATTATAGTTTATGATAATATAAGTTGGTGTATTACATTAAATTTAGGTTTAGATTTAGTTTTCATTAATAATCTACCGCTATTTTTTTTTGAATTTATTTAGCATAGAATATAAGGATTTATTTGTTGTTATAATAAAATTTTTGTTCGACGGTTTTGTTCTAGCCTAATAACTATAGTTTCTTAAAAATTGGTTGTGTTTTTAAATAGGTTTTAGCTCTAGTGTTAAGGGTTTTTAGTTAGATTCAATTCAGTTTCCTAACACATTCATTACAAGTTTGAATACTTTATTATTAACTTTTTTAGTATATTTGTTTCCTAACATTCTTTGCAGGTTCGAATCTTATTTAATATTTACATTTCTCTTATTGCATGCATTAGTTTTAGTTCTTTTTTGCTTGCAATAGTTTTTTTTAGAGTTTGTATGCATTTCTCTGTAGAGTATTTCTAGAGATTGTAACGGGCTTCATTAGATTTAGTTCTCCTTCTCATTATTTTAGTCATTATTTGGATTTAGTTCCATTCTTTGGTTTCATTAATGTTTGTTTTGCAAGATTGTGTTGCCTTTCCTTTGTTATCAGGCTATTTAGTTTTCTTTCTCTTTGCACGTAAGAGATCCTTGTTGTTATCAGTTAATCTATAACATCTTAACCGAGATCTTTTTGCTTCTTTGTGTTCTTAGTTTCTATTTTTTACCTCTACCAGTTGTTTCTTTTTCCTTGCATGCCTCCTTGGCATAAGCTTTTATAGCTTTCTATTGTTGCATGCAAGTGTAAATAGTTTGATCTGAGTTCTTTTCTAGGTTTTGTTAAGTTTTTTCATTCTTTTTAAGTGTTCTTTACTTTAAATCTTGTATTTAACCATGACCACCCTGATGCCAGAAATAAAGTTAACTATTACAAATTATCATGCATGGAAAACGCATATGACCTTCATCTTTAGATTCAAACATATTTTAGATATTGCAACTAATGCTAGTTCAAAACCAACAACCTCTTCTCCTCAAGCTGACCAAATTGCTTGGTAGACTAAAAATGAGGAAGCACTTGGTTTAATCAAGATCTCCTTAAGTCTTGAATTGTATGTCTTAATTTCTACTTGTACAGAAGCCCATCAAGCTTGGGACATTCTAAAAAATACCTATGCCAGTGCAGACGAGACTCAAAAAATCCAGCTTCAAGACCAACTTGAAGACCTCAGGTATACTGATTTCAACTTTGTTGATGATTTCTTGCTCAAGTTTGATTCAATTAAAGTTTTACTAACTGATTTACAAGTTACTCTCTCTGATTTAAGGATAATCTACATAATTATTCGTAAATGTTTTTCTAGACAGTTCCAACAGTTTATTACAAATATTTACTCTCAGTTAGCTATTCCTTCTTTAGCATCTCAATTAACTTATGTCATCTTTCAAAATATGTTGCGTCAAGAGGAAGAAAAATTGATTCAATTTGGTATAATTAAAACTCACGAACATGCCTATGTCTCTCAAAGTCAAAATAGATCTTCTCACACTAATCAAAATAACCAAAATTATCAAAGATCAAACAATACTAATAATTCAGGCCAACAATTTAATGATCATTACAATTCTAGGCCTTCCAATAACTCTCATAATAATAATCATTCAAATAGGCCTCATTGCACCTATTGTAGTAAAAATGGTCACTTAATACATAACTGTTTTAAGAAATAAAAGGATGATCACCATAATTCTCAAAACTACTCAAATGGAAAATCTAATCAATCTCTTTCTGCTTTTACTGTCTGTTTTAATGCTTCTAAACCATTGGACTATGGTGCATCTCAACATGTTTCATCCCATAAGGAAGTCTTTGATTCTTTGCAACCTGATTCTATGAATACTCCTATTTCTTTAGCTGATAATTATTGTTGTCAAGTTGAAGGAACTGGTAATGTTTCTGTTCCAAATGGTAAATCACATGAGGTGCTTTATGTTCCTGATTTGAAAGCTAACCATATTTCTATTCCTCTTGTTTCTGCTCCTAACATTAAGGATAATAATAATGATAATAATGAACATAAAGATAATAATGATACTCCTAATGATTTTGTTCCTTTTAGTAGTAGCAATGATGATGATGATGATGGTAATAATCTGTTTACTCCTCCTTGCTCTCATGTTGATGATATGTTTGACCAAGAAGAGGAAATTATATCTAACTTTCTTAATGTTACTTTGCAAGATATGTTTATTACTCAAGATGAAATTCATGATGATAGTACTAATCTTATGATTGTTGTGGAGGTTAATGATAATAATGCTTATATTAAATCTCCTCTTAATGCTTCATATTATGATGAATACGCTACAAATTTTCTTTATGCAACTGAAGATTGCATTTATGATTCTATGACTCATGATTCACAATATAATTTTTCTTTCCAAAGTGTTACTGATTCAGCACTAGGTGATCCCAATAATGGGTACTCTACTAGTGGTTTTTGCCTTATTGCTTGCTCAGGTGTTGATTATGCTCCACCTCTATTTTTTTACTAGAAATGAATATAAAGAATGCCTAAATGCATCTCAAGAATCTCAATGGTCACTTAAAGATTTGGGCTCCCCTCAACAAGCACATACACTTTTGTTCTCTCAAAGTGCCATTCACTTTTCCAAAAGTCCTATGTACAATTCAAGCTCCAAAGCACAAGTTGAAGATATGCAAGATGATCAAGCCAAAGACATCCTAGTGAAGACTCTTTCAAAAGAAAAATCTCAAAATCATTGTAAACATTTGGGTTTGATACCTATTGATGTAATTACCCCAAGTAAAGATTAAAGGGGGGTGTTAGAATTTAATCTTTCCTTGGTATATATTATGTATTTAAAAGGATAAACCAAGGTATCCTATTGTATTCATCCTCTAGTCCAAGTGGGAGGACATGTCATATTTGTAATTCCTTTAATAAGATAAATAGATATTCCTCCTTATGAGGAATCTTACACTTGTCTCACACACTAGTGAAATGTGGCATACACAAAAATGGGAGTTACAATGTAACTCCTTTCTCATATCTCTATTAAGAGATGGCTCTCTTTCTCTCATCTGATGAGATTCTTCTTCTTCTTGAACATTGTATGAGCTAAGCTCTCACTCTATCTCTTTCTCTCTCTCTCATTCTTAGGCATTTTTTCCACTTTCATTATATCATGGGGTTTTTTTTATGCTTTTCCCCCTTCAAAATATTGTCTCCTTGTTGCCTTGTTCTTTGGTGAATGCTCTTAGTTTTGTGATTATTCATGGTAAATCTCCTTTTCCTTGCTCATTGATTAACAATTTCCTAAATCTCTATATTTTGTTATTATTTTAACAGAAAGAACCTAAATAAATGACTAAGCATACTTTATCATTGGGCCTATAGCTTCTCAAAATATTAACTAATGTCTTTGTAAATCTGATATTAAATGATGGAACCAATTCATCTTCCTCAATCCAAATATCCATCAATATTCTCAACACATCACTTGCATTTATTCTTTCAACAAAATGCTCCATGAAAGTTGCACTTAATTCTTCCCAAGAAGAAATAGAACCTATTAGTAAGAAAGAAAACCAATCCCTAACATCTTTCTTCAAAGTTTGAACAAAGAGCTTCATGAAAACATCCTCATGAAAGATCTTATAATCAGATCAGAAAATTCTTGCAAATGATTACTTTCCGAATCAAATCATTTCCCATTAAACTTTGGTAAATGCTTCCTAATCTCACTAGGAATTTCATTAGGGAAACCATGAATTCCATTAAAGCATAATGGCACATATCTTTCCATCGAGAAGCTACTATAAAAATTAGACATGGGTTGTACACTTTGAAAACTCATGTTTGACAATCCCCAAACATATACATATAAATCACACACCCATTTATAAAATTCTCACATCTGAAACTTGCAACATAAAAATATACTTCTCTATCACAAAACTCAACATACTTCCTCAATTGAATACATAAACTGGAAAATACAAATTAGAAATATGCAAAACTCACTTTCTTACAATTGCATTCCTTCTCTTGGGTCTCCATGATGGGGGAGCACTAATTGTTCCTTGATTTCTCATTGGGAATCCACTCATTGAAGTATTATGAATCTCACCCTCTAACTTTTCATCGGGATGCTGCTTCATCCATGATCTTGTGAACTTTCTTCTCATCTTGTATACTTTTTAAAATACAATTTTTTTTATTCAGCACTGGTGTAGAGACTCAAGTCACACCCAATATAAATTGGGAAAGATTTTTTATGAAAAATTGCAAGAAAAACTCTTACAATATCTCAACCTACAAGAAAAACTTGACTCCTCACAAGATATCAACCTTGGATGACATTTTTTTTTAATCTCAAACACAAAACAATATCCTTCCACCCTAAATTATGAAAATTCAATATCAAGTATGTGCAATCTCAATGGACTAACTAACTAGTCTGAATCATTAACAAGACAAGAAGCAAGCTCAACTATGAATTGTGTCAACACAAGTTATAATATCTTCCCCAATAGAGTCACCATTTTATTGTTTCCCAAAATGGTTTTACACTATAAGAAGCTACCAATACACTCATTACCAATTCTAAAGAGTTTCCAACTCCAATTATCAAAACCCCTTGAATGACTAGACCAACTGACATGGATACTAATTCCCTCTACATTTTAGGCTCTGCAAAACCAAGGCAGGTAGACCTTAATGGCCTTTAAATCATTCACTTATACACACAACTAACATTAACACAAATAAAAAATCTCACAAGAGGCTTAACAATAATAAGAAAATATTAAGTAATGGCTAATTACTCATTGATTCTTGATTGTTATGGAGCATGAGATAAAAAAACTCAAAAAACTTATACAAAAAATAAAGATATTCTTGATTTAATCATTTATGCAACAAGAGCAACCTAGATATGAACAAAAACAAATATGTAAAAACCCACAATAGCTAAGATCAGTGCCTTATCCCATTGGGCCTTGGAGTCATAATAAATATATATATTGCACAATAGAGTTTCACTAATAGAATAAGATCTAAGAATATTTTCTTACAATATTCTTTATCAAAAATCCCACCCCATCATACTTTTTAGATTCCCTAGACAAACCCAACAAATTTGAAACTCCTTTCAAGCATTTGATTGACCCCTTAGATCAAAGCATGATTAGGAATTACATATCTCACAAGAAGACACTAAATGTGAATGTATCATCTTAAAATGGAAGCACTTCCATGCTAAGAGTATTTATCCCTCCGAGTAGGTGTTTTGGGATCATGTCAAGCACCTTGAATGGGTCCTCGGCTTTGATCTAACATTTTCTTTGATTCTGCCCACTATTTCCACTTCTTTTCTACATAATTCTGGCATCCTGAACTAAAATTCTAAGATTCTTGACTTTTGGGTCAAAGGTGACATTTTTGGGTCAAGGATGACCTCATCCCTAACCTAGGGCAAAGATGACCTTGTCTTTGACCCCAGGTTCAAATTTTAAGTTTCCATGATTTTCGGATGTCAGGTTTCAGAAAGTATTATTTTCCCGCTTCCAGGTCGGTTGTTTTGGTCTCTGAAATGGTAAAATCTTAATTATATTTAATTTAAGTCCATTTCTAAAGGGTTGAGGCCTAATTAGAATTTAATTCCCCAAGGTGGCCCCTCTAGAGGATTGTGCCCTAGATCACTATAAAAGGAAGCCTTCCTCTCTCATTTTCCATCATGCTCAAGCACTCTCAAGGAGACATTGGTGATCAAGAAAGAATTCATTCAAGCAATCTTCCATTCAAGCATTCAAGAAATCATCCTCTTCTCCATTCAAGTTCTCCATTGAAGATCTAGGATTCAAGCATTCAATCCTTTGAAGGAATTTGGTTCAAGCATGCAAGATTCATCATTCAAACCCTAGATCTAGCCATCATGATGGTGTGATATTACTTCAAGATCCATTCATTCTTCCCTCAAGGTGGATTCCAAGCATACAATCATGGAGTTTTGATTTATATTTGTTGATGTTATGTTCAAGCTTTCATATCAATATATTTGATTACATTTGAAATATAATTGCATATCTATTGAATATCATAGCTTTATTGTTAGATCTACTTCTACTAATTTTTAGCATTCTTTATTTAAATTCCATTATTAAGGTTGATTCCAAACTAGAGTTTGACTAAGGCAAACCCCTACCCCAACAAATAAAATCATTTTTCTTGCAGGTATAGGTGCGGGATGGTGAATTAAAGTGTAGATTTGGATACCCTTTTTGCCAAACTTCTAAGATCCGCAAACAAAGTCAAAGTTGACCTTCAAAATATTAATGTACCCTTTGACTTTTTATCGGGTTACAAGACTACCTGTTGTCAGAAAGATAAAAGTTTTTTGGGTTTTCTTCATCTCGACATTTCCAGTCCAG
Organism: Chamaecyparis obtusa; assembly: GCA_027943335.1. NCBI lineage: Eukaryota > Viridiplantae > Streptophyta > Pinopsida > Cupressales > Cupressaceae > Chamaecyparis > Chamaecyparis obtusa. The sequence continues at coordinate 179,185 of BSBK01003650.1, forward strand.
GACAGGTTGCAAAATTGCTCGAAACTGTACACAGGCACCAGAAAATAGGTATTTCCAAATTAATTTCATCATGAGGTATGTATCTTATTTTATCTAATTTCAAGTATTTCTCTTACAATTCAAATGTATGTGTAAAATATTTGGCTTTGGGGTCTCTTTTATGTGCAAACCATTGTTCTAGGGCCTCATCCATATTTTATCTTATACATTTTGGTGAACCCGACATACTTACCCCTTTCTTTTGTGGAATTAGATGCCCTATTGTGTTTATGGTGTTTGATTTCCTTTTCATGCTTATAAGTTTTCATTTGAATGCATTTGGATATATCTAGATTTATTTTCTATGCATTTCTTTATTTGTTATCATGTGGCATAAGTTATTTTCAAATGCCTTATTGATAGGGATGATAATCCTCCTATTTGGGATGAACCTTTGGATTTGGATGTTGATTAATCTCTTCCTAATGAAACCATTGTGAATGATCCCTTGGATAAAGATATTGATTTACCCTCTCCTCATGAGGAATATTTGATACAAGAGGGTGATTTATTAATACATGATGATAACTCTTTTTCTAAAACACATGTAGACATTTTAGTGAAAGAAGATGATAGTATAGATCCTTTACCTCCATTTGGGATTCCTTCTAGTGATGAGGCATTAGTGGAGAATGATATTGAATAGTGGTAAAATGGATTCACCCCTATTCAAATGTAAAGGGGGAAATATGAGACCTATTCTCAAACCCAAATTCCCCAAAGAAGAGATCCGATTTGATCAACCAAAAATTTAATGCACAATCGAATCAATTTTATGGAAAAGAGTAGAAAGAGAGAGTAAATCCAATATTTCCCTATGTGGAGGATTATGTTTAGAATATAGAATAATTGAAATACAAGTACTAACCTCAAATTAGGGCAGATTTGGAAAATGTTGAATTCTGATGTTTGTGTGCACTTTCAGGAAAACCTAAAACCTATCTTGGACTGGAAATGCCGAGACAGAGAAAACTCAAAAATATTTCCTCAAGATGGCTCAGCATGGGTTTGATCCTCATAAAAGGTTAAATACCACATTCTTTATTTGAAGTCTGATTTGAATTCTGTTCGCAGATCCTGAAAGTTTGCCAAAAAGGGTATCCAAATTTGCTCTCAGATCTGAAACTCCACACCTATACCTACAAGAAAATGAGGGTTTTTGTTGTATGGGGGGTTTGCCTTGGTTAAACCCTGGTTTAGGAATTAACCTTAAAATTGAATTGAAATGTATTGTGCGTAAACAAAGTAATTGAAACAAATCACCTCACTTATGTTGAAGTCCTTGTAGAGGATTCAAATCCTCAAATCCACAAGTAGGAATGCTTCAATGGATATAGGATGTCTCCAATCAATGGTATTTGATCTTCAACACCAATCTTGACTTGATCTTTTCATATAAGAAGGCTTGAATGAATGGAGAAGGATGGATCATCAAAGGGGGCTCCAAAGAGATTGAATCCTTCAATAGCTAACAGTGGATCTCCTTGATGAATGGATGCTTGAACACTTGAATTCTTGAAGACTTGCTTGCACTTGAGAGCTCTAGATGCTTGATTGCAAAACTTGATTATGAGATATGAAAACTTGATGTGAAAATGAGAGAGGAAGGCCTCCTTTTATAGTGATCTAGGGCACACTCCTCTAGATGGGCCACCTTGGAGAATTAAATCCCAATTAGGTCCTCACCTTTAGAAAATATAGCTAGATTAAATACAATTAAAGGTTTTACCATCTTGAAACCCGAAATGGCCGACTTGGAAGCGGGAAAATAAATTTTCCGAAAGCCTGAAGCTCGGAGATTCTAGAAATTGAAATTTTGGAGGAAGGGGTCAAAGTCGAGGTTGACCCTGACCTAGTCAGGGTCTTAGCTTGACCTTGAACTAGTCAGGGTCTTAGCTCAACCCTGACCTAGTCAGGTTCTAACTTGACCTTGACCCTGGTCTGAAATTGACTCAGAACCAAGTCAGGAGGTCTCGGGGATGCCTAGAAACCTAGCACTGATGCCAGAACAGGATAGAATGTCAGAGATAGACATAAAATCCTATGATTACTATGATGAAGCCCAAGAGGATCCATTTCTAAATCCTACCTAGAAATAGAGCTATGAAAGAGGGAAATTCAGGAGAATCCTTAAGATCCTAACCCTAATTTCATCTAGAATGAAGAAATCAAGTGCGGGGAAGAAGTGGAAAGCGGGGAGAAAATCAAAATACATGCAAAGACCTAATCAAAGTGCTTGACATGACCCCAAACCACTTACTCGAAGGGCTAAATGCTCTTATCATGAAAGTGCTTCCATTTTAAGATGATACATTAAGCCCCCACTTTAGCAAGAGTATGGACTTGATGAAAACTCTTGGTAAAGGAGATCAAAATAACAAGATAATCTTATCATAATCCAAGGGACAAAGAGAAACCTTAAGTCCCCAGGGACTTAAGTCTTCATCGACTCCTAAATCACAATAAGAGAAACATCTCTAGAGAGAGAATGAAGGTGTGATTACCTCACCCAATGAGAACTTATGTCCCATTGTGAACCACACAGGAAAATGGTGCAACTGGAAAGATGGAATTGAACTGCCTAGTGAATGTGGCTACTCACTAGTCAACCCATCAAGGATTTATTCTTAGGAATATTCTATTCCATAAGAATAAAATTGAAAATAAAAGAGATCCAATCTTAAGGACACTTCTGACCTTAAGGGATCAAAATATATGTGTATATTTGAAACTGGAGGGATCAAGAGATCCTAAAATATAAATCCGTGCTTTAAGGATTAGTTACTAATCCAAAAGGGAAAAAAAGTATCTTGAAAAATATGTGTATTGAAAAGTGCATGTGCAATAGGTGAGCAGAGCATATGCCCCCACGTTAAAGTCATTGCTGACACTTTAACAGGAGCAATGGCTTTAACGGAAACATAAACAACTCCACTGATTACGTTTCCACATCGAGATGCCCCCAGACAAAGACAAATCAAGGGAAATATCACAAAAACATACAAAGAACACTAAAGGGATCTACCTACCATGGGGTCAGTATGATCATAAGATAATATATATATGATATTATTGCAAATGAAGTTACATCATTCCCCAAAGAAAGTAGAACTACAATCACAAAGGAGGAAAGATCACATAAGATATACGAAGGAGAATCTTTTCAAACCATGACATGGAGACCAAAAATAATTAGTGCTACCATATCTTGAATCCGAGCAAATTATACAAGGAAACATTTACAAACAATAGCACAGTTACAACATAACATTGAACAACACATAGAAGAATAGAGATACATATAGAAGAATTTGAACAACAGTTTTGATTCCTTCATCACCTTGCACCTACTCAGTAACAAGGATCGTGTAAAAGAATCTAAATTTTTTTAGCAAACACATTACAGGAGAAGCACAGTACAACAAGCAAACACACAACAAAGCTACCATGAAGGACAAGCCAATCAAGCATGCCGCCTACTCTCCCCATCTCATTGTATATCATTTAGGGAAGGTGGGTAACTCGCAAGAGGGACTATATACAACATAGTAGGAATGATAGCCAGTTCCAAACAAGGATCCTCTTGAGAATCACTATGTTCAACACTAGGTGTAAGAGTTAATTGTGATGAAAGCATATTAGGTAAATCAATGTCAATGTCAATAGTCTCATATTCATCATTAACATCATCAGCATCAGCAAGAGTATCTTCTTCATCCAAGTTAATTAAAATAGGATCTAAGATACGAATAGAATCATCATAATCATGCATGTGAACATCATTATTAGTAGCAACATTGTCTAACACATTATGCATAGATTTTTTTGAAGAAGGTAGAGATCTTTTAGCTTTAGCATGAGCATGACGCTTTTTACGACATTCATTAGCAGAGCGATTACTTTTTGATTTATTTGAAAGAGGTTGAGAACTAGGAGGAACAATCATAGGATCCTTCATAGGTTCTTTAGGAAGATTAATAGGATTGTCAACCATAGGAGAAACAATCACAAGTTCTTTAATAGATTTGGTAGAAGGAACTTGATTAACAGAACTAGAAGCCATAGTTAAAGGAGGTATTGAAGGTGTAGGTAAAAGACCATGATTAAGATCCATAGGAGGTGAACTTAATTCAAGGATTTTATGATGTTTATAAGCTTGATATGATCAAAAAATATTATCAGGTCGAGGAGGACATGAATTAGGTAATGAAGGCCAAAAGAAATCTAGAGCAGCATAATCTCTAGGCCTAGAAGGTTGATATAGACTATGATTAATCATCTTCACTTCTCCATCATGAATAAAATTAAGACACTTATGGATAGGTGAAGAAAAAACATGTATGGTAGTCAACCAAGATAAACCTAGCTTAACTTGAAATTGATCAGAAGTAGGAACCACAACGAAGGTAGTGTTCACAATTTTTCCAAAAAATTCAATTGGCAAGGTAATAGAACCAAATGAGGGATAAAGAAAACCATTGCAAGTTTGAATCCTAATATTTGATGTATCATAGAAATCACATTGTAAGCTTTTCATAAAAATATTTTCTTCAGTGATAAGATTGACTAAGGAGGTAGGATCAAAAAGACAACCATGAGTAGGTATCTGAGCAACCCTAGCAACAATGTAAAGGGGACCATTAGGAGCTTTAATAATCTCAGAGTCATCAAAGGTAATCAAAAGTTCTTGAGGTCTTTTATTCTTGAATTGTTGTTGAGGTTTAGGTTGAGGTTTCACTTTAGGTTTATGTTTTGGTCAATGTTGAGATTGAACTTGAGGTGAGGGTTGAGGTGAAGATATAGACTTATCAATATGCTCCACTTGATTAACAACATGATTGAGATCATCCATCTTTGAATCATACACAATTTCCATAGCAGATGGTTGAGCAATAGTATTAGTATCATGTGTAGGTAAAGGGTTTGTATAAATTTGAAGGTTCTGATTAGGAGAGATAGATTGATTCCCACTACTATCCAAATTATCAACAGATAAAACCTTAGAATCAATGAGATGTTGAACCTTATGTTTTATAGAATAACATCTCTCAGTATCATGACCATTTTGATGATGATATTGACAAAAAGCATTTTGATCAAAAGATTTAGATGCAATCGTGGTAGGTAAAAGAGGTCGAATAGGAGGTAAAGTAATCATATTAGCAACTAACAACCTATTCATAATAGCATGTAAAGTTTCAGAAAGAGGAGTAAACGTATGATTTACTCAAAAAGCAGTGGATGCAAAAGTGGCATTATGAGATGCAAAAACAACCTAATCAGCAACTGCATTCACTTGTTTGTTTATCTTGATATAATTATTGAATTTTTGAAACTTGTTTGGATTAGGAGCAGCATCACTCTTATCAATTGGAACATGAGCCATTGGAGTGGTGCTCTCAAATTGACTCACTTGTAATTGATAATGATGAAGTGCTGCACAAAGTTGTTGAAAAGAGGTAAATTCAGTAAGCAGAATCTTATCTCTAATATCCTTTTGCAAGTTTGAAATAAACATACATTGAATATCAATATCACGAATAGGATAGGAAATCTGAGCATGCAAATGCTTAAATCTACCAATAAATTCAGTCAATTTTTCTTTAGCACTTTGTTTACAATGCATTAAATCAGTCAACGACACATATGGGCCAATATTATTTTGAAATTGTTGAATAAAGGCATTAGCAAGTTGTAGAAAGGAATCAATTGAATAAGGAGGCAAGGAACAATACCATTGCAAGGCCTTGTCACGAAAGGTTCTAGCAAACAATTTGGCTAAAATCCTATGGTCATGAGCATAATCACTACAAAGGATTTGAAATGTTTTAACATGATGAACATGATCTCCTTTTCCATTATAATTCTCAAGATGAGGCATCTCACCTTGCTGAGGAACAAGAGTACGAATAATATCCCGGGACAAGGGACTTCCCATGTCACATGTAGGAATACTAAATTTATTTTGAGTTAAGGAAGCAAGTTGTTGTTGTAAGGATGATACAGTTTGAGCCAAACTAATGATGGTTGAATCATTAGAGGAAATAGGGTGAGTAGCAACATTAGACACACTAGGTAAAGTGTAAGAAGCTACAGGAATAGAGGACACAACTGGAGGAACACTAGGAACTATAGTTGGAAGTGGATTGGAATAAGTAAAAGGAACATTATGATATGAAGATTGTGATGTAGGAAGGGACACAGGAGGAACACTAGAGGGAACCATCATAGTCACCAAAGAAGGAGTATAGATAGGAATAGTAGGTAAAGGATTAGAAGGAGGTTCAACACTAGTGATAGGAGGAATTAACCCTAAATCTTGAGCATCTTGAGATAAAGGTTTAACATTGGAATGCACAAGATGAGTAATACCACACAAGAGGTTAACACCTTGATCACTATCATGGAGAACTTTCTTAAGAGCCTCTATAGCTTGAATGGAATCTTGATTATGGTTTTCTTGAAGAAGCCAATTACCCATTTTATCAAGTTCAGTGGAAAGTTTTTGGACTTGTTCAAGAGGAACTCTTAAAGCATCATCCTCATCATGAGATGAGTGAGAAGAGTTTTGCTCCATAGTAGGATTGGAATCATGAAGAATCAAGTTATCATCGGGGATCCTAAGGAAAGGAGAAGAAGATTCAGGATCAAAGGCACCCATGAGTCTATGACTTCTTCTAACCAGAATGTTATAAGTAGGACTAGTGGTAGTAAAGCTCATAAACCAAGATAATGAAAATGAACTAAACTAAGAACACATAAAGCATGAATATGAAATCAAATTAGCATGCAAAATCAATCACAAAGGACAAATCTAATACTAACAAGATAAAAGGAAAGCACAATAAGGCATCCAATTCCACAAAAGAAAAGAGAGTAAGTATGTCGGGTTCACCAAAATGAATAGTGAAGGTGAACACACACAATAAGACAAAGGGAAATATAACACCAAAAAGAAAGAGAGTAAGCTAGTCGGGTTCACCAAAATGAATAGTGGTAAAATGGATTCACCCCTATTCAATTGTAAAGGGGGAAATATGAGACCTATTCTCAAACCCAAATTCCCCAAAGAAGAGATCCAATTTGATCAACCAAAAGGTTAATGCACAATCGAATCAATTTTATGGAAAAGAGTAGGAAGAGAGAGTAAATCCAATATTTCCCTATGTGGAGGATTATGTTTAGAATATAGAATAATTGAAATACAAGTACTAACCTCAAATTAGGGTAGATCTAGAAAATGTTGAATTCTAATGTCTGTGTGCACTTTCGAGAAAATCTAAAACTTGTCTTGGACTGGAAATGCCGAGACAGAGAAAACCCAGAAATCCTTCCTCAAGATGGCTCAGCTCAGGTTTGATCCTCATAAAAGGTCAAATACCACATTCTTTATTTGAAGTCCGATTCGAATTCTGTTCACAAATCCTGGAAGTTTGCCGAAAAGGGTATCCAAATTTGCTCTCAGATCTAAAACTCCGCACCTGTACTTGCAAGAAAATGGAGGTTTTTGTTGTATGGGGGGTTTTCCTTGGTCAAACCCCAGTTTAGGAATTAACCTTAAAATTGAATTGAAATGTATTGTGCATAAACAAAGTAATTGAAACAAATCACCTTGCTTATGTTGAAGTCCTTGTAGAGGATTCAAATCCTCAAATCCACAAGTAGGAATGCTTCAATGGATATAGGATGTCTCCAATTAATGGCATTTGATCTTCAACACCAATCTTGACTTGATCTTTTCATATAAGAAGGCTTGAATGAATGGAGAAGGATGGATCATCAAAGGGGGCTCCAAAGAGATTGAATCCTTCAATAGCTAACAATGGATCTCCTTGAAGAATGGATGCTTGAAAACTTGAATGCTTGAAGACTTGCTTGCACTTGAGAGCTCTAGATGCTTGATTGCAAAACTTGATTATGAGATATGAAAACTTGATGTGAAAATGAGAGAGGAAGGCCTCCTTTTAGAGTGATCTAGGGCACACTCCTCTAGATGGGCCACCTTGGAGAATTAAATCCCAATTAGGTCCTCACCTTTAGAAAATATAGCTAGATTAAATACAATTAAAGGTTTTACCATCCTGAAACCCGAAATGGCTGACCTGGAAGTGGGAAAATAAATTTTCTGAAAGCCCGAAGCCCGAAGATTCTGGAAATTGAAATTTTGGAGGAAGGGGTCAAAGTCAAGGTTGACCCTGACCTAGTTAGGGTCTTAGCTCGACCTTGACCTAGTCAGGGTCTTAGCTCAACCCTGACCTAGTTAGGTTCTAACTCAACCTTGACCCTGGTCCCAAATTGACTTAGAACCAAGTCAAGAGGTCCTGGGGATGCCCAGAAACCTAGAACTGATGCTAGAATAGGATAGAATGTTAGAGATTGACATAAAATCCTATGATTACTGTGATGAAGCCTAGGAGGATCCATTTCTAAATCCTACCTAGAAATAGAGCTATGAAAGAGGGAAATTCAAGAGAATCCTTAAGATCCTAACCCTAATTTCACCTAGAATGAAGAAATCAAGTGCGGGGAAGAAGTGGAAAGCGGGGAGAAAAGCCAAATACATGCAAAGACCTGATCAAGGCTCTTGACATGACCCCAAACCACTTACTCGGAGGGCTAAATGCTCTTATCATGGAAGTGCTTCCATTTTAAGACAATACAAATATGAATTCCCTTAATAATCTCCCTATTAGTGATGATCTTATGGAGAATCAAGATCTTACCTCATCTCCTCCTAGGGTGTCCTCTTTTCTTCCTTCTTGTGAATCTATTTGTAGTGTTGAGACAACTAATATGGTTTTTTTGAAACCCTTGTTGACCATCAAAGGTTGTCCTCACATTACTATCAAAGGTAAACCTATGGAGTCTTTACAGTCTTTTAATGACCAAGATTCGATAGCTCACACATATCATACAAGGAATAACCCTCAACCTAATCTGGTGGTTTCTACTTCTTTGCCACCTTCTCAATCGATTCTTCCTCCACCTCATCTTCCTAGCAAGGAGTATAATTTGATAAACCAATTACAAAATACTCCTGACAAGATTTCTTTATGGGAGCTTCTTCAAACTTCACCTACCTACTATGAAGCCTTACAAAAAGCTCTAGCAACTCTTCCTACTCCACCTCCTAATCAAGAGAACATCAATCACTTCACTTTGTACAATGCATGCATGCTACTCTGTGTCCTCCTGACATTGTATTTACTCAAAAGGATTTACCTTCTAAAGAAGTTTAGAATCAATATGATGCTCTTATGGTTGCTATTTCTATCATTCATAGGACCTTGATTGATAATGGATCTTGGATTAATGTTTGTAGCATGGATATGCTCAAAGCGATTAACGCTGATCTTTCAACTATTCAACCTGACAATGTTCCTATACGTGGCTTTGATAACATTGCTAAGAACACTTTAGGCATTATTACCTTACCTATCAAAGTAGGACTGGTCATCCTAAATACACCTATTCATGTTATGCCTAGACCTCTCAATTATAATCTTCTTTTGGGTGGACCTTGGTTGCATGAGATGCACGTCGTTCCTTCCACCCTTCACTGAAAATTCACATTTATACATAACAACAAGATGTATTCACTTCATGCAGATGATGCACCTAATCCTTGTATGAATATTCAAAATCACACTACTCCTATTCCTAATAGTAATCATTCTTCCTCTAATGGTCTTCCTGGTGATGATTGGGGAACCTTGGATTTTACTCCTACCTTTATGGGAGAGTATAAGATTAATGATATTGATTTTATGAAGCAAAAAAGAGAATTTGAACAATGAGTTTTTACTTCTACTTCTAAAACCCTTTGTAATAACTTTGTCACTGCTTCTACCCACAATGAATCTATCAAACCTACTAATGACATGACATAGTGACTACTAAAGTTCTAGTGACTCCTTCTGATATGGCCTCTTGTTATGGTCTTAGTTATCATTTCCTAGTTAAACAAGGATTTAATGGTCAAGAATGTGGTAAGCATAAACAGAGAATTCAAATTCCCTTACGGAATGGGGGGCATGAACATTCTTATGGATTGGGATTTAATCCTCAATAATAAATCAATTTTAACAACATTTCAAATAACACTTCAAAACATGATGAATCTATGAATGAATTTGACCAAGAAGTTCTTTTGCCTAAACTCCTTTGTGCTAAGATGATTACTAGACCTAAACGCAAAAGGAAACCTAGTTCACACTCGAAGACTCTTCATTTTTGTTTATATCATAGATTTCATGATCACTCTACTAATGATTTTCAAGCTTTACAATATAATATTAGGAAGCTCATTGATATTAATGTTATTTATATCATGTGGCAATGATTTGTATTTAAATCCTATTTTCTCTAAATAACATTTATGTTCCTACTATGGAGCTCCACATTATGTAAACAATGTTAGCCTAATCCTTGGGGGCTCATTGTCTTGTATAGTGTTGCGAGTGATATAATAGGTCCCCTTCCATCCTTGTTCCTATGCTTGGGGGGAAAGGATGCCATCTCTTTCTTTTCTGTCTTTCCGGGATTCACCTCTTTCCTTGGTTAAGCAGTATCTATCTATTATGTGATATCCAATAATACATGAAAATTTTGGTTTGCATTGAGGATCTTTGTCCTTGATCACAACCTATTTCATTATTTGACATTGGGTTTCCATGGTTGATATATCTCTCACCTTGGAAACTGAATAGTGTGTTATCCCTCACAAGGGTTAATTTTTCACTTCTTGCATGATATCTCTTTGCATTCGTCCCTTCCATGGCCTCACAAGAGTTGTGATCTTCTTGGCTTGGACTGGGTGTTCTCTGTGGATACTGTCTTGATGTTGAAGAAGAATTTATCCTCATTCTTTTCTTTCCTTAACATGTCAAAATAGTATGTTTTCTCCATATTAAGGAGGGGGGCATATATACGGCCTCCCTCGCTCTATATTATGTATTGTTTTTCTAACCTTTTATTTTGCAACATGCTAAATCTCAGAAGGTAACACACATAAGTTGTTAAATCCTAAAGAGACACGCATTTCCAATATGCTAAATCCTCTAAAGGTAGCACACATAAGTTGCTAAATCCTGAAGGGACACACATTTCTAATATGCTAAATCCTCTGAAGGTAGCACACATAAGTTGTTAAATCCTAAAGGGACATGCATTTCCAATTTCAAATATGCTAAATCTTGGAAGTTAATGCACATAAGTTGCTAAATCCTGAAGGGCCACGCATTTTCAGTATGCTAAATCTTTTGATGGTAATGCACATAAGTTGCTAAATCCTGAGGAGACATGCATTTCATATTCATAGTGATACAAGAAGGTGGATTTATGGGTATTCTAGAAGCCACCAAAAGACACATTACAATTACAAGGCACAGTTTATGGGTGAACCTATTGGGCTCTCCCTCCTGGGTGATTCACGGTAAGATGGTCATCTTACTGGGCGAGGTAATCACTTTCTCCTTTCTCTCTTTTCACTTTCATGCTAGTAGGACTGGATCATGAAGCTATGTTATTTATAGTTTTGATCTTGTCTTTCTTATGTAATCATTTATGATTTTATGATAGATTTCCAAATATGATATTAGTATGAGAAATATTTCTTAGTGAGGTTTCTTATGCTAATTGATTTGGGTTATTTAGTGCTAACCCCTGTTCTTTTGGTTTTCTCTTTTCACACCCTCGTGTGTGTATGTTGAGTTAGAATCCTTAGCCTAGGGGCTTGTATCCTTAGCTAAGTGTTATTTTATCTCATTGTGAATCCACTTGGATCTCTTCTTTCTTCTCCTTTACCAAGAGTTTGCATTGAGTCCATACTCTTGCTAAAGTGGGGGCTTAATATATCATCTTAAAATGGAAGCACTTCCATGATAAGAGTGTTTAGCCCTCTGAGTAGGTGTTTTGGGATCATGTCAAACACCTTGAATGGGTCCTCATCTTTGATCTGACATTTTCTCTGATTCTGCCCCCTATTTCCACTTCTTTTCTGCATAATTCTGGCATCCTAAACTGAAATTTTGAGATTCTTGACTTTTGGGTCAAAGGTGACATTTTGGATCAAAGGTGACATTTTTGGGTCAAAGGTGACATTTTGGGTCAAAGGTGACATTTTGGGTCAAAGGTGACATTTTTGGGTCAAATGTGACATTTTTGGGTCAAAGGTGACATTTTTGGGTCAAAGGTGACATTTTTGGGTCAAGGATGACATTTTTGGGTCAAAGGTGACATGTCTTGGGCAAGGACGACCTCAACCTTGACCTAGGGTAGAGACGACCTCATCTTTGACTGTGGGTTCAAATTTCAAGTTTCCATGATTTTTGGATGTCGGGTTTCGAAAAGAATTGTTTTCTCACTTCCGGGTCGGCTGTTTTGGTCTCTGAAATGGTAAACTCTTAATTATATTTAATTTAGGTCCATTTCTAAAGGGTTGAGGCCTAATTGGAATTTAATTCCCCAAGGTGGCCCCTCTAGAGGATTGTGCCCTAGATCACTATAAAAGGAAGCTTTCCTCTCTCATTTTCTGCATCTCATTTTCCATCATGCTCAAGCACTCTCAAGGAGACATTGGTGATCAAGAAAGAATTCAAGAAATTATCCTCTTCTCCATTCAAGTTCTCCATTGAAGATCTAGGATTCAAGCATTCAAGCCTTTGAAGGAATTTGGTTCAAGCATGCAATATTCATCATTCAAACCCTAGATCTAGCCATCATGATGGTATGATCTTCCTTTAAGATCCTTTTGTTCATCTTCAAGATCCATTCATTCTTCTCTCAAGGTGAATTCCAAGCATACAATCATTTTGATTTACATTTGTTGATGTTATGTTCAAGCTTTCATATCAATATATTTGATTACATTTGAAATACAATTGCATATCTATTGAATATCATAGCTTTGTTGTTAGATCTACTTCTACTACTTGCTAGCATTCTTTATTTCAATTTCATTATTAAGGTTGATTCCAAACTGGGGTTTGACTAAGGCAAACCCCTACCCCAAAAAACAAAACCATTTTTCTTCTAGGTACAGGTGAGGGATGGCAAATTAAAGTGCAGATCTGGATACCCTTTTTGTCAAACTTTTGAGATTCATGAAGAAAGTCAAAGTCGACCTTCAAAATATTAATGTAGCCTTTGACCTTTTATCAGGGTCAAAGACTACCTGCTATCAGAAAGATAAAAGTTTTCTAGGTTTTCTTCATCTCGACATTTCCAGTCCGGGATAGGTTGTAGAATTACCCAAAACTATACACAAGCACCAGAAAATAGGTATTTCCAAATTAATTTCATCATGATGTATGTATCTTATTTTATCTGATTTCAAGTATTTCTCTTACAATTCAAATCTATGTGTAAAATATTTTTCTTTGGGGTCTCTTTTATGTGCAAACCATTGTTCTAGGGCCTCATCCTTATTTTATCTTATAGTGTGAATAACTCTTTGTTTTATTCCATTTAAAACTTGATTGAATCAATACACTTGAGAGATATAAATTAAAATTTTATTTGACTTTTCTACCTTTGACATAGAATAATTATATGACTACAACACTCAAAAACCTACAAAAGACTCAACACAAATTCATAAAAATACTCTATGGAAGATTTACAAGACTACCCAAAACTAGAAGAACTTGCTACTTGGAACCATAAAGATTGGAAAAACTCCAAAACTTTTGAACCCTTACAACATAGAAAAAAGGATAATATATAGAAGAGAGAGGTGATTTGGATCTGATTTGTAGATGACACATCTCTTCTTCCTTAAAATTTTCTTTGCAAAGTATACCTTCCCCTTTATCCAACTAAAAATAATTGACCATTTACTTCAGCTTTATTCTTTATTTCATAGGAATATGTAAAAACTTAATCCATATAAAATTCTACCCTTCATTGACTACTACGTGGAACCCTATGATTCGCTCTTGGATTCACTACCTTGCAACAAACACCAGTCATGCCATCACAAAATTTTTCATTAATTGCATCATAACCTTGTGAAGTCATGCCAAACTGCCAATTGAACTATCGCAACATTAACTATAAATGATTTGACAACTTGTGACATCATGCCTAGTAAATCATACTTCATTTGTAGGTTCACAACCTATTCTATTAACTAGCGAACAACCCTATGAATTCATGATAAGCAATTATGTAACCGTCACATGAGTTTGAACCTTTTTATACTAACCATCAGCCAACCCCACAAATTCACGACCAACATTTTATGTCTCTAGTGGATGTTTGCAATATGTAACCCTGATTGTCTAGAAACCTCACAAAGTTGTGCATGTCTGTCACGTGTCACCTTCTCGAGATCAAGTGCTATTTCTTTCCTCATCATCCCAATCATGGGATTACAAGTGCTCACCTCCTATCACCTTCGGGCCTACCATCCATCTCAACTTCCTATGCCACATGACACCCTCTCGCGATCATGTTGTCTTTTTCTCTCTACGTCATCCAAGATCGTAGGGTCATGAAATCGTTCCATCTGCCATCTTCAAGCCCACCTTCCATCTCAACTGCTTGTACTCACTCGGATGGCAGGATCACAGGATGAGTCTAGGTGTCATCCAGGATGCACCACCATGTATTGAACTACGTGCCACATGGCACACTTTTTTTCACTACCACTACTGTGTTTCTAGCTACCTCATCATCTGCATCATCGTAGCCTAGACACATGGTGAAATCTCATGATCCGATGCTCATTATCTTCCTTGCAAATTCTTTCAAGAGATTACGAGATGTTGTCAGATTTGATCACCATTTAACTACCTTCACTCGCTCTCCTCTACCATTTGTCAAGTTCTCATTTGTTCATGATGATGCAGGTCCCACCTAGAAATGCATATTATGAGCCCACAAAAATTGTCAAGTCATCTGCTAAGTTGGCCCTTCCAAGTTCAAGTCACCTCCATGTGTGAGCTTTGACAAAAGGCCAAGTGCCCTTGGCAACTCAATATTAGTGCATTGATAAATAAAAAGACAAGTTTGACACACCCCCTAGCTAATGTGGGATAAATCCCCCAAAGGCCTTCTGCACATTTCATGCTCCCAACTCAGTTTGGATCTTTTAAAAACTTTAAAACCTTTCTACCTTATTCATTTGTAGTCCCTGTTGATATATGGCATTAAAATGTCGATCACATTTTCTTAAAATCTTTTAAAACCTATTCAATGAATTCATTTTATGCATGTCTCGAATATTGAATGCCAAAATAGAGCTTCTCCAAATAAGTGCTCAAAGGGATTCCACAGTTTTCTAACATGGTAATCTCAAGAGATTAAGAGTACTAACACAACCGATGTAATATATTTCTCTTTCCTTTCCCTTAGAACCTTGTTTTGCTAACATGTCTTCTAAAGATACTTCGGTTGCTGATATATAGAGAAAGAGTGGCTTTCCTGATATTGGTGATATTAGAGTAGGTGGATTTGCTAAATATTTCTTGATTTGACTGAAAGTTTCTTCATAGTTGTCATCCCACTTATATAGTGCATTCTTGTGTAATAAGTGAGTGAAATGATGACTTCTATCTGCCAACTGGGAAATGAGTCTCCTTGTAAATTGTAGCCTTCCTTGGTGGTAACATTTCCATGATACCTTTTACCTTCTCTGGATCTACTTCAATTCCTTTTGCTGAAACTATGTAGCCCAACAACTTTCCATATTTAACACCAAATACATACTTCTTAGGATTGATTCTAACATTGATTTTTTCTAATATTGTGAAGATTTTGTCTAATATATGTAAATAATCCTTAGGTTGCTAGTGAGGCTTGATTAAATTATTTTTCATAGTGAGTTTTTCACCCTTTTAAGGGTTTTCCACTTAAATACTAGTGTTAATTTGAAGTGCATCTTTATCGTGTGGTTCATTTGATATATTTTTTGATATGTATTTAAGCTGTTAAGGTGGCTACTATAAACAAAGATACGGGTTGTTTCATTAATTTAAGATTTTTATATGAATGAATAAGCTAAATTTTGTTGACCACTAATTCACCCTCAATGGTTTGGGGTATTCAAACAAGTGGTATCAAAGAAACATGTTACTATAAATAGTCTAATCGAATTGGTTGGTCTTGGAAGATGAATACCATGGGTAAGAAGTGTAGAAATAAAATTTCTAAAATGGTGAAAATTCTTCCAAATAAGAAAGAGGTGTATTCTGCAAAAAAAAATGAGATTTTTAATGGTCTTGATTCTAAAGAATTTCCTCCAAAAATGTTTGAAGAGCCTCAAGTTGTGGAATATTAGATGAGGATTAGACCAATCATGAAACATATGAAGAAGAAGGATTTATTGATCTTGAAGGAGAACTTATTGCTTCCCTAGATGAGAACAAGAATATCAGAAGCTTAAAGTACATCTTCACGATTAATAATATTGTAACACAAAATCTTAATGAATCTAAAAGCATAATTAAAATTTGAAATAGACAAGATTTAAAAAGAAAGAGGGTTGAAGAAGTAGGAATCAAACAAATGGACAAGGAAGAGTTGTGTAAAAAGTTGGAAAGTGAGATTGCTTCTTTGAAAGGGAGTTTGGAGAATAATTTCTTGTTAAAAGAACAAGATTTGATAAGCAATATGATTGTCAATCCAAAAATAAATATTGAAGAATATAAAAGGATAATAGATACAATCGAATCCAATATGCAAGTTCAAACAATTGAGTATCAAAGACTTGAAGGAGAAATAATCACTCTTAGAAAAGATCTTGAAAGTGTCAAGATTTAGTTAGAGAAAAATAAAAAAATTGATCACCAACATACTAATGAGATGGGGTTCACCACTTATTGTGTTGGTTTAGTGGTGGTGTTGTTTTTGTCCCCACCTAGGTTCAAACCCCCACTAGGCCATTGTGATTACGGGCTTGTGCCTTCGTTGATCTGATGTGCTTGTGAGTTTGGGCTTCAAATTTGTAATAAGGGCATGAGGTCCCCTATTTGTGGCCTCACTAGTTCATAGGTCCAGGTCTATTTCTCGTGGGGTCAGATAGAGTGTCATACCAATGTCATTGATCATGCTAAAAAGTTTAGCAGACACTTACTAAACAAAAAAAATATACTAATGAGATGTTAAACAAACAAACACATTGTAAAGATCCTACTCGATTAGGATATGAGATTTGGAAAAGTTCCATAATTAAAGATGAGGATAAATGTGAGATAGTGTTTTCAATAACAAATAGAAAGAGCTTTTAAAGTTAAACAAACCCCAAGGAAGAAAATTCATAATAAATAGTTCAAGACAATAAGAGATTAGAGAGTGAAGTTTTTGATAATAAATAGTTCAAGGCCTTAAACAAAGGAAGAAGAAGTAGAATCAATTATTCCACTAGATCTTCACCTTCTTGGAAAAATCATCTAGCAAGATACAATTATTCTTTTCAAAGTTTTGTTATTCTTGTTATGGTTTTGAATATAAGTTGCAAACTAAATAACGATTAATGAATGTCTACAATTTTTGTTAGAGAGTATGTAGTTGAGAGATATGAATATAAGATGTCATGTGTGTAATAATTTTGGACATAAAGCATATTCTTGTAGGACTATTTTTGGAGAATCATCTATAAATCAAAACACAAAAATAGATGCCTTGTTCAAGCTGGAGAAAGGACCTATAAAATCCGGAGAAGAAAACAAGTTCAAGAGGAAAAAGAAACTATACTTGTGCATAATGCAAAAGAGGTATCAATGAATGCATAACAAAACTTCTTAAAATTTAGGGGACTAGACTAATGAATTATCTTTCAGTCCCTTAGAAAAGACAGAGAGATTGTTGTACTAGGATCTCGAAGGCTGAGTTACAAGATTCTTTCATGGCAAAGAGCATTGTAGAGACTTCTTAGTTCATAAACATCAGAATTAGAAAAGTCTTGACAGTTTTACGAATAGTGGCATAACAATATTTGAGATGATGGTTGGCAGAATATACAGTGTGCTTAGCAATAGTTAAATCAGTGATGACATGAGTTTGATAGGAGTACAAGATGTCAAAGGTCTGAAAGTAGAAGGGGCAGTGTTATTCACTATCATATGGTTACCAGTGGGCATAGGTTTGAGTAAGACAACCACGAAAGACTTATAACCAGAGAAATAAATTTACTATTATAAAGTACAATTATTGAGTGTTAAAATGGTAGTCAAGAATTGCAAGAAACTGTTAAATGTGTTGTCACATTAATTAGAATGAGGAATCTCAAGAGCATGTTAACAAGAACGAATTGATTTGGAGAGTCTTGCAAGTATTGTGTGGTGTGTTTAGAGAGAAAACAATGTGCATAGATTGAGTTTGTTTAATAATTATGGTAAGAGAAATTCATATGACAGTTAAAAAATTCATGATACATAGAAGAATAGTTATGACTCATGAAAAAATAATACACAAGACAATTTAACAGTATCCTTCAAAAGATTTCATCTCATGGAATGTAATGAATGTGGGATGTGCAGAATTTGTTTTGATGGATATATTTTAGAAATTTTCACGCAAATGCAATTTTTAAGGTGTGCACTGTTAAATGAAAAATAGGGAAGTGAAGAGCATGTCTGTGAATATGATGCTTGTAGGATATGCACAAAATGAGTTTGATAAAAAGGCTTTGAGAATTCAAATGAATGCAATTGATAGATGTAAAGCCAAATTCCACAACCATTGCCAGTATTCTCTATACGCGCCAAAAATCAGGATTTTTAGAGTAGGTCTACATAAAATGGATTGAGTAAAAGGGCTTTAGAAACTTTTGAAAAGCATAGATAAAAGGTATTTAATCTTCACTAGATCAAAATGTACTTGAAATGTGGAAGTGTATGCAAGGCATGTCAAATGGAACACTTGCAGGAATTCAATGCAATGAGAAACGTGGAACTGACATGCATCAAGACATAAGTGAAGGATAATTTGTAACAAATGTTGTAATTTAAATATGCTAAGAGTGCATATAAATATGGCAACACAGACATTGCACACGAACACTGTTTGTTCAAATACCTCAAATGAATGTGAATAGATAGTAGACTATCAAAGCATATTGGTGGGAATATTTTTGTAAAGTATCATAGTTGAAAATGATTTGGTATACATGTTTATGAAATGTGTACACATGGAAGGGGTACGTAAGCCATCTAGCATAGAGATTCAATGAAAATGTAGAAGCAGAGCCAAGGGATATTAACTACTTGACATTATGCCTTGGAGAAATGTGGTCTCATAAAAAATGCATCAGAACTGTTGATAGATAGTCTAAGGTGGACTTCTACACATGGAATACAGTGATTCCAAGGGTTGTAGAAAGTTGGTTGTTAATAACATACACATAAAAAGTATGGAAGTATAGTTATTATGTGTGTCATAACTGATTTTTCAAACACTAAAACTTTTTAAAATAATTGGTGACTTTTGTTGACTTTTGTTTTGGTCGCTTGTTGACGACTTAAGTCGACTAAATTACTTTGTTTGACGTGTTTTATGTTATGCTGGATAAATATATATCTGAAATTTCTATTTTAGTTAGAATGTTATTTAAATGCTAAGGAGGATTTATCATTAAAGAAATGATGTTATGTGTAATAATATCATTTTATTTTGATTTGATTAAAAATGTACAAGATAAATTTATGCAAGTCGAATTGATTATTAATTTAGTAACTAACCTATGGATGAAGAAATTGAGTTGATCTATTGGTGACAAGATTGAAGACAGGGGTTTGGTTGAGGTAGGGGAGCCTAGCTCCTCGGTAAGGATGAGTTCGGAATTATATGGTTAAAATTCACACACCACATAAATATTTTTCTAATTTACAAAGAAATTTAACGATGCGAATTGGTTTATATTAAATTTGTGTTTGAGAGAAATGCGTAAACATGTGTTAGTTGAGTTAAAAAACAACTAGTATAGATGTTCATGTAGTGTTTGTTTGTTTAAAATATTTAAATTCATTTTATATAATGGAATTTATTGAATAACGTAAATTAGTTTTATATTTTGTGATTTCGTCTTAAAAGAAATGATTGGTTGTTATTTTAAAATGTGATTTAAGTTTAAGTTGGAGTATTATTGGTTCATAAATCTGAACCAGCCAAAGAAATAGTTACCTCTTAATGCGTATTAACCTCTTACATTCAAATATCTCTTTGATCAAACAAGAGGGAAAGAGAGTTAACTAGTAGTTGTATTTATTAAACTTTATTAGTAATGCTATTTTGGGCTTTAAACTTTCCACGTAACAACAATCAAGAGAAAAATGATGCGTTGAATAAGGGGCCTTAATGCCAGGTTTGTGGAGGAATGAAGATTATTAAAGAAGGGAAGTAATGAAGGGAGAGGGAGATCAGAGAAGAGTGGAGGAGAGTAACTGTTAAGAAGAATAAAAACGTAGAGAGAAGGGGATAGAAGAGTAGAAAAGCGCAGAGCAGGGGAAAAAGCGCAGGTGAGGAGGAGGGAAGCACAACAAGAGGGAAGGGAGTTGCGCGTACAGAGTAGGGAAGGAGAAATCACAGTGGTGCTTCTCTAGAATTGAAAGATAGCTAAGGTGGTTAGGTAGGTTGTGTTATTTTGAAATTTAAACAAAAATCTGTTTGAGATTTAAGAACATCACTGCTTGGAATGATCTTATTTATAAAAATGATTTCATTTTTTATTGTTTTAATCTCTGTGAGAAACAATTTCATTCCATGCCACATAAATCTTCCCCTACTCCTCTAATAACACATGATTTTTAAGAAATTGCTTTTCAACCGTCTTAGCTCAGTCGGTAGAGCTCATTCCATCTCCATCTTTTTCTTCCGCTTAATATTCTATCTCAATGCTAGGAATAAAGGATTCCTATGATGTGTTTATTAGTGATCGTGGCAACCATCGTGGTCCCAATGTCAAGCAAACCCTTGCAACCACTCTCTATAATACCTCTCTGTCATGAGTTTGCGGGTTTTTCATTACAAAGAAAAGATTCAACTTGGGGATTAATTGCCCAAAGTGATTGAATAAGCAATGCAAAGTGCTTCTCTCCATATAGCCATATTTTCACAGAACAATGCACAATCTCCCTAGTATTTGGCTGAGATTTCGTATGCTCAAAAATTGGTACCCCATTTATTCATATTTTTCTACCATTTTTAGCCTGGCCAAATCTGATATAAACAAGGGTTGTATACTAAAGCATCCTCCCTACTCAAAAAGAAGGGATTAGTTTTCATCATTGTCTTCTTTTGAGGTGCTTTAACACTCCAATTGAATTTGCTGAACACTCTACCCAACAAAATTTATAGATTTTTCAATAATGATTCCATTTTTTTTATAAATACTCATATCTTCTTGTCTTCATTCACGTGTCTCTATCTCTACTTATGGAACACCAGATTTGGGGTGTTCATCTTCAGGTTTTGCATACTAATTGTATCTAACACCCCAGATATTCCTTGCTGGCTATGGTTACATAAGCCTACAGTCTTCTATAGTCGCTCTCTTTCTTATGCACAACTCACTTGTTTGTTGTCTTTCCTTTTGGTTTAATTGTCTCATGTGCTCTAGAGATGAGTTGCATGTTGTCTCTGTATTGGTTCTTGTCTTAAAAAAAACTGTGAAAATATGTATCCTCATCAACAAAACCAATTTGTTTAGTATTTGCACAATTAGTAGATACCTTAGCTCTGCATTTTTCTGGGTGTCTAGGAAGCAAATGCCCTCTTAAAGTTGTTGGGAAAAACCTTGTTTTACATACACCAAGATAATTCTTCTTATATTTATGAATCTTTTGTTTAGATAAAAATATCATAAAGGAAACAAAATATAGAAAATGATGCGACTTTTGTTCTGTCATGAAATTTCAAAATCAATAGAAAAACTTATCAGATTAAAAATATTTTGTTTAAAAAAAAAATTGCTAAGATTTAAGTCAAACAAGATTGTGACTTATTATTATTATTCTTTTTGAATGTGAAGTCGAATTAGAAGATTATGACATGTTTTGAATTGATGTGTGATGTGGAATAGATAGAGAAGGGTGAATTTAGTTGTTATTTACCTGTTAGTGGAACTAATATATTAAAGATACTTTGGCCAAAGTTTGTTTTCGCATATGTATCATTATTATGCTTGGTTAGTTATGAAATTTTCTCTCTTCCACCATGTGATTAGGATTTCTACTTAGACTAAAGACTATTAAGTAGTTAGATTCACAGTTGCATCATATTCTTCCAACTCATCAGTGTCGAGATGCTAGTCTCCTCGAGTAGGGTTGGTGCGCTTTCCATTTCAGGGTAAGCCTCGAGGAAGCTAACCACTCCATGGTTGGGTGGAGAAAGCACTTGGGCCACACTCCCATCTTAAGATTTGCAGATGGACGTGCTGTCTAGAGGCTTAGGAGATAGGAATTGTTGATAGTGTGGTTCCTTGTTACCATTATGAGTGTACTTTTTTGACGATTTGGTCAAATGTTGTAATTTGTAACTCATTTTCATGATTATTGTATATTGACAATTTGGTCGAATTGTTATTGTTAATGACATACATGGAATATTATTTTTTTTTATCTTGAGAAATTTTAGGTTTGTATCTTGTTTATTAGTTTATGGGAATTTTGGTCTTTATAATGTGACTTGTTTGGAAAAGTTTCTCGAATGCATGTGGTCTCATGATCAACAAATTTTTGTGATATACACATATAATGGCATTGATTAAACTTTAGAATAATTTAAATAAATGAAATTGGGAGATGCAGTCAACAAGAATTCTAAAAATAGTGCCATTCATTGAATGCAATAATGTGAAGGATGTGAATTTGGCATTTATTATTGAAGATGCTTCAAAAACTGTGAAATAAATGTAATTTGTAGGGATAAGAGTAAATTCCATTGCTCATTCCATGGGGAGAGATTTTGAAAATGATATTCCTAGGAGATAATGAAATGAAGGTACATGCAAATAAATTTGGCTAGTTGGTTATGTTGGTGTTTCACTTGAGGTGGATAGTCTATTGACTATGTATCAAATATAAATATTATTTCTATCAATAATAGTGAATTTGAATCAAGACACTATGTTAGGACAAATGATGAAAACACTCATATCATGGAGGATGTTATATCAACAACATTCAATGTTATAGTGCCAAACAATTATAGTAATGAAGTAGTGACTACATGATCAAAGAATAGTTATGAATACAATAAATGCTATGCCACTAAAAGTTTGAAACAATGCAATGTAAAGCAAAAAATACAATGGAAGGTAGCACTTTCTATGTTTCAAAGTATGGTTTCTAAAGATCATTAACATAGTGAAGATCATATTAAAACAAGGGTAAAGTGAAACTAGAAGATTGGTATAAGAGAGAACAAAAATAGTCTTAGAAAATTGGCAATCTTGCATCATAGAAAGGTCAAATAAGTTCTTTAAAAAAAATATTTTGCTAATGAAAGGAATGAGTATATAGATTATAAGACTGATAAATATTATGAAAAATTTGTGCTTGACAATGGTGAGGTTGAAATATGGGATCATGTCTATTTATATGACAATATAATGCATTTAGAGGTGAGGTTGTAGTATTCAAAGAGCATATATATAATAGAACAAATAGAATGAATGTGACAGAAAGAACACTAGTAAAAATAGTGCAAGAAATCGAGGTGAGGGTAGTAATTGGGGTGAAGACAACATGATTTTGAAGATGGTTTGTTGGGTATGTGCAGGCATGTGTAAATGGTGCATCATATGCAAGATAGTTGACATGAGGTGTCGATCAAGGAAAAAATTTCTAACATCAGGTTTACAATGTCGATCATGTGTTCTTATTTCTAATGATCAGTGTGTAGGTGTTGAAGATAAGTAGTCAAGTTTACTAGTAGTTAAATGTGCAGTTTGTAGATTGTTAAAATAGGTTTCAGTGAAGATCTTTATATCATCTAATGCATGTAGACAGAGGGAGTGACTTGCATTATTGGTATCCCCAACACCCTTTGGACATTGATGTCAAGGGGGAGAATGAAGAGGAGGATGGAGAAGCAAAAATTCAAAGTGAAGAGATGTCATCACTGCCAAAGGGGGAGATTATTGCCATGATTGGAAAAGTGAGTTTAGGGTATGTGCAAGATCATGAGGGGCCAAAAAGTGGTGATGTGAAAAATATTCACTTTTCAATCGTCCAAAAGTGCATGAAAATGTTTGTTGACTTTTTAATAGGCTTGGGTGTCAGTACACATGGGCAAACCTGACACCAAAGCACAGGCTTAATCAGGTACCCAAAAAAATATCGGGTATCCAATAGTTTTTCAGGTACCCGATATAATATCAGGTACCCATAACTTGTGGCATAAATCAAAACCCGCGAGCCGTTTTCCTCATTTCTCCTCACATTTTGGGTTTGAAAAATAGTTGCAAATATCATATACACAATATTTTCGGGTATCTGATTTCCGCAACAACAAATTCAATCTCCGTAGTATACGGTAAGTAAATTCTTTGTAGATTTTGATTATTTTATTTCATTTTGATGCTAAATGTAGTTTTTTTGGTTGAAATAGGGTTTTTATTTATTTTTGTAATAATATATGAAATCAAATTGAAATTTAGATTCTTTTTTATTTAATTAGGCATGGCTGACAACAATAAAGAAAATAACCCTCCCGCACCAAATAACGATCCCCAAAACAATCCCCCGTCTCAAAACCCTCAATCTTTAGAAGATTTGATACAAGATAATTTGAACACAATACGAGGTTTCCAAAACACATATCAGAATATACCTACATTAGGTCCCATGCTTTCCACATTAAATACTATTGTTAAAAATATTGACACACTAACACAGCAACATAATGCTGCTCTTCATTGGCGTGATGATATGCATGCCCAATTTGATGACGGGCTTGACCATGATGGGATT
Source organism: Chamaecyparis obtusa (assembly GCA_027943335.1). Taxonomy (NCBI): domain Eukaryota; kingdom Viridiplantae; phylum Streptophyta; class Pinopsida; order Cupressales; family Cupressaceae; genus Chamaecyparis; species Chamaecyparis obtusa. Next base: position 204,138 of record BSBK01003650.1, read on the forward strand.
GCGGCCCTAAAGATAAGTAAGGAAGATATAGCCTCTCTTTTTGTGAATCCTAAAATTGGATTACAAGTTGACCCCAAAAAGCCCAAATTATCAGTAAAATGGTGCACAAATGAAGCAATGCACACACACTTTTGGTATCGCTGGTGGATGGTTTTTTATAAACCACCCCATAGCAATTTGGAGCTCCCTTTCTATTTCATAAAAAAATTGTATGCTGAGTTTGTGCTTGGTTACAATGTTAATTATTGGAGTATGAGGCCCAACATGGGCGTAGGCAGAGGAGCTCCTCAAACTAGGCCATTTGCCCAGCGCAAAAAGGCCACTACCTTTGTCCCTCCCACTGATGTCACACCCCCTCCTCGAGTGCAGCATCCTGATATCATTGCAGAGGTTGCCTCACAGACTATTAGGGCCATTCATTTGCTGACTGATCAGTTGATCACACAAACTAGGTCAGTGTTGCCTCCTGGTGTGGATGATGCTGGCGCATCGACATCTCACCAGAGTTCACATGTATGCGAGCCTCATATTTGCATTATATGCAATAATATGTGCCTCAGACTGTTTACTGATGCTGATACATATCAGTATGTTATTGATGAGGAGGATGTAGGAGATGCAGCTACAGACACTGCAACACCTCATGGAGCATCTACATCTCATGAGAGTGCTTAGGAGGTGTACGCAGAGCCATGGACTCCTGTTGATACGGTAAGAGTAAACATTATAAATAAATTTGTCGCATGACTTATTTAATTTATTTATTTAGATTAGTTTTAATGATTGCATGGACTTACGTATATATATTTTTTCCATTTATGTTTAGTCGATGACACAGGAGGAGTTGAGACAGGTGGATGAGTCCATAGCTTCAGCCATTTCATTTGGCCTTGATGCCTATACGGTATATTATAAATTATGTACCCATTAGTTTTTTTTATATCATTTGGTGTACATGCTTAAATCTTTATCAATTAGAGAAATAAAATTCATACACTTACTAATATATTGTCATCTTATTGTACTCTTGCAAGCTACAACTGATGTCAGTGGGGGGCATGAGGTGGTTCCTTCATCAGGTGTCGACAAAGGAAAGGTAATTAATTGTTTAAGATTAATTATGCATGCATATGTATGCCACTTGTGTGTAGTAATAAATTTTTTACTTGAATTTATTGTATAAGGTGTGGCTATTGATGATGTTTTGACATGGATTCGGGAGCCTAGGCTGACAAGCATCTCGATTCAGAGTGATAGCCTACTTGTACGTAGACTTTTACATATTGTTATTTGTATTTTGTAACCAGGGTTGTTATGATGAAGTACATTTATATATAATTGATAATATTTTTACTCTCATAGGTTACTCCTAGTGTGAGGGAGGGCCCACGAGAATCTTTAATATCTTTGTTGACCCAGCCCACTATTCCAGAGGAGGGATCACCAGATGTAAGTTTTAATTTTAGTTCAAATCATCCTATTTTGTAGATTTATTACTCTATGTTGCACCAATCTACTAATCTCATTATTGAAAATATATATTTATAGGTCAGAGTTGGTATTGTTGGCATGGTCCCTTCACTACCAAGGACTTATGGTAGGACACTTGATCGTGGTAGGTGACCGAGAGGCCAGTACAGATATTTGTATTCAGTTATAATTTTAATTAAATTAGTGTTTGAATTATGAATTATATATATATATATATATATATATATATATATATATATATATATATATATATATATATATATATATATATATATATATATATATATATATATATATATATATATATATATATATATATATATATATCTATGTGTGTGTGTGTGTGTGTGTGTACAAATTATATAAAGTAAGCAATCTAACTTGGGTTTGAACTCATTTTTTATGCAGGATCAATCAGAGCCAAACACTTCTTCAAAGAGGCTACATTCTGATGATCCCCCTATGGCATAGGATGTAATTTTAGTTTTGTGGTCATTTAGAGATGCCACTTGACACATTTTGAGATGACATATATGCCACATTGTACACCTTGAAACATTGCTTTTGTAGACATTTTGAAATGGCATGTACCATATTTGTATATGGAGATACTTTTGATACATTTAATACTTTCTATATATAGAACATGTTCATTTTTATGTTGTATTTGCGTCATATTTTGTATACATATTTATTATTCATGTTTATGGAATTGAATGGTGAAGTTATATCTTGACTATGATTATCATTATGATTTAATTTATATCTTGTTGAAGTTACATTTGTTTTTATTTACTGTGGAATACCCTGTTCATGGAGCTTATTATGTTTGAGGTTTAACTTCTATAGATTTCCTATGTTCTTATGTTTCATACCATTATATATACTCACTTGAGCCACTTAGTACTACATTGTTTCAATACTATGTATATACTCACTATGTATATAACTCATCATATTGGGGTTTACTAAATCCACAGAGAAATGTAGCACTTGTGTTGTTAGGTCACTTGGGTCGAGTGTGGTTACAAGAATTCCAGTGACTCCATGGGTGGAATGGGGTTGACAGTGGTGTTTACCCGGCCAATTGGAGCCGATGGAGTAGACGGTTCGATGGCAGGACAGACGGTTTGAAAGATACACTACTAAGCTACTTTCAACTGACCCTCACTGCAAGTTTTGGCATCGACTGAAATCGCCTTGCCAAATGAAAACAAAGTCAAATCACCCAAAATCGAGAGAGGTTATTGTAGACCTCAAAAACATGATCCCGTAGCCCTTGATGATTTGTCGATACCTCTCACGAGGTCCAAGATACGAGACTTGAAAGATCATTTCCCAATCATGCTTAGTGCACCTTGGGGTCACTTGGGTCAAGCGTGGTCGTGAGCATTTCAGTGATTCCATGGGTGGAATGGGGTTTCAATGGAGTAGATGGTTTGATACCAGGACGGACGGTTTGAAAGATACACTGTTGAGCTACTTTCAACTGAGCCTCACTGCAAGTTTTGGCATCGACTGAGATCACCTTGCCAAATGCAAATGAAGTTGCATCTCCCAAAAATGAGAGAGGTTATTGTATACCTTGAAAACATGATCCCATAGTCCTTGATGGTTTGTTGATACCTCTCACAAGGTCTGAGATATGAGCCTCAGAAGATCGCTGCCTAATCGTGCTTAGTGCACCATGGGGTCACTTGGGTCGAGCGTGATCGCGAGTGTTCGAGTGACTCTATGGGTGGAACAAGGTTGTCATTGGCATTTACCCAGCCAACCAGAGCTGATGGAGCAGATGGTTTGATCCTAGGATGGATGGTTTGAAAGCTACACTTCAGAGCTACTTTCAACTAACCCTCACTGCAAGTTTTGGCATCGACTGAGATCACCTTGCCAAATGCAAACAAAGTTGAATATCCCAAAACTAAGAGAGGTTATTGTAGACCTTGAAATCATGATCCTGTAGCCCTTAAAATTTTTTTGATACCTCACACGAGGTCTGAGATATGAGCCTTGGAAGATCATTTCCCAATCATGCTTAGTGCACCTTGGGGTCACTTGGGTCGAGCGTGGTCGCGAGTGTTCTAGTGACTCCGTGGGTGGAGTGGGGTTGTCACTGGTGTTTACCTAGCCAACTGGAGCTGATGGAGTAGATGGTTCAATCCTAGGACAGACGGTTTGAAAGATACACTTCAGAGCTACTTTCAACTAACCCTCACTGCAAGTTTTGGCATTGACTGAGATTGCTTTGCCAAATGAAAATGAAGTTGAATTGCCCAAAACTAAGAGAGGTTATTGTAGACCTTGGAATCCTAATCCCATAGCCCCTAACAATTTTTTGATACCTCTCACGAGGTCTGAGATATGACACTTGGAAGATTACTGCTCAATCATTCTTAGTGCACCTTGGGGTCACTTGGATCGAGCATGGTCGCGAGCGTTCCAGTGAATCCGTAGGTGGAATGGGGTTGTTAGTGGTGTTTACCTGGCCAACCAGAGCTGATGGAGCAGATGGTTCGATCCTAGGATGGATGGTTTGAAAGATACTCTTCAGAGCTACTTTCAACTGACCCTCACTGCAAGTTTTGACATCGACTGAGATCACCTTGTGAAATGCAAAAAAATTCAAATCGCCCAAAATTGAGAGAGGTTATTTTAAAGCTCAAAATCATGATCTTGTGGCCCTTGAAATTTTTTCAATACCTCTCATGAGGTCCAAGATAAGAGCCTCGAAAGATTGCTGCCTAATCTTGATTAGTGCACCTTGGGATCACTTGGGTCGAGCATGGTTGCGAGCGTTCCATTAACTCTGTGGGTGGAATGAGGTTGTCACTAGGATTTACCCAGCCAATTAGAGCCGATGGAGTAGATGGTTTGATCCCAGGATGGACGGTTTGAAAGATACACTTCAGAGCTACTTTCAACTGACGCTTACTGCAAGTTTTGGCATCGACTGAGATCGCCTTGCCAAATGCAAACGAAGTCAAATCGCCCAAAACTAAGAGAAGTTATTGTAGACTTTAGAATCATGATCCTATAGCTCTTGATGGTTTTTCAATACCTCTCACGAGGTCTAAGAAATAGACCTTGAAATATTGCTGCCCAATTGTGCTTAGTGCACCTTGGGGTCACTTGGGTCGAGCGTGGTGGCGAGCATTCTAGTGACTCCGTGGGTGGAATGGGGTTGTCACTAGTGTTTACCCGACCAACTGGAGCTGATGGAGTAGACGGTTCGATCCCAGGATGGACAGTTTGAATGATACACTTCATAGCTACTTTCAACTAACCCTCACTACAAGTTTTGGCATTGACTGAGATCGCCTTTCCAAATGCAAATGAAGTCGAATCACCCAAAACTAAGAGAGGTTATTGTAGACCTTAGAATCATGATTTGGTATCCCTTGATAGTTTGTCAATACCTCTCATGAGGTCTAAGATACAAGCCTCAGAAGTTTGCTGCCCAATTGTGCTTAGTGCACCTTGGGGTCACTTGGGTCGAGCATGGTCACGAGTGTTCGAGTGACTTTGTGGGTGGAACAGGGTTGTCACTAGCCTTTACCCAGCCAACTGGAGCCAATGGAGTAGATGGTTCGATCCCAGGACAGACGGTTTGAAAGATACACTTCAGAGCTACTTTCAACTAACCCTTACTGCAAGTTTTAGCATCAACCGAGATTGCCTTGCCAAATGCAAACGAAGTCGAATCGCCCAAAACTAAGAAAGGTTATTGTAGACCTCAAAAGCACAATCCTGTAGCCCCTAACAGTTTTTTGATACCTCTCATGAGGTCTGAGATACAATCCTCGTAAGATCATTGCCCAATCGTGCTTAGTGCACCTTGGGGTCACTTGGGTCGAGTGTAGTTGCGAGTGTTCCAGTGACTCCATGGGTGGAACAAGGTTGTCATTGCCATTTAAACTAGCCAACCAGAGCTGATGGAGTAGACGGTTCAATCCCAGGATGGACGGTTTGAAAGATACACTTCAGAGCTATTTTCAACTGACCCTCACTGCAAGTTTTGGCATCGACTGAGATTGCCTTTCCAAATGCAAATGAAGTTGAATTGCCCAAAACTGAGAGAGGTTATTGTAGACCTCAGAATCATGATCTCGTAGCCCTTGATAGCTTTTTGATACCTCTCACGAGGTCCGAGATATGAGCCTTGGAAGATCACTGCCTAATCTTTCTTAGTGCACCTTGGGGTCACTTGGGTCGAGCGTGGTTGCGAGTGTTCCAGTGACTCTGTGGGTGAAACAGGGTTGTCACTGGTGTTTACTTGGCCAACCGGAGCCAATGGAGCAGATGGTTTGATCCCAGGAGAGATGGTTTGAAAGATACACTTTAGAGCTACTTTCAACTGATCCTCACTACAAGTTTTGGCATTGAGTGAGATCACATTGCCAAATGTAAATGAAGTCAAATCACCCAAAACCAAGAGAGGTTATTATAGGCCTCAAAATCAAGATCTCATAGCCCTTGATGGTTTATCAATACCTCTCACGAGGTCTAAGATACGAGCCTCAAAAGATCGCTGCCCAATCATGCTTAGTGCACCTTGGGGTCACTTGGGTTGAGCATGGTCACGATCGTTCCAGTGACTCTGTGGACATAACGGGGTTGTCAGTGGTGTTTACCCAGCCAACCAAAGTTGATGGAGTAGATGGTTTGATGCCAGGATACACTGCTGAGCTACTTTCAATTGACCCTCACTGCAAGTTTTGGCATCGACTGAGATTGCCTTGCCAAATGCAAATAAAGTCGAATCACCCAAAACTGAGAGAGGTTATCGTATACCAACTTATAGTCCACACCATTTTTAGTAATGACAAGGTTGACCCTTTTACTCTCCCGTGCAAACTTAGAAATCACGTCACTTGCAGACCATAAAACACACAATGCATTATGCTACACTAGGTAGCTTGCAAGCAGTTGTGTTTTACAGATTAAGTAGTCATTCGAAACATGTCCTTGTCTACAGTGGAAACAATTAGGTTTTCATTCTAAAAAAAGAGAAGACCCAAATGGGAAAGCATGCACACTTCTTTTCTTGACCCAGTTCCGTTGCAATGACTGTTAGTGGTATGTTTGAAATTTGAACTGTGAAACTAATCATGATTAAGCCAGTTAGTACTCTACTAAAATTCAATTATTTTTAATATTTTTCTTATTATGTTTGAGGTTTAACTTCTATAGATTGTTTGAAATGATAAAAAATAATATCTTTAAAGCATTAGAAACAACAATCAAACATGTAAGAATTTAAACCATGCAAATGACATAAGTAAATGACATGTAAGATCCCTTGTTGGCACTATTAGCCACCCATACATGATTTTGGTCATAAGTCCTTATCAAGACTTCTAGGACATTTAACTTTTAAATCAAATTGATTGTTACAAATCACCATTACAGGCTTCAAAATATCTCAATTAACCATTAAGGATCCTTTTGTCCTTCTATCTCTGATTGGATCCATGGTGACCATAGGTGTCTTCATAGGTGCTCCTGCACAAGTTACAATCCACATACAAAACCAAGTTTATTGACTCAAAATACAATCTAAGAAAGGTGAAATTAATGTATTGAAATTAAGCTTAACAAACTTAGAAAAAAATGCACTAAGTTAACTTATTACCTAGTCAAGTGTTCCTGAAGGGTCATCTCTTTGCTTCAGGGTCTCCAATAGTGCTTCATGATCAGCAGTACTAATAGTCCAAAGTTCTTTTGTCTTTGGTCTTCTTTGATGCTTTGACAACTTGACATTTGTTGCTGTAACAAGGTGTGAATACATGAGAATAGTTTTGTGCTTCTCATAGTCTTCAAATGCGAGAATTCCATTCTTTCTAATCATGTATGTTCGCAGCCATCTTCCCGCAACAACAACTGAACCAGTAGGATATGTGAACCCATCACCATCTGTCATCGGTTGTACAAGCTTCAGTTTACCTCGTACACAATGTGCTAACCAATAATCTGACCTCTCATCATTCCCCTGCGGTGCAACCAATGCAAAAACATCTCCTAGCTTCAAAAGATCTGAAAGATGGTCATACTCAACTGAAGTGTCCATGTCATCATTTCTTATAAAGAGTTTCAAAGATAAAGGAGTTAGATACTTTGGAACCCATGTATCCACCCACTCACTTGACTCACAATGATCCCAATCATACTGAAAACACATGGGGAAAAAACAAGCCAACTCTCATGTCCAAATGGTCCATGTACTACTATTGGAGCTTTAGAATGAATGCATTTTTGAAGAGTCTTTCACAATTTGACAATCCAATCTATCTCCTATAGTTCCCTCCTCAACCAACCAAAAGAATCTACGCACTGTAGAATCAAGAGTCCCCCCTGTGACAATGCTAAAGTACACCAATCAACAATAGAATGAACATCAAGAAGTACAACACCTAAAATCCTCAATTGCTCCTTAACTAGAGCTCTCTTCACACATGCACCTACTCCATCATGCTCCCCTTTCCCATGCCCTGAATAAAAAAAACTCCAAATATGAGGTACAACTCTCTCCACATGCATTCTATAGAACCAATAAAACATTCTTGCATTCTTAAATTGATTGGTACAATTATCCGACCAAATGAGATGCCTATCCATAGCAATACCGTTATCCTGCAAGAAGTCAAAATAGTTCTGGAAACAATGTTCAACAAACTCATGAGAGTGAGACCTGTCATCGCTCATATAACAATGGTACTCTTTGATTATCTTTTACTCATCTTTTGTGCTATTAGGGGAATGCCTATATGTGATGTGTACAAAAATAGCAACCTGAATGGAATTGTAATATTGAGCTTGAGTCTCATTTTGGGGCTGCAATGTATAGTTCTCCGCAAAGTCTACAAAGGATATAATAGTTCCAATGGGAAAGTGTCCTTACACATCTTGAATTGTTGATCCAACCATTGAGACCTATGAATATGCCTTGCATACTTGTAAAAAGGATTTGTCTTGAAATCTGAGATAAAATCAGCAACATTGTATTCTTTTGAACCTAACTCACATCTAGAGCCTTCAACTCCACTGTTCAATGTATATTTCACTATTTCATATACATTTTTTTGGAGGAGTGTCTTTCCAAAATTGTGTTCCAAACCCTCATGAAAACATGTTCTAAACTTGGACAAGCCACCACATTCTGAGCACTTGGCATTTAAGCAATCTTTTTTATAAAATAAACAACCATCATCTCTATGACATAAAAATTGATCTAGCAAGTCTCTTGATGATTTGGGAAGACCACTTGCACCACAATCCTCTAGCATTTCATTAGTATACAAAGTAGAATGAATGGACCATAATAATTCATGGTGCATTGAAAACTCAACATGATATTTGCAACAACATGTATTATGAATCTTAAGGGGTACACAATAAAATGGCTTCACGGATTCAAAAGACCTTTGTGATAATTTCAATCTTGGATTTATCTCACAAATTTTTTTATACAACATTGTTTGACTTACCTCCACATAATGTTTAGGATGTGGAGTGCTATCTCGATTGCTAACTCTCAACTTCAAGACATCCTTCACATTTGGTGACACTCTTGAGTTAGCATCCCAAAATTCTTGAATTTCATCCTTGACAAAATCTATTAGCTTCTTATTGAAATGCGGAAGTCTCCCACCATAAGCCCATGGGCCCCAAATCACGCTTTCTTTTCCTACAACCCGTGAAGAAGTCTGAAATCCCATGCTTCTCTAGTTTGTGGGGACAGGGAATATTTTGGTCAAATATGACCAGTCCAAAATTAGGTACTCGATATTTCCAGGCAGATGAAAAAAAGGGCAGGAGAAAATGAAAAAATTGAACTTTTACATATAAAATGGGGTATATAATATATATATAGACTAATATATATATAGACCCATGACCCCTTCTGACACATTTGAATGCTCAAGTGTGTTTGAAGGGGTCGTAGGACACCTTAAAACACACTTGAGCATTCTAGTGTGTCCGTAGGGGTCATGGGGACTCCCTAGGGTTCCTAACACATGATAAGACGTACTAGGACCCCTAAGAAGTGTAAGGAAACTCAGGTGTGGAAACAAATTCCTACGCTAATCTCTATAGGAGAGTATTGTGCAAATTCTTATAAATCCTTACAATTTCAGATTCGTTAACTACTTTAACAAAGATATTACAACGACATACCATACATACAGAAAAATAGAGAATGACACAATGATATACCCTGGGGAAAACCTTTCGGTAAAAAACCCTAGCACTCCAAAACCTGCACAATGTATTATCTTCAACACAAAGATTACAATACACTTGCAATGCAAGTTCTTTCAGGAAATGAGAGACAAAGCCAACAAGACTTAAATTTTGTTATATCTCTCCCATAGGAGCAACATTATATATATAGACTCCTCTGGACCCAAAAATAGGCACAACCACCAAGACCCATGCACAAAGCCACATGTACACAGTTGTTACATGCAATCCCAAGAATAGGCATCTGTCCCTAGAATAGACTATGACAACTTGTCATAGAATCCACCAAAAATAATGGTCACAAGAGAAGTGTAAGAGAATCTGTCATACCAACCTATTTTTGGCATATTCTCTTACACACACCAACCACTTCTTCTTGGGCACCCAAATAGGCCCAAGTCATAAGATGCTCTTACACCTGTCATAGCACATTCCTTAAATAGTTCTTACACATCATAGGAATCCGTCATGACTATTTCAGTCATGATCTCCTTACGCACAAGATGCCGACACATCAAGTGGAGTGACACATAAACATGCCAACTAGACATGTACACTCACACTTAATTACATTATTTGCAAAAAATACATTTACAAAACAAATACTAAGAATAGGAATTATCCAAGGTTGAGACACCTTATTCCTAACAAGAAGTCCCCATGACCCCTTCTGATACATTTGAATGCTCAAGTGTGTCTGAAGGGGTCATAGGACACCTTAAGACATGCTTGAGGATTCCAATGTGTCCATAGGGGTCATGCAAACTTCCTAGGGATCCTAACGCGTGATAAGGTGTACTAGGACCCCTAGGAAGTCCCCATGACCCCTTTTGACACATTTGAATGCTCAAGTGTGTTCGAAGGGGTCGTAGGACCCCTTAAGACACACTTGAGCATTCCAATGTGTCCATAGGGGTCATGCAAACTTTCTAGGGGTCCTAACGTGTGATCAGGCATACTAGGACCCCTAGGAAGTCCCCATGAACCCTTTTGACACATTTGAATGCTCCAGTGTGCCCAAAGGGGTCATAGGACCCCTTAAGACACACTTGAGCATTCCAATGTGTCCACAGGGGTCATGCAGACTTCCTAGGGGTCTTAACGCATGATAAGGCATACTAGGACCCCTAGGAAGTCCCCATGACTTGTTCTGACACATTTGAACACTCAAGTGTGTTTGAACGGGTCGCAGGACCCCTTAAGACACACTTGAGCATTCCAATGTGTCCATAGGGGTCATGCAGACTTACTAGGGTTCCTAATGTGTGATAACATGTACTAGGACCCCTAAGAAGTCCCCATGACCCCTTTTGACACATTTGAATGCTCAAGTCTGTTTGAAGAGATCGTAGGACCCCTTAAGACACACTTGAGCATTCAAATGTGTCCATAGGGGTCATGCGGACTTCCTAGGGGTCCTAATGCGTAATAAGGTGTACTAAGACCCCTAGGAAGTCCCCATGACCCCTTTTGACATATTTGAATGCTCAAGTGTGTCTGAAGGGGTCGTAGGACCCCTTAAGACACACTTGAGCATTCCAATGTGTCCATAAGGATCATGTGGACTTCCTAGGGGTCCTAACGCATGATAAGGCATACTAGGACCCCTAGGAAGTCCCCATGACCCATTTTGACACATTTGAATGCTCAAGTGTGTCCAAAGGGGTTATAGAACCCCTTAAGACACACTTGAGCATTCCAATGTGTCCATAGGGGTCATGCAGACTTCCTAGGGGTCCTAACACATGATAAGGCATACAAGACCCCTAGGAAGTCCCCATGACTCCATTTGACACATTTGAACACTCAAGTGTGTCCAAAGGGGTTGTAGGATGACTTAACACACACTTGAACATTCTAATGTGTCTATAGGGGTCATGCGGACTTCCTAGGGGTCCTAACACATGGTAAGGCATATGAGGACCCCTAGGAAGTCCACATGACACCTTTTGACACATTTGAACACTCAAGTGTGTTTGAAGGGGTTGTAGGACCCCTTAAGACACACTTGAGCATTCCAATGTGTCCATAGGGGTCATGCAGACTTCCTAGGGGTCCTAACACATGATAAGGTGTACTAGGACCCCTAGGAAGTCCCCATGACCCCCTTTGACACATTTGAATGCTCAAGTGTGACTGAAGGGGTCATAGGACCCCTTAAGACACATTTGAGCATTCCAATATGTCCATAGGTGTCATGGGGACTTCTTAGGGGTCCTAACGCATGATAAGGTGTACTAGGACCCCTAAGAAGTCCCCATGAACCCTTTTGACACATTTGAACACTCAAGTGTGTTTGAAGGGGTCGTAGGACCCCTTAAGACACACTTGAGCATTCTAATGTGTCCATAGGGGTAATGCAAACTTCCTTGAGGTCCTATCACATGATAAGGTGTACTAGAACTACTAGGAAGTTGCAATGACCCCTTTTGACACATTTGAATGCTCAAGTGTGTCCGAAGGGGTTGTAGGACCCCTTAAGATACACTTGATGTGTCAAATGTGTCCATAGGTGTCATGGGGACTTCTTAGGGGTCTTAACATGTGATAAGGTGTACTAGGACCCCTAGGAAGTCCCCATGACCCCTTTTGACACATTTGAATGCTCAAGTGTGTCCGAAGGGGTCGTAGGACCTCTTAAGAAAAACTTGACCAGTCAAATGTGTCCATAGGGGTCATGGGGACTTCTTAGGGGTCCTAACACATGATAAGGTGTACTAGGACCCCTAAGAAGTCCCCATGACCCCTTTTGATACATTTGAATGCTCAAGTGTGTCCAAAGGGGTCGTAGGACCCCTTAAGACACACTTGAGCATTCCAATTTGTCCATAGGGGTCATGGGGACTTCCTAGGGGTCCTAATGCGTGATAAGGCATACTAGGACCCCTAGAAAGTCCCCATGACCTTTTTTGACACATTTGAATGCTCAAGTGTGTCTGAAGGGGTTGTAGGACCCCTTAAGACACACTTGAGCATTCTAATGTGTCCATAGGGGTCATGGGGACTTCCTAGGGGTCCTAACGCGTGATAAGGCATACTAGGACCCCTAGGAAGTCCCTATGACCCCTTTTGACACCTTTGAATGCTCAAGTGTGTCCAAAGGGGTCAGAGGACCACTTAAGACACACTTGATGTGTCAAATGTGTCCATAGGGATCATGGGGACTTCTTAGGGGTCCTAACATGTGATAAGGCATACTAGGACCCCTAGGAAGTCCCCATGTCCCCTTTTGGCACATTTGAACTCTCAAGTGTGTTTGAAGGGGTCATAGGAACCCTTAAGAAACACTTGAACATTCTAGTGTGTCCATAGGGGTCATGAGGACTTCTTAGAGGTCATAACATGTCATAAGGCATACTAGGACCCCTAGGAAGTCCCCATGACCCCTTTTGACACATTTGAATGCTCAAGTGTGTCCAAAGGGGTTGTAGGATCCCTTAAGAGACACTTGATGTGTCAAATGTTTCCATAGGGGTCATGGGGACTTCTTAGGGGTCCTAATGTGTCATAAAGCATACTAGAACCCCTAGAAAGTCCCCATGACTCCTTTTGACACATTTGAATGCTCAAGTGTGTTTGAAGGGGTTATAGGACCCCTTAAGACACACTTGAGCATTCCAATGTGTCCATAGGGGTCATGCGGACTTCCTAGGGGTCCTAACATGTGATAAGGCATACTAGGACCCCTAGGAATTCCCCATGACCCCTTCTAATACATTTGAATGCTCAAGTGTATTCGAAGGGGTCGTAGAACCCCTCAAGACACACTTGAGCATTCCAATGTGTCCATAGGGGTCATGCAGACTTCTGAGAGGTCCTAACATGTGATAAGGTGTACTAGGACCCCTAGGAAGTCCCCATGACCCCTTTTGACACATTTGAACACTCAAGTGTGTCTGAAGGGGTCGTAGGACCCCTTAAGACACACTTGAGCATTCCAATGTGTCCATAAGGGTCACGCAGACTTCCTAGGGGTCCTAACGCATGGTAAGGAATACTAGGACCCCAAGGATGTCCCCATAACCCCTTCTCTCTCTCTCTCTCCATCTCCCTCTCTCTCTCTCCACCTCTAGTGAATTATTCTTCAAAGCCTCCATTTTTGTGTAGTTAGGGTTTACGACACCTGTAAAAGGCACAACTATGCCCTTGTAGGGACTCATGCTCATGCTCAGAATCATATTATTTTCATGCATTCCCTGACATTTAATACAAATATTTAGCTGGCAAACCTTTAAAGACCTAAAAGAAATGAAAAATAAAATTTAGGCCAAAAATACATACCATATTTCTGTATGTAGTACCGTCAGCTTCAATAATCTAGTCAGCTCCCTTTGCTAAGGCATGAAGAAATTCATTAATGTCTGCTCTAGGAGGAAGATTATAATTTCCATATTTCTGCAAGCCTTGAAATATTTTTGTCCTTATCACTCTCCGCCTCCGCTCTCTCAATTTAGTCCTCTCCCTCTTCGCTGCACTTAGCTTAGCCATCCTTACCTACTCTTTAACATAGATTTTCCAAAATTTGTATACAAAGGCATCCTACAGGAAAAAATGAAAAGTTTCCCAAAGAATATCCATAATTCGTATACAAAAGCATCATATAGGAAAAATGACAAAAAATTAATAGCTTTAAAAGGTAAAATTTATCATTAACACCGACAGTACCAAGGTCATACCCACTGTCAAATCCTAGCCTATGATGTCCAAAATGAGAAAAGAAAGTGAAATGAAAGGGAATTATGGATCAAATAGTGAAGGTGCATCAAATCAGATCAATATCATAATATATGCGGAAAATATTGTTATGGAGAAAAATATTTGCATATTAATGGGAAAGAGTGGGAAGAGCTTCTTGGATGCATGATAGAAGTTACGGATAAGGAGGAAGAGCTAGGAAGGGGAAAGCAACAAAGGAAAGAAGTAAGATATGTGTGTGAGCCTATGTCACATGATGATGATGAGTACTCACCATCTGCTAGTAGCTCAAGTAGTGACAGAAGCTCTTCAGTGCACATGTACACTGACACAAAAAATTAAGATATAGAAGTAACAAGTGTTGTGGAATTATCCATAGAGCAATGTTAAATGAAGCCTCAAACTGGTTCATTAGCAGGAAAAGAATTCAGTCATGTACTTCATTCTAGCACCATAAATATTTCTATTAGAAATGCCTATTCGTCAATGGCCTTGCATTTATGGGACTTGGGAAACCAAGTTACTCATGTTGGGAATTATCCCTCAAATGTAAGTTCATTGCCACCTTTGGAAAGGTAGTCTCACTCCTCATTTTACAACAAAGGGCAGCCATCTATGGTCCAAGGTTTTAATTTAGCTGACAAGTGGAGAGCTTCTCAAGGTACTGATCTCTTTCATAGAGAAGTTCCTAATTCATCTCAAGGTTCTCATTTAGGTGACCAACACCTTGGAGGTCCACAAATAGATCCATTGATTTCCCAAATTGGTAAAAGGGTAGATGCAATTTTGGAAAGAGTATCCCAATTGAAGAGAAATGGAAATTCTAGTGAGCATAAAGTTATTGCAGATCCAATGGGTGTATCTCCTCCACTGACAAATATAACTGCTTCCAGAGAGTTGAGTTTAAATGGAGACTGTCTATCCCCAAACATGCCCCAGTCGAGCAGATGAATGAGATGTTGCTTGAGTAAAGAAGATAGTGGTTTATTAAACCATCTACATTATCCCACTTGCTATTAGTTACTACTTTTTGAGCGGCTTGACAACTGCTTCTGTGCAGGATTTCTGCAATATATAATGTCCTCATGCAAGTACGTGTCAGTTTTTGTAAACATTTTCTGTTGTAAAGGGTTAGTGAGCAATATCAAAGAAAAGGTTCTTGCATGTATTATTTAGACACATATCAATTAGGAAACCATTTTTCTCCCATTACATGGCAAAAATTCCTAGATTCACTTTGTCGGTATCAATAGGCAGCAAGATGAGGGAAGAAATATTTGTAAAGAGGAAGTACAAATGTTACTGTCCAAAAGCATTTGGAGAGTAATAATATTCTTCTCCTGATTGTAATAAGAAACTCAAAATGTAGAAGACAACAAATAGCTGGGGCATTTATTTCCTATGACCTATGTCAATTTCAATTCAATTCCTATTGATGATATTCTCAATGTGTAAAAATAAACTGATGTGTTATTTTAAAATGGTGTTGACTGAAATTTATGAACATATGTCAAATATACATTTTTCTATAATTTGAAATAGAACCAGTGGTAATATAATAAAATTTGTGAATTTCACATCCAATCATTGGATGTTAATCAAAAGTACAACACAATAATATTTTTGAATCGATAAACAATCTTAGTCTTACTTCAAACCTACTCCTGTGTATGTGGGTTCTTTGAGGTATCTACTGAACAATGTGTGGATCTATAATTTTCCTATCCAGGACCTTACTCACTTTGGCTAAAACTCAGGTAATTAGAATTTGGATTTCTAATGCATGCTGTGATATTATTTAAGTTTGCCTTGCTCCTTAGTGATTAATATTGTAATGAATTGGTTATCCTTCCCCTTCTCTCTCTCTCTCTCTCTCTCTCTCTCTCTCTCTCTCTCTCTCTCTTCCCCTTCTCTATCTCTCCTACTCTCTCCCCTTCCCCTTCTCTCTCTCTCTCTCTCTCTCCTACTCTCTCCCCTTCCCCTTCTCTCTATCTCTCCTACTCTCTCCCCTTCCCCTTCTCTCTATCTCTCCTACTCTCTCCCCTTCCCCTTCTCTCTCTCTACTACTATCTCCCCATCCCCCCCCCCCCCTCTCTCTCTCTCTCTCTCTTAGCCCCCACCAACTTCTCACTCTCTCTCTTCCTCAATGGCTGCCCATGAATTTTTTAAATGGCAGATTGATTTCCTTTGCTTCTTTCAATGGCCATCCATGATTTTTTTGCAATCTTACAACCTTTCGTGCATAGTTGTAAAATACATATTAATATATTATATATATAAAATAATATATAATGTAACATTTAATATTAATATATTAAATAATATTTAATGTAAAATGTATATTATATAATATTTAATATATATAATATATAATCTAATATATATCTAATATATAGTTTTTGATATATAATATATCATATGAAGGATGGAGAAATGGGAGGGAGAAAGGGGAGGGAAAAGTGAAAAATCAAAATTCTGCCAGCATTTTTGAGTACACGAAAATATCGGGTACCCGATTAGGCTCGGTATTGCTTTGTGCACCAAACCTACATGGTCAACTAGTGAAATGTCTCAAAAACATGTTTTTCCCCTATTTCTCTGAGTTCCAGACTTTGACCATGTAGCTGACGACTTTTTTTTCACCCAAATTTGATGAAATGAAAAGGGTATCTTAAGGAGATTATCAGCTTTCTATCAATATAATTGCTGTCAAATTTTGAATTCGGTAAGTAATTATTAGTTATTTTCTAATTGAGTTACCTCTAAACTGCTGATTTATATACTGATTGAAAAATGACTATAACTTTCAGACGGTATAACATTTTTGAAATCCAAAAAATGTGTCACATTCTATACTTTGCCTACTATAAGGAAAAAAAATAATTGAATTTTGTAAATTTTTGAATGATTTAAGGTGGTCAGACATGGGAGTTTTTTTATTCTGAAAATGTTGTAGTAGAAAATCCATAATTAATTATTTTTTTGGAATAAAATTACAAAAAAGTATGTGTCACATCCGGGAATGAGTCTACTACTTATATATAAAATCTTATAATAAAATAATATCATTTGATTATGATTAAGGTGGTCAGACATACACCTACTTCTTATTTTTTCCAGAAATTTTTGTACTGCTGCATTGAAATCTATACTTTTCACCAATCATACTAATTTTTTTTTTCAAAAAATGCCTAGTTTAGAAACTACATTCAATTTTCTACAGATTCTATTCTTACAACCTTTTGATATTAGGTTGATAGCTAGTTGAAATTTTCACGTCAAGATGAGTAACCCTGATTTGCTGATTTTTCATTGCCACTTAAGGGCATAGTTTGGCCCCTGATGATCTTGCACATACCCTTTAGTTGACATTGATATTTGTGTGTGTGAATTTTGTACCTAGTTGTAGACACAACACTTCAGTAAAACATTAGAGGTTAGCAAAAATCAAAATCGTGCAGTGAAATGGAAACTAATCTAACCAGGCGATTTACTGCCTTCTAGTAGATGCGAGTATTTATTCTCAGATTGGACTGATATCAGTGACCTTGACGACAACTAAATGAAGGATTTGAATGCAGAATCTCGATATGAGGTGAATGCAAATTAATCTATATTTTTAGATTTTCTATGCAATAAGATGAAATGAACTGATATGAATCTATTCTATATGAAAAACTGATATGACATGCAATTTATCTAACAATGATATGCTAAATGATATGAATGCTTAAAACAATGAAAATCTCACAATAGCTTAGATTCACAAAGATTGATTCTTTGATCACCAATTCACCAGCGTGAGGATGCAATTCATGGATGGATCCAAAATGAAGAGTTGAGGCCTTAATTTATAGAAATCCAGGGCTTTGGAGGTGCATGGAAAAAGCCATAAATCACTCTTGATAAACTCAGGTTGATTTTTGAGTTATCAAGAATTAAGAGATAAATTAACTCACAAAATCATGCAAATCAGGTTTTTGATTTAAATCAGAAGTTGAGATCAACTTTCAACTCAAAAGAGAGTTGAGTTTATTTTTAAAACAACTTGAATTAATTTTTTGAATTAAAGTTTAACTATTTTTTGGATGTGCATAATTAATATGAATCAATTTAATAAATAAAGTGATTTCTCCTCAACTTAACTAATTTTAAAAATAAAACAATTGATTTATGGGTTAATCAATTATTAAATCAAACTTTTATTCAAAAACTATATTATTAAATTTGACAAATGACTTTAATTAATTAAATAAGAATTTAATCAATTATTCATAGGATATTTGATTTATTGCCAAAATGAAATAATATAATTTAAGAATAAATATAATTAAATCCAATTAAATAATTAAGTGGCAGTATTAAATCTAATTAATTAAATATTCAGAATATTCAATTAATCAAACTTTAGGATAAATAGGATTTATCACCAAATAATCATTAAATTAAAGATAATTAGGATAAATAGGAATAAGGAAAATTCCCCGATGCAGAATTTAGGATTAAGATTCGATAATGTTCAGATGTGCCTTAGGTTAGGACTTTGATGTCGATTTCATTCGATGTGTCGATATAGGAGGTTAATGAACCTATAGCCCATTTTTGGGGTATTACATTTTGCCCCTCTTTGAATTACTATGCGAAGCGCAGTGGTTCAAAGACAGTCTGTGTATGATGTTGAAACTGATGTTTGAAATTGAAATTGATATGAAACATAAATTGATTGAAGGATTCAAAGATATTAGGTCTTGAATGACCAAAGATAATGTTAACTATAACAGCAATGAACCGATGATTGTGAAAAAGTGTCAAAACACCTGATTCTGAACCTTATGATTGCGAAGAAGTGAGTGACCAATTCCAGACCTGATTGTTGATAAGAATCACATTGGTGTTAGGAATAAAGTGTCTCAACCTTGGATAATTCCTATTCTTATTATTTGTTTTGTAAATGTATTTTTTGCAAATAATGAAATTAAGTGTGAGTGTACATGTCTAGTTGGCATGTTGATCTGTCGCTCCACTTGATGTGTTGGCATCTTGCGCGTAAGGAGATCATGACTGAAATGGTCATGACAAATTCCTATGACGCGTAAGAACTATTTAAGGAATGTGCTATGATAGGTGTAAGAGCATCTTATGACTTGGGCCTATTTGGGCGCCCAAGAAGAAGTGGTTGGTGTGTGTAAGAGAATATGCCAAAAATAGGTTGGTATGATAGATTCTCTTACACTTCTCTTGTGACTGTTATTTTTGGCAGATTCTATGACAAGCTATCATAGTCTATTCTAGGGATGGATGCCTATTCTTGGGATTGCATGTAACAGCTGTGTACATGTGGCTTTGTGCATGGGTCTTGGTGGTTGGATGCCAAACTCCTTTTTTGGGTATTTGTTGGGTCTTGAGGAGTCTATATATATGATGCTGCTTCTATGGGAGAGAAATAAGTTTTACTAGTCTCTCATCTCTTGAAAGAACTTGCATTGCAAGTGTGTTGTAGTCTTTGTGTTGAAGATAATACATTGTGCAGGTTTTGGAGGGGTGGGGTTGTTTTACTGAAAGGTTTTTTCCCATCGGCATATCTTTGTGTTTATGTGTTTCAATCTTCTCTATCTATTTTCTATATGCATGGTATATGGTTGCAATATCTTTGTTAAAGTAGTTAACGAATCTAAAATTGTAAGGGTTTCAAAAGAATTTGCACAATACTTTCCTTTAGAGATTAGTGTAGGAAGTTGTTTCCGCACCTGAGTTTCCTTACAACTGGTATCAAAGCCTGATCAAATTTTGATCCTAGTTGTTGGGTAGGGTTTTTTGAGCTAATCTCAAGTTGAGTGGGAGTTTTGTGTAGAGCATTCTGAATCTTATTTGTAGATTGAGATGGCAAGTTCCTCATACAGTAGAATGGAGGTGGAGAAATTTAATGGCACTAATTTTGAGTTGTGGAAACTCAAGATGGAAGACATGCTTGAAGACTGTGATCTATGGGAGGCTACTTCACTTGATGTGAAACCTGCAATGATATTTCAAGTGGATTGGGAGATCAAGGATCAGAAGGCTAAGGGTCTCATCAGACTCTACCTAGCAGATGTTATTCTCCTGAATGTTCTTGACAAGACTACTACAAATTCTTTGTGGCAATGACTTGGGTCTGTGTATCAGGACAAATCTCTAGTGAATAAGTTGTTCCTGAGAAAGAAGTTGTATTCTTTAAGAATGGAGGAAGGTGGATCCATAACTGATCATCTCAACACATTCAATTTATTGATTGCACAGTTGGCATCATCTGGTGCCAAGATCGAGGAGGAGGATCGTTGTATGACCCTACTTTGTTCCTTGCCAGATTTATGGGACCATCTTGTGATGGCTCTCAGAAGTACTATAGTTACATTTTGTATGGATGATGCGGTGTCTTCACTACTATCTAAGGAGATGCGAAGAAAGACTTCAGATTTGTCTAAGGAAGCCCTTGCTGTTTGCGGGAGATCCAATGACAGAGGAAAGCAGAATGACAACAAGTCAAAGAAGGGTAGATCCAAATACTATGGGAGTTCTAAGACTCCTGGAAAGTCCAAGGTGAAATGTTGGAATTGTGATAAAACTGGGCACTTCCGGAGGGACTGCAAAGAACTGAAGAAGAAGAAGAAAGGCTCAAATTCAGCTTTTGAAAAATCTCAAGAAGATGGAGATGCTTTTATTGCAGCTTTGGCAGCCCATGCATCTGATGATGTGTGGTTGGTAGACTCGGGTGCTTCTTTTCACATGACCTCTCATCGAAACTGGTTCTCAAAATATGAAGAGTTCGATGGTGGAAAGGTGTACTTGGGTGATGATTCTCACCTAAAGATAGTTGGACACAGAAGGGTCACTATCAAATTTCCTGATGGATGATTAAAGGGAATCAATGGAGTTATGCACATTCTAGGTTTGGCACGTAACCTATTATCTGTAAGTATGCTGAATGATGTAGGTGTGCAAGTTGTCTTTTCGAAAGATGGATGCAAGATGATGAGAGGTTCTATGGTGCTCACTAGAGCTACTAGGAGAGGTACTTTGTTTCAGCTTGAAGCATGCATTGCTCAGTGCAATAGTTCTTCTATTTCAAAGAAGAGAGTGGCTATCACTTCATCCCCACCATCTGAACAAATAGTAAAGAAGACTGTAGCAATGGGTTCCAATGGCAATGCAGTAAGTGTACCGAAGGGTGCAAACACTTTGGAAGGCAAGCTTCTTGCAGAAAAGATGATGTTGTGGCTTATGAGATTTGGCCACATTGGTGAGGAGGGCCTTAGGACCTTGAAGAATGAAAACCTCATTGAGGGGTTAAATGATTGCAATCTCGAGTTTGACTTCTATGAACACTGTGTCTATGGTAAACAAAATCGTGTTCAGTTTTACTCTAGTTCTCACAAATCTTCTGATGTTTTGGATCTTATTCATTCTGATGTATTTGGTCCTGTAAAAGTTCCTTCAATCTCCAAGTCTTTATTTTTTGTATCTTTCATAGAGGATTACAGTAGAAGGACATGGATTTATTTCCTTAAAAGTAAGACACAAGTCTTTAGTCGGTTCAAGGAATTTAAAACCCTTGTAGAGAATCAGACTAGTAATAAGATTAAGTGTGTGAGAACTGATAATGGTGGTGAGTTTTGCTCAGTAGAGTTTGAGTAGTTCTATAAAGAATGAGGTATCGAGAGGCATAAGACAACTCCTTATACCCCGCAGTAAAATGGAGTTGTAGAGAGAATGAACAGGACACTGATGGAGAAGGCTAGGAGTATGCTTAGTAGAGTTGGTTTAGAACAAAGGTTTTGGGCTAAAGCTGTGGCCACTGCTTGCTATCTGGTTAATAGATCTCCTACATTAGCTCTTGTTGGTAAGACACCCATGGAGGTGTGGTCTGGTAAGAAGCCTTCAATTAGACATTTTCATGTTTTTGGTTGTGAAGCTTATGCACATGTTCCAAAGGAGAAAAGATCTAAGTTGGAAAACAAAGCTGTCAAATGTATTTTCATCAGATACAGTGTTGGTGTGAAAGGATACAAGCTTTGGGATCCTGTGACTAGTAAGGTGTTGTATAGTAGAAATGTTATTTTCAGAGAGCTAACATCTTCTCCTATTGTGCTACAAT
The DNA here is from genome assembly GCA_027943335.1 of Chamaecyparis obtusa. Classification (NCBI taxonomy): domain Eukaryota; kingdom Viridiplantae; phylum Streptophyta; class Pinopsida; order Cupressales; family Cupressaceae; genus Chamaecyparis; species Chamaecyparis obtusa. The sequence continues at coordinate 226,696 of BSBK01003650.1, forward strand.
CAAATGAAAAGGAAAAGGAAAAAGATGTTGTTCAGTTTCCTCCTACCCCTGAGAAGACTGAATAGAGGGACCATGTTGGGTCTAATGATGAGGAGAGCTCTAGCAACTTTGATAGTTCAGAAGAAGAGGAAGAACAACCTCAACCTCAGCCCTTGAGGAGATCCACGAGAGAAAGAAAGAAACTAGAAAGGTTTGGTTATTCTATGTTAAATTCCAGTTGTGCTTTTGCTTTGATTACTAACACTGATGAGCCTAGATCTATGAAAGAGGCTTTGGGCATGGAAGATGCAGGTTCCTAGATTGAGGCTATGGATGACGAGATGGATTCATTAAAGAAAAAAAAAACTTGGGACCTTGTACCTTTTCCTAAAGGGAGAAAATCTATTGGCTGTAAATGGGTGTTCAAGAAGAAATTTTGTGCAGATGGTAGTGTTGAAAGGTACAAAGCTAGATTGGTTGCAAAGGAGTATTCACAGGTAGAGGGAATAGATTATGGTGAAATATTCTCTCCTGTTTCAAAGTTGACATGCATTAGATTTTTGTTATCTCTTTCTACATCATATGATTTAGAGATAGAACAGATGGATGTGAAGACAACTTTCCTTCATGGTGATTTGGAGGAAGAGATTTATATGTCACAACTTGAGCACTACATTGTTAAAGGTAAAGAATCCTTAGTTTGTAGATTAAAGAAATCTCTATATGGTTTGAAGCAATCTCCTAGGATGTGGTACCTTAAGTTTGATACCTTTGTGTTGTCAATTGGATTTGTAAGATCAAAATTAGATCATTGTATTTATCTCAGAGTTGAAAATGATTTCCTTCTTATTGTTGCATTATATGTTGATGATATGTTGCTGTTTGGGAAGGGTAAGGGTATGACTTCTAATTTTAAATCTCAGTTGTCAGCATAGTTTGAGATGAAAGATCTTGGGGTAGCTAGGTAAATCTTGGGTATGGAAATCAGTATAGATAGGTCTAACAGAAAACTTTGGTTGAGTCAAAGTAAGTATGTGAAGTTTGTGTTGGACAAGTTTAGCATAGAAGATTGTAGACCCCTTTGTGTTCCTGTTTCTCTGGGAACAAAGTTATTTGTAGATGATTGTCCAAAATCTCCTAGTGAGGTGGAGGACATGAGTAGAGTACCTTATGCTAGTGCAGTTGGCAAACTTATGTATGCTATGGTCTGTACTAGACCAGACATTGCCCAAGCAGTGGGAGTCCTAAGTCGGTTTATGGCTAACCCTGGATGGGTACATTGGGATGCAGTTAAGTGAGTATTCAGATATTTGATGGGTACATTAGATTACTCCATATGTTATCATTGTAACTCTTCTACATCTCTGCATTCAATTTGTATTCATGGGTTTGTGGATTCAGATTGGGTGGGTAATATTGATAGCAGGAGATCCACCAGTGCTTATGTGTTCACTATATTTGGTGGTGCCATTAGTTGGATGAGTAAGTGACAACCTGTGGTTGCTTTGTCCACAATAGAAGCTAAGTACATGGCTGCTACTCATGCTTGTAAGGAAGCCATTTGGCTTAGGAGATTGTGTTCTGATGTTGGTGTTGATGCAGAATAGATTACTATTTGGTGTGACAGTCAGAGCGCTATTTGCCTTGCAAAAAATCTAACTTTCCATGCCAGAACGAAGCACATTGATGTGCAGTTTCACTTTGTGAGAGATATGGTGAAAGATGGAAAGGTAAATTTGGAGAAGGTAGATACTGTGAAGAATGTTGCAGATGCATTAACGAAACCAATGGGCATTGAGAAGTTCAGATGGTGTTCAGAGTCTATGGGCCTTTTGGTCTATAGCGGTTAAAGTTCCTGTTATGTTCCTGTTGCTCTTACAAGGTGTTCAACAAGTGGGACAATGTTAGGAATAAGGTGTCTCAACCTTGGATAATTCCTATCACTATTATTTGTTTTGTAAATGTATTTTTTGCAAATAATGAAATTAAGTGTGAGTGTACATGTCTAGTTGGCATGTTGATGTGTCACTCCACTTGATGTGTCAGCATCTTGTGTGTAAGGAGATCATGACTGAAATGGTCATGACGGATTCTTATGATGTGTAAGAACTATTTAATGAATGTGCTATGATAGGTGTAAGAGCATCTTATGACTTGGGCCTATTTGGGCACCCAAGAAGAAGTGGTTGGTGTGTGTAAGAGAATATGCCAAAAATAGGTTGGTATGACAGATTCTCTTACACTTCTCTTGTGACCATTATTTTTGGTGGATTCTATGACAAGCTGTCATAATCTATTCTAGGGATGGACACCTATTCTTGGGATTGCATGTAACAGCTGTGTACATTTGGCTTTGTGCATGGGTCTTGGTGGTTGGATGCCAAACTCCTTTTTTGGGTATTTGTTGGGTCCTGAGGAGTCTATATATATGATGTTGCTTCTGTGGGAGAGAAATAAGTTTTACTAGTCTCTCATCTCCTGAAAGAACTTGCATTGCAAGTGTGTTTTAGTCTTTGTGTTGAAGATAATACATTGTGCAAGTTTTGGAGGGGTGGTGTTGTTTTACTGAAAGGTTTTTCCCCACCGGCATATCTTTGTGTTTATATGTTTCAATCTTCTCTATCTATTTTTTGTATGCATGGTATATGGCTACAGTATCTTTGTTAAAGTAGTTAACGAATCTAAAATTGTAAGGATTTAAAAAGAATTTGCACAATACTTTCCTTTAGAGATTAGTGTAGGAAGTTGTTTCCGCACCTGAGTTTCCTTATAATTGGTATCACATATGAACCCTTCAATTACGAAGAACCAAGGAAATAACACTAATGAACCGATGGTTACAAAAGACTGATACAATTTACAAGATTAAGAGAATACCAGATTGATATGGATCTCGATGAATTTGATATGCCCCGAGTGATGATTGATTTTCCCCAAGTGATGAGGTCTTTTTCATGAATCAAAAACTAGGCGTGGTTGTTGTCTTTGATTACTAAGGAAAGATATGATTTTAAATTTAAATTACAGACTTTGAATGATGTGCAATACCATGCCCCCTTCGGGATAAAAATTGAAATCTGACAAGAAAAGTCAGTGTTGAATAGTTCAGAAGCATGTTAATTGATTTGAGAAGTGGTTAAACACGTTCGAGAATGCATTCTACATCGTTTGGAGGTCTAGAAGACCAAGTTTGACTAGGTTTGACCATGAGTTGACCATGGTTGACCAAGTTGAAATTTTGATAGTTTGATGTAAGATAATCAGTTAAGTTGAATACTGGATTTCTGTGATGATTGAATGTCGATTATGCAAGCAGTTTACAAAATGATCTCAGATTTTGATTTTAATCCCAAAAAGGATTCTACTTGCTATTTTGTTGGAGGAACCTTCTTGTAGGATTCAGCTCTTGTAGTCATGTTTAGCATTTTTGTTTTTGAAGAATCATTTAAGTGTTGAAGTTTATGTAGCCATTTGTGAGATCATGCAAACATGCAAAATGCAAAGAAACATGCAAAAATGCAATCTAAGACCTAGGACCTAGTCACTGATCATGTGTTGGTCAATTTCATCATTGAATTTTTTAGGTAACCGGATAAATCAATACAATTCCCACTAGTTATGAAACCATAGACATATGAATATCAATTTGTATGCGTAGGAATCAATACAACACCCACTGGTTAGGCAACCATGGACATATGAATATTGATTTTATTTTCAGAATGTCAGATTAGATATAAGCACCAAGGCATAAGCACCAGGATGACCTGAATATCATGTCCATTTTGATATAGCAATTTGTATAAGCATCAAAACATAGACATTGTGATGACCAGAATATGCCTTGCGTGACAAACACATCAAACAGTCAAGAGATCAGTCTAAATCCAATGTGAATTACCCGTAGTGACCCTTTATCATTCACATCCTTAGGTAAGATCACGTTTCACAGTAGGAGAAAGAACTCACTCAAAAAGAAAATAGTTAGATCAAACTTCCTTGAATTTTTTGGGTATCAATGGTCGAGGTACGCATGGCCATCCAATTCGAGATAGAGGCTCTTACAGTCGGACACTAGAATTTCCAAAGTTGTTAATCAATTATTTTATGGTTTAATCAATTATTAAATCAAACTTTTATTCAAAAACTATATTATTAAATTTGACAAATGACTTTAATTAATTAAATAAGAATTTAATCAATTAGTCATAGGATATTTGACTTATTGCCAAAATGAAATAATACAATTTAAGAATAAATATAATTAAATCCAATTAAATAATTAAGTGGTAGTATTAAATCTAATTATTTAAATATTTAGAATATTCAATTAATCAAACTTTAAGATAAATAGGATTTATCGCCAAATAATCATTAAATTAAAGATAATTAGGATAAATAGGAATAAGGAATATTCCCCGATGCAGAATTTAGGATTAAGATTCGATAATGTTCAGATGTGCCTTAGGTTAGGACTTTGATGTTGATTTCATTAACTAGGTATGCATTGTCAAAAGGGTCTAGTTAGATGCAAGAGGAGTTACTTGCTACATGATATAGGTTTTTTTTTTAAGAAAAAGTGGTTGTACCACTGTATATATTTATGTATAAATAAAATTTGGTTCAAAAGCTCAATCGGGAAAGAACCAGAAAGAAAACCTGAAATCATCACTATTTACAAAAGTTTACAAGATTATACCTTATAAGGTACTAGTTACATGTATTTTCACATTACATTATAATCCAAAGGCCAGGAGCAGCTTGAAAGATGTCTGAATAAGGTTTAAAGACCAATACATTTTCAAGTCTAGAATGAAGTTGTCAAGACCAAAATATTAAAAGACAACAACTCGGGTAGATGGTAATGTATGTATGGACATTCAAAAAGATAGTAGAGTTGATCAAAACCTCAAATTACTCTTCCATTGCATCAAGCATGTGTGGGAAGAAATCCAATTGAGAATTCAGTGACCAATCTAAGGGCTTAGCAAACCAACCAGAGATCTGCTCTGTCTCAGAATTTGGGATCCACCCAGAGCCATGCACCTCATCTCCCCAGCCCCTAGAAGAAGGATCAACATCATTCCAACCCATGTCCGTAGGATGTGGATGGGAAAGATGAACAATAGGGGAGCCACTAGCCTCACCAAAGATAAATCTATCTCCACTTGGACTCACCATTGTAGATACTGGGACAGCTAGAGATGGGACTGAGCAGGCAGTAGGACATAGAGAAGGGGGGACATTTGGGGCTTCGAGCAGTTTGAGAAGCGCATCGACCACCATTTTTATCTTTGCCTCCAATTCAAAACCTAGCATTTGACCATATGAATGTAGGGCACACTTGACATATCAAAATCTCTGCATTTCTAACTCTTTCTTGACACCATCGTATGTGACCGTGAACATGTGATTCTTGAGAAACAAATGACGTGAGAACAAGCCACCCACTAAAGCATGCCCAGACCAAAGATCATACCACTGCATTTCTTTCTATAGTTTCTTCCCTTCCCATAAATGAGGCTTAACAACTTTGAAGGCAAGGATTTCTAATAACTGTACAGACTGCAGTAAATCCATGGCGTTGGATAAGAAAATCGAAACAACCTACGATGGGTACAAGAACTATTTTGACTGCGGGGCAAGATTTTCTTCCCCAATTATCATTTTGATGGCTGGCCAAGTTGAGGTAGAGGACACAAACATATTGTCCAACATGGGGTCAGATATGTTATGTGGTAATGCAACTTCATCCTCACAAGGTGGAATCCACAGTTGGTAATTTTTTGGGATCATTTCATTATGGAAGTTGGCACAGTCATCAAGTAAGTTTTCCATTAGCAGAGCTAGCCAAAACCAGGGTAGGGAGAAATACAATGAGGCTACCACATAACTAACACTAGTTGAGGGAGAGTGATGAATCCAAGTTAATCTGAAATCATTAATTGAAACTCCCATCTTTATTAGGAAATGAATACACCACAATCGAAGTGGATGGAAGCATGTGTGAAATCACTAGCATATAACTATGAGTAACTGCTTAAGTGTGAGAATTATCCACCTGTCCCTACAGCAATAGAAAATGGGGAATGGTGGCCAATTCATATTATTGTTGCACTATACGCCTTGTGCCTACAACCATCACAATTATTGCAAATCGCCTCCATCTAATGTAGGAAAATAATGGTGAATGACGTGAGACCAGATGTAAGGTTAATTTCCTACGTGTATCCTGACACTAAACCCATCATCCATAATAAAAATAGCAAAATTTTATTCCTTCTGATTCACTGTGTTTTGATGTATGAGGTGTGTCCTCTTCCCATACTAAATGGCAAGATTTGGCATTTGATGTTAGTATAAGAAAAAGAACCACAATGAAGAGGGAGAAATCTAGTTAACTCATGTGTTTACTTCATTTTCCCTCACCTGGAGGTTTATCTGATATTACCAATCTTTGGAGATCACAACATTATTGAGAGAATTTATTTGGTAGTAAGCATTTTATCTATGTCCCATCACACCCCAAATTGGCCAAGTAATCAATGACCTTGTTCCCTTCCCTCAGCATATGGGACAGAAGTAAAAGTGGAAATTTATCTAGGATGTGCCAAATTTGTTTGAGAACATATGTCAGCTACCAACTATGAGATTCCCTCTTAATATTGGCATTGATAATTACCATTGAATCTCGTTCAATATGTATTTTAACGAAGCCATCCTGTTTGGCCAAAATAAGTCCTGCGAGTAATGCTTGAGCTTCTGTCATGTTATTTGATCCTGTAGGAAGTGGGGAGGTAGTGAATGCCATTAAATTACCCTGATAATCTCTTATGCAAGCACCAAGACCTAATTTTATTGGGTTTCCACGTGACACTCCATCAAAATTTAGCTTCAGTAAGGCCTGATTTGGGGGAATCCACTTAACTATTGAATGATCCACTTGCACTAGTCCATTCTTTGGAGGACCCCATCCTACTAGGATTACAAGCATCTTCTAGTCTCTCAAGACAAGACTATCCCACTATGATACCACTAGATTGAAACCACAACGGTGAATACTAATGTTTACCACTTCTGAAATTAACCTCTCAATGCCCCCCAAAACATCCTCAATTTGTGAACAAATATTTCTGAAGATCTATTTGTTTCTTTCCGACCATATTGACCACACAACTAATGTTGGTATGAACTTCTAGATATTTGAGAATAGGGAGTTTGGATACAGAAATGGCCAAGATTGGAAAAGATCCTAGATTTTACGAGGCAAAGGGGTAGAATAATGAAGTTTATTTAGGACAAAGGACCAACATTCTTGTGCAAAAGTACACTTCAATAGAAAATGATCTACATTCTCAATATGATCCTCACACAACATACACTTAAAAGACTACGTGATACAAAAATTTTCTTGTCTATCTCTAGTAAGTATTCTATTTTTTAGTGCAAGCCACGCAAAGCATCCTGCCTTAGGAAGGACAACTTGATTCCAGCAAAATGAGTAAGAATGAGAGGAGACCTTATCAGATTCTGACTGCTGGATAATTTTATATCCCTCTTTAATAGAGTATTTTCCATCCTTCGCAGGGGCCCAAAATAGGTTATCTTCTTTATCTGACAAATAAACTACTCTAGATGAAAATATTTTATGAAAGAGATCCCTATGTGGCAATGAAAGAGTCAATTCATCTGGGTCTTTCCATATAACTTTACCTGAGAATATTCAAACAACAAAAACATAATTTATGACTTGAGTGCCCCATACATTTTCAAATGTGGATATTATATTAGGAGGGATCAATGGAGCTAATAAGATAGGTAGCCCATTCCATGAGTCTCTCCAAAATTTGATATTTGTCCCTTTGTTAACCTCCCATGACACATACTTGTACATAATCTCTCTTGAAGACATCATGAATTTCCAAATTTTTGACCCTTTAGGGGGATCAAAAATAGATAAAACATGCGTTGGATTATGGTTGTCAAGGTATTTATCTTGTATAATTTGACACCATTTATTTTGGTGTTTGGTATTCATTTTCCATACTAGTTTGCCCCCAAATGCTTTAATCCATTTTCCCAAGTCATGAACTCCTACACCCCCAAGACCTAGGACATGAGCCATATCCTTTAAGGAAATAAGTGGGATCTTCTTCTCATTATTCATGTTCCCTGACGATATGAAATCTCTAATTAATTTATGGATTTGTTGGATAATTGAGGAGGGAGCTTTTAGGACTGCTAGGTAATAATTAGGAATTGCTGAAAAGATTGATTTGATGAGTAAACTTCTACTCGACAATGGTAGCCACCTTGATTTCCATGCCACAATTATGTTCTTAATTCTATCAATGATCAAAGACCGGTAGCCTGACTTGTTTTCTCCAACAAAAAAAGGAATACCAAGGTATGTAGAAGGTAGAAGGTCAACCGAAAACTCCAAGATTTGGACAATTTTATTGATGATATAGTTTGTTTTGAACAAAAGATCTTTTATTTTTGTGAATTTATTTTCTAGCCTGAGTTTGTTGAGTATAGTTCCAAAGTGTGTTTAATTTGTCTACCCTCCTTAACTCTAGACATACCAAAAAGTAAGGTATCATTTGCAAATAGAGAGTGTCTGACTGATATGTCTATACCTCCAATATGAACCCCTTTCCATAGACCATAGAGTGGTATTTTTGGATAGTCCTACTAAGTTCCTCAACCATTATGATGAATAGGATTGGTGATAATGGGTCACCTTGCCTAATCCCCTGAGAGGAAGAAAAAAACCCTACTGCAGTTCCATTGATAATAGCAGAAAACCATACTCCTGAAATACAAGCTCTTATCCACTTACACCATTCTTTCAAGAAACCAAATTTATGAAGAACTTGCAAAAGAAATTCCCAACACACTCTGTCATAAGCCTTCATCATGTCCAGCTTGATGACAAATCTAGGGGACTGATTGTTGTTGATAGAGTGAAGGACTTCGTGAGCAACCAAAGCCCCTTCCATGGTTTCATGACTTAGGAAGAAGCCACCTTGTTCTTGTGAAATAATGGATGGAATGAGGTGTTGGATTCTCAAATAAATTTCTTTGGTTATAATCTTGTAGGTTGTATTGCAAAGGGAAATTAGACAGAAATTTGTAAAGGTTTGTGGCTCTTTCACTTTTGGGATGATAACAATATTAGTGGTGTTGAAGTATTTCAACATAAATTTATTCTTTCTAGACTCCTCAATGACACCTAGCAACTCCCCAGTAATAGTATCCCAGCATACCTAAAATAAAATTTTCATGTATCCATCAGGGCCTGGGACTTTGTCTTATGGCAGAGAGAAAACCGCATGTCGAAGTTCTTCCAAACTGAATGGGGCCATAAGCTTCTTATTATCTTGTTGAGAGACCAAAGAAGGAATAGCATCAAGGATATTATTAATTTGTGCTTGAGTTGGCAAGGGGCCAGAAATAGGGGAAAGAAGGTTCTTAAAAAAACTAACCCCTTCTGCTTGAATTTCTTGTGCATTGTTTAAAATCTTTCCATTGGCTATTTCTTTGATTGACAAGATTGAACAAGTTGCTCTTTTTTGTTTAGCTAAGGCATGGAAATATTTTTTATTCTTGTCCCCTTCACATAGCCACAAATCTCTAGATTTCTGCCTCCAATAGTCTTCCTCCCTACCACAAAGTTCTTCCCACTCCAACTAGAGATCTTTTTGCTTGTGGTATGTGCCATTATCCATACCATGCTAAATGGTATGTTCATGAATGTTAGCTAGCTATTGTCTAACTACGTCCTTTTTCTTAAAAATGTTTTTAAATACCTTCTCATTCCACTCCTTTATAAGAGCTTTGACATGGTTTAGTTTCAAAGCAAATTGGTGCATTTTGGACCCATCCACTTGTAGGGAGTTGACCCACCATTTCTTGATCAGAGGGATAAACTTAGGGTGATGAAGCCACATTCTCTCAAATTTGAAGGATGGTTGATTACACACTAGTACTAATGCATTATTTATTGAAAGAACTATCTGAAAGTGATCTGAACCCGATATAGCCAAAATTTTTGATTGAAAAGTGTAGTTATTGAGTTTCCATTCTTGTGAGACTAGGAATTTGTCCAACTGGCAAGAAATTTGAGAAAAGTTAGCTCTCTCATTTGTCCAAGTGTATGATATGTTTGATGGAACAATGTGCTATAAGTTGTTTTCCATGAGGAATGAGGAAAATCCTGAATAATTTTCAATGGGGGACATATTCCTCTAATTTTATCTGAGAGCTTGAGAATGGCATTGAAGTCGCCACCCAGTACTATTGGAAACTGTAATTGAAACAATTGTTGTATTTTCATTGATGTAAAACCTAAACTGATAAGACAGTTTCTATCTAAGAAAGTATTGTATCTATTGGTTGATGAAAAGGATTAGGGCAAGGGAGATAACAATAGCACCTAAGGAAAGGTTGAGTTATTTGATACTTCAAAGAGTACTTGATTATTTGGTACTATGATAAGATAATGTATTGTTTATCTAAGTAAGAAGAAATACTGAAGAAGTAGGCTTAACCGAGAAAAAGTGAAGAAATCTAGTTTAAGCCAAGTTATATTAGTGTCAATCAAGCACCAGTATATGCCAAGTAAATCTAGTGTTGACCGACCATCAGTTTATGCCGAGTGACAGGAAATTACCGAGCAAAATAGTGTTCGCTGAGGAAGATAGTTTATAGAGATGACCGAGTTACATAGTGATAACCGAGGAGATGAACACAGTATTGACCGAGTGTCAGAAATTTACATTTAGAGGATGAATTCAGATTTCTAGCCAACAAACTTGAATTCTTGGGATATGTAAATCATGTTGACTTTATTAATTGATTGTTTGGAGAATTTAATGCATGGTAAATTATTTTATTATGATTTCAATGAGGAGATTGAAGATGTTTCTAGAAGGATGTATGAAGGACTTAAATGTTGGAAGGATCCGTTGGATCTAACCTAACCTAAGATCTACAAAGGAGATTAAGAGGCAAAAGACATATCTACCTATCTAGAGAGGTATAAAGGAAACCTAATGGTGAGGTTATAGAGTGTGCTAGTGATGATGTTATTGACTAATAAGTCTAAGCATAAGGCTGAAGGTGAAGATCAGAGTGGTGATTGCTTGAAGTGAATTTTGAGAAGATCAGTGATGGAGATGGAAATGGTACTCAATCAGTAAATCAACATATATGTGCAAATTGGATCTGATATCTGCAAAGTGAGTTGTATGTTTTATAGATAAAAAACTACTGCTACTTTCTAACCATTATAACAGTCAAAATCTTTTAATCAAGGTTGACCTAACAGTCATCAATAAATACTTTAATCAAGGTGGCATTCTAATGGAATGTACTCAAGTGCTCTGACCAGGCCACTCCTAATAGGGTGATTGAAATCCTTTAACAGAGTCACACCTAATAGTGTGTTTGTATACCTTTAACAAGGTTGTCTTTTCATAGAGCTCACTTCAGAAGAGTGAAAAATATCAGTAACATGTTACAAAGTAGTTTTTCCCAAATTGGGTTTCCACTATAAATCCTGGTGTCACACTTGTCTGAATGTTTTGATATTCTGCAAGTTAAATACTATTGGACAATAGACTGCATGTTATATATTTTCTGATATATGTTCTTTAGAGACCAAGTTGATTTGGTGATTAGATCAAAGTTTGTTGAAGTGTTTTAATGTTCAATTGGTACATCTGGACCTAAGAACAACTGATTCACCCCCCCACCCTCTATGTTGTTCTAAATCATATTAATATTTGGTATCAGAGATGTTGGTGCTTACAGAGAAATTATTTAAAGGTACTTAAAGCTAATGATCAAAATGTATAAGAAGGAGGTACCAAAGTTGAACAAAGAGAACTTCCCTGCATGGAAAATTTTGATGAAACTGCATCTAGTTGGTATTGGTGATTCGGCGAAATACTATGTTGAACATGACTATGTTTCACCTGCTGCACCTATGACTACCAAGGAGATGAAAGAAAAATAGGAACACAATCAAACAATGTTGGAGATTGCATTTTCCTTAAGCTATCCTAAATTTGAGGACATCAAGGACTGCACTACTACAAAGAAAATGTGGGATACTCTTGCAACCATCTATGGTGGTGATACAAATGTATTGAGAGAAAAAGCTGAAAGCTTGAGAGGTAAGTTTGATGAAATAAAAATGCAAGAAGGTGAGAATATTTCTTAGTATTGTGGAAGAATCAAATAAATAGTGAATGCTATTAGAGGAGCTAATGGAATCATTGATGATGAGACTATCATTGGAAAGTTATTAAGAACTCTACTTCCTATATATGCTATCAGAATTTCAGCAATTCAAGAATCAAGATGTAACCCTGGTAATGTTTAGACTCTGGAAAGCCTTGTTGGTAAGCTTACTACTTTTGAACTTTCTAACTATGATAAGTACATTGTTCCTAATGTTGAATCTACATTCAAGTCACAAATGGTTTTGCATAAATCTAAAAGAGAGAAAGATAAATGTGTGAAACGTGAAAGTGAAAGTGGAAGTGATAGTGATGCTTCTGATAAGGAACTGGATGATCTTGAAGCACTCATGGCTAGAAGATTGAGGAGAGGAAAAGGAAAATACAAAGGTAAACTTCTTATAATCTATTTTTCATGTAACAAAGTTGGCCATATTGCTACAAGGTGTCCTGATAGGAGTGACAAGGATCAGGATAGAGAAAGCAAGTACAAAGATAAGAGAGATAACTGAGATCACCGAAGGTACAAAGATTACAAGGAAAAATGTAATAAATCCTGTTACATTGTAGAAGAGGAAACTGATAGTGACAGTGATAATTTTTCTATTGAAGTAGTTTATGTTGCTATGAAAGATGATTATGATGAGGATGAGAAAACTAAACTTATTTCTTATGTGAGTAAAAGTGATAAATGGATTATTGATAGTGGTTTCTCACATCACATGACTGGTGTTAAAAATAAATTTGAAACCCTAGATCATTACAAAGGTAGAAGTGTCAAGTTTGGTAATGCTGCACCATGTCCTGTGAGAGGTAAAGGGTTAATTAAGCTAACTAAAAGATCACTTGTGAAAATACCTATTGGGTTGAAGGTCTTAACTACAATTTGTTGAGTGTTGCACAACTTAATAGCACTGGTTATCGAGTGGAATTTCATCACAAAAAGGCTAAAATATTTGATGCTACTGGTGAACTAATTGGAAGTGGTGAGTAGACTAAAGGTAATTTGTTCTATCTACATCTATCTGAAGAGACATATTTGTTTGCACAATTTGATGATGTATGGTTATGGCATAAGAAGCTATGTCATGTTAACTTTGACAATCTAGTAAGTATTAGTAAAAAGAAGAAAGTTAGAGGTTTGCTGAGATTGAAGAAACCTGATAATGTGATGTGTAAACAATGTCAGTTGGGAAAAATGACAAAGTCTAGTTTCAAGAGCAAGACATTTACTTCTGAGAACATTTTGGATTTGGTTCATACTGACCTTTGTGGACCTATGGGAATACAAAGCTATTGTGGTGCTAGGTATTTTATTATGTTTGTTAATGATTGTGTGTGTGAATTTTGTACATGTTCTGTAGATACAACACTTCAGTAAAACATTAGAGGTTAGCTAAAATTGAAATCGTGCAATAAATGAAAAACTAAACTAACCAAGTGATTTACTATCTTCTAGTAGATGCAAGTATGTATTCTCAGATTATACCGAGATCAGTGACCTTGACCACACCTAAACGAAAGATTTGAATGCAAAATCTAGATATGAAATTAATCTATTTTTTTTGGATTTTAGATGCAATAAGATGAAAAATGATATGAATCTATGATAATATGAAAATTTGATATGCAATGATTCTAAGATATGAAAACAAAAGTGATCTCACAAACGTGGTTGATTCAAAAAGAAGCTTTGATTCTCCAAATACCAATTCGCCAGCATAAGTTTGCACAATTATGAGATGTTGATATGAAGAGCTGAGGCCTCAATTTATAGAAATCCAAGGCTTTGGAGGTGCATGAATAAAAGCCATAAATCACTCAAATAACTCAGGTTGATTTTTGAGTTATTTTTAAATAAAGGATATTTAACTCACAAAAACATGCAAAAGCAGAGATCAACTCAAAATAGAGTTTAGTTTTAACTGATAATTGATAGTTGTCTGCTTTTCTTGATTGTGCATGTTTTATTTATGAATTAATTTAATAATAAAGTGATTTATTTCCAACTTAACTGATTTTGAAAAATAAAATAATTGATTTATGGGTTAATCAATCATTTTTCAAACTTTTATTCAAAACCAATATTATTAAAAATTGACAACTTGCTTTAATTAATTAAATAAGAATTTAATCAATTATTCATGGGATTTTGGATTTATTGTCAAAATTAAATAATACAATTTAAGAATAAATAGAATTAACTTCAATTAAACAATTAAGTCGCAGAATTAAATCTAATTAATTAAATATTTAGAATATTCAATTAATCAAACTTTAGGATAAATTGGATTTATCGTAAAATAATCATTAAATTAAAGATAATTATGATAAATAGGAATATTGCTAGGAATATTCCCCGATGCAGAATTTAAGATAATCAATTAGGATTCAATGATGTTCAGATGTGCCTTAGGTTAGGACTTCGATGTTGATTTCATTCGATATGAAGATATAGGAGGTTAACGAACCTATAGCCCATTTTTGGGGTATTACATTTTGCCCCTCTTTGAATTACTGTGCAAAGCACAGTGGTTCAAAGACAATCTGTGTTTGATAAAGAATCTGATTGAAGTTGATATTGATATGAAACAGAAATCTGGATATGAGATAGAAACTGATTGAAAGATTTGAAGATGTTAGGTCCTAAATGACCAAAGATAATGTTAACTATAACAGCAAATGAACCGATGATTGGGAAAAAGTGTCACAATGCCTGATTCCAAACCTTATGATTGTGAAGAAGTGAGTGACTGATTCCAGATCTAATTGTCCTTATATTGAATCACATTGGTATCACATCTGAACCCTTCAGTTTCCAAAGAACCAAGGAAATAACACAATTTGAACTGATAGTTGCAAAAATTGATACAATACACAAGATTAGGAGAATACTAGATTGATATGGATCTCAATGAATCTGATATGCCCCAAGTGATGATTGATTTGCCCCGAGTGATGAGGTATTTTGATGAATCAACAACTAGACATGGTTGTTTGTCTCAATTACTGAGGAAATATATGATTTCAATAAAGATATGATTACAGACTTTGAATGATGTCCAATACCATGCCCCCTTCGGGATGAAAATTGAAATCTGACAAGAAAATTTAGCGTTTATAGTTTAGACACATGTTAATTGATTTGAGAAGTGGTTAAACATGTCTGAGAACACATTCTGCATCGTTTGGAGGTCCAGAAGACCAAGTTTTACTAGGTTTGACCATGAGTTGACCATGGTTGACCAAGTTGAAATTTTGATAGTTTGATGTAAGATAATTAGTGAAGTTGAATTATGGATTTCTTTGATGATTGAAGGTCGATTCTGCAAGTAGTTAATAATATAAATGATCTCAGATTTCAATTTTGATCCCGAAAAAGGATTCTAATTGTTGTTTCGTTGGAGGAACCTTCATGTAAGATTCAGCTCTTATGATATGTTTGAAGAGACAAGTGGAGAATTGTTTAAGCATTGAAGTTCGTTTAGCTATTGTGAGATCATGTAAACATGCAAAATGCAAAGAGACATGCAGAATGAAATGCAACCTAAGACCTAGGACCTAGTCACTGAGCATGTGTCGGTTATTCTCATCATTGAATTTTTAGGTAACCGGGTAAATCAATACAATGCCCACTAGTTATGAAACCATAGACATATGAATATCGATTTGTATGTGCAAGAATCAATACAACACCCACTGATTAGGAAACCATGGATATATAAATATTGATTTTGTTTTTGGAATGTTGGATTAGATATAAGCACCAAAGCATAAATGCCAGGATGACCTGAATATCATGTCCATTTTGATATAGCAATTTGTATAAGCATCAAAACATAAATGTCATGATGACCTGAATACACCTTGCGGTACAAACACATCAAAAAGTCAAGAGATTATTCTAAATCCAATGTGAATTACCCGTAGTGACCCTTTATTGTTCTCATCCTTAGGTAAGATCGCAGCTCACAATAGAAGAAAGAATTCACTCAAAAAGACAATAGTTAGATCAAAACTTCCTTGAATTTTTTGAGTATCAATGGTCGAGGTACGCATGGCCATCCAATTCGAGATAGAGGCCCTTATAGTCAGACACCATTTCAATCCAAAATTTCCAAAGTTGTTAGATTTTCACATACAAATAGAAGACAAAGAAAAGATTATGCCCCCAGTCATCACTCTCTAAATCCTATAAACAACATCATCGAAGAGCTCAAAGAGACAAAATATGCAAAAATCTTCATGCAAATTAGTAAGCATATTGCGCTGATAGATGGAGCATTTTGAAACAAGTGGCACCTGTTTGCCGGGTTTTCACCATCTTGGCAAAGATTCTATTTTTGCTACCAAGTCGCCTATTTCTAGGTTTTCACCAAGGCACTTTTTTTTCTTTTTCTCATTTTTTTGTATATTTTATTTTTTCAATTTTTTTTGTACTTTTGATATTTTTTTATTTTTTTGTGAATCATCAAGGCACCTATTGCTAGGTTTTCACCAAGATGTTTATTTTTTTAGGACTTTTTTCAATTTTTAAGATTTTTTTCAAGACATTTTACCATAGACTGAATGCCTTAGGCATAGAATTTCTTCAGATGGACAACATTGATTGGTTCTCAAAGCTGTTCTCCTTTAGTCATTAAGAGTTGATAGGCACCAGAGCCAAAAGTAGCAGTGATAACAAAGGGACCCAACCAGTTGGGTTCAAACTTCCCCTTGCATTGTCGATGTGATTGATTTTTAGGATTCTCTCTCAAGACTAGATCACCAACCTGAAATTCTCTGTGTTTGACTTTCTTATTGTAGCCTCTAGATAATCTTTTTTGATATACTTTGAGATGATCATACGCTGCTTGTCTGTGCTTATCTAGTAGTTCAAGTTCTTGCAACCTAGACACTCTATAGTCATCATCATTTACTAGACCATGCATTCTGATTCTTAGTGATGGGATTTCAACCTCAATAGGTAGTACCGCTTCAGACCCATAAACTAAAGTGAAAGGTGTAGCCCCAGTAAGTGTTTTGATACTTGTTCTGATACTAGTTCTGATACTAGTTCTGATACTTGTTCTGATACTAGTTCTGATACTAGTTCTGATATTGGTTCTGATACTTATTCTGATACTAGTTCTGATACTTGTTTTGATGCTTGGTATACTTGATAGCATCTTTTTCCATTGCAAACTCCCAAGCAAGATCATATCATGTAGTCCCAATGTCTAGCAAGGTGGAGAACAAGAGGGATTGGCAAGCTAGTGGAAGAGATGGAAGACAAGAGAATGAAGGCTAATGAAGGGAAGAAATCCTCAAGGGAAAACTCCACAAGGGTACCCAAGCTAGGGAAAAATTGTCATGTAAAGAAGATTTGGACAAGTAATGAAAGGCCAGCATAGGATAAGTCATAAAAGCATAATGCCAAAGAAGGAAAGGATGTAGTCCAAAGGAGTAGACATGTCAAGAGGTTTCAAAGCATTGTGTTCTACTCTTTTTTTATTAGATCAAGACCAAAGGGGAAAAGGATAGCAAAAGGCTAGAATGAATGGAGGAAAATGGATATGAAGGCTAAACATGGAAGGAATGAAAGTGAGATCATCATCAGAAAACTCACAAAATAGCCAAATGTTCATGTATAGGTCAACCTTGTCAAGATCAAAGAGAGAAGATGGAATGGATGAAATATGCAGAAGAACTACGCATGATGCCTGATTGCCAGGTTTTCATCACGGTACTTATCCAAGGTGCCACAAGGGAGTGGTTTTCACCATAGGATGAATTTATTTTTCTTTACTTTTGCTACCAAGGCACCTGTTTCTAGGTTTTCACCAAGGCACATTTTCAATTGTATATTTTTTTTCATTTGTTTTTTTGGAAGAAGGCAAGCTTTTTAGATAATGCTCCTTGAAAGGATAAACCATGATATGCCAAGGATTCAAAATGATACGCTCAAAGATTCTAATAAGGAAAGGGAGATGGAAGAGAAAAATGGAGGATAAGGTTTTATGTAAAGCGAGTGAGGTTGGAAGATAGGAGGAATAGGCAAATGAGGAAAAATGATAGAAGGTAAAAGGATAATGAATGGAAGGATTGTGAAAGGGTAGATGGAAAGGAAGGCAAGATCAACATCAACACACACCTTCAAAGGTGGTGAGAGAATGGAGACAACATGAATGAAGGAATACGTAAAGGAATATGGTGAATGGATAGCAGAGGTTGTGGTTTAGGCACGTGGAATGGAAGAATGTTTTTGGAAGAAGATGAAGTGGAAGCCTTTGGAAGCTTGAATGTCAACTTCACTTGTTGTTCAACACTAGACTCTTTCAAGAGAGACTTTGCAATCCATATAGCCATAGGCTTTTCATTTCTTTTTGATGATCTAGAGAGAATATCTTTAATGATGGATTTTGGAACCCATACTTGTCTTGTAGTTTTTTTCTTAGATATCTCTTTTGACTTTATGCCTCCATGTTATTTAGAGGAGACATGGTGATCTTCTCTTTTTTATGGATTCTTGTATTGCTTCTTTTTCTTGTATTGAACATTCAAGTTACTTCCAAAAGACTTGGGGCTTGTGGAAGAAGGAGGATATGACTGATTTAGATGGGTGGGTGGATGAAAAGGATTCAAGGGTATGCATCTATGTTGATCTTGAGAAAATATGGGAGATGGAGGGATGTAAGGACCCAAGATGGATGGTGAATTAGGAGAGTTAGGAGGGGAAAGTGAAGGGACATAAGGATCCAAGATGGAAGGAAGATGTGAAGCCCTTTGTAGTGGTGGAAGAGGTCCAAGGATGGAAGTGGAAGACGCAAAAGGATAATCAACAAGTTCATCAACATCTATATGACAACCAAGGACATCATCATCTTTAGAGAGAGCATTAGGATTTTCAATAGAATCGTGGACATCTTGAATATGAGCACCTTCTTTGATAGGATTGTTCAAAGCTTGCAAAGACTTAGGAAGAGTAGAAAGTGGAAACGAACATGGAGTGGTAGAATAAGAAGATGGAAGACTTTGATCTTGACAATGATCTTTGGATAGCATAAGCACATAATTTTTCTCTTGATTTTCAATAGGCTTAACATTGGAAGTAACAATGCCATTTTTACCAACCTTAATGGAAGTATCATCTTTGGAAAGTGCAAGTGTAGTAAGGTTATTTTGATTGTCAATAAGCTCAATAGTGTAAGTAGTAGCTTGATCTTGCTTAGGAGAAGACTTAAGACATGGTGGAATGAATGAGAAAAGGGGTGCAAGATCAAAAGAACCATGAAATGGATAAGAAACATCATGAAAAAGATTCAATGACATGGAGAGTTCTTGATCTTGATCTTTCTTTATGTTCTTTTCTTTATCATTTTTGGAGTCCTCTTGACATGGAGCCACTTCTAAGGACAATGAAGCATGTTGGGATTGTATGGAAGACTATTGCAGAGATGGTGAAGGACCTGCTGAAGTAGGCATTGTAGCATATGAAGGCTTAGGCTCTTTAGGTTTAGCATCATTGAAAGTATTTGTAGTCAAGTGAAGGTTAGCTTGAGTTTCTTTAAGAGGTAGCCCTTGAGAATAACTATGGGAAACAACATGAAAAGTATTAGGACCTTTGGTGGACAAAGGACTTGTGAAAGATTTGAAAGACTTGGAAGCTTTAGAAAATGTATGAGCATTGGAGGAAGTAGGGGATGGAAGGGAACCATCACAAGACAAAGGTTCAACATTAACATGATCTTTCTTGAGAGGGTAATCTTTATTTTCAGCATGAGAGTTCTTAGAAAAGAGATCCTTATAGTTTGCATATTTATAATCAGCTCGGTAAGCTTTCTCTTCCTCAATAGAAGTAGATGTATCATCTAGGTATTGTTCACAAAAATCATCAAAGTCTCTTTCAAAATCAGAATCATATGGATCACCATCATGATCTATCCAATGTGACATCCCATTTCCAGTAAGCACGAGCACATGGTGAGGAGGACTCTTAGGAACAAAGGTGTCATAGGAATCACTATATTGTCCCTCATCATAGTCATCATAGTATTCAAAGATGGGTGTGTCACTCTCCATGGAAGAAGTATCAAAAGGATTATCACATTGCTCATATTCTGTCTGAGGGCATGGTGACATGTACAAGTCTTTATCAAATGGAAAATGACATAGAGCTTCCATGGAGAACTCTTTAGGTTTCTTTTCTTTCTCGAGTTTGTTAAGTTTGACTTGCATGGCATGCATCTGTTTCATCATAGCTATGATTAGAATCTCTTCCTCATGTGTACTGATTCTTTGAGACATAGTAGGAGTTTTAGGACTCCCTGGGATAGATCAAGGTGGAGTTTGTTGATTGACTCCTTGAATTGATGGAGGGGGAATGTAACCAGTTTTTAATCGAAAGTTGCCAAGATCATCATCTTCGTAAAGAATAGAATTGTAGAGTTGTTCAAGAGTTGGACCCTGGATATCAGTCAAAGGTAAGGTATGAGATGCTTCTCCTAATTTCTTGTGAGAGGAAGCTCTAGTTTCCACCATTAACCTTGGGTGAAGCAAAAGAATAAGATGAAGACAACTGAAGAATGAATTGAATCAAGATGATCAGATGATGCAACCTTGTCAAGGTTTGATTGATTGAAGTATAGATATGACTTAGATGAGGGATATTATGCCCTGGATGTATGGGTAGATGCCCAAAAGATAGCGGACAAGATATCACAATACTTAGTCATTTTTTAAGATTGATTGAAGATTGATAGTTATGACAAGGTTTTGACACAAGATGATAAAGACTCAAATTGATTAAACAGAAGGTAGGATCAGATTCAAAAGACCACTTTGGGATAATGATTGGATTCTCAATAGCTTACTGCTCTGCTCCTGACACAGTGATTTATTTGATAGATTTTGGAAATAGGCTAAAAAAGCTGGATATCTAGCAATTTTGACAACTTTCTAGCAATTTTTTGAAACTTCTCAAATGAATTTCTGCAGACTTGTACGACAGTGGGTATGGCATGAAATGACAATTGCTAAACTCGTATGATGGTTGACAACAAAAAATTGATTTTTGAAAATGACTAGCAAAAACACTCGTACGACAATGTACCTAGTATCATATGACACTCAAGGGTAAATGAAATGACTCTTTCCAAAACTCGTACGACTCTCTGATTGACTGAGATGACAGTTGACTCTAGAAAAGAATTTTACTTTAGTTTTTGCAAATTTTGAGTTTTCAGATTCAGTTTCTTTGCAAATTTCAATGTCTAGATTTGAGGATGGTACCAGATTTGTTTGTTTTCAATGACCAGATAGATAAGCAAGCACACAAAATAGCAAGCAAGTGATTTCAAGCATGTCTGAAAACAATGAACATGGGAAAAAGAAACCTTGTGCATGAACAATCAAGTGATTTTATTTATTCTAATCCTTCGAAGTGCTAATTGTGTATGTTCCAAAAAGTTTTGCAATAACGCACATATACCCTAGAAAAATGAAAATTTTGCCTCTCTAGGGTTTTTAGTAATGGTTTGACTCTGCAACTTTTATGATCCAAAGGGGTGAACTCCAATCCTGGCAAACCAGGGTTTTGACACAGTCTGAGAATTTAATCAATCGGGAGCTACTAGGGAGATCTGACAACCCAACAATGAACCGCACTTGTGAAGATTTCTTCCACAAGGACATTTATATAGCGACTGTCACTACCACAATGAAAATGGCTATTATCGCTTGAGGTTCCGTCAATATGGTTGACCCAATTAATGGAATGTCCACTATGGTTAACCCTCCCTAAAGGTGACTCACAAGATATACCACATGGAGACTGGTTCCAGATTCAAGGATTTGGGTTTCTGGTACTATCCAAAAAGGAAGTAGAGCATAATCCCTTAGCCTTTTCACTTTTAACCCAAACAAAGCAGACAGATTAATCTGACACGCTAAGACCAAGATTATCTCACAAAGATCTATGATGTCAACCCCTTATGATCTATCAACCTCTCCAGAGAGAGAATGTCTTGATCAAAAGTTGAAGACACACAGATCTAGTGGAATGTGAGACTCCCTCAGTATCCTCCCTACCTACAAGGGTTCCTTGGTTGAGAAGAGTTTCGCTAGAGACTCACTCTCTCAAGAGCCATGAATAGTGTTCATAGGGCCTATTTACTATGTGTAACAAAGATGCTAAAAGAAAATCTATGTTTGTTTTTAGAGTTCAAATGAAATGTGTGATATGGAAAAGAAAGGCACTCAAGCTAGACACGCAAGATGTTCATTTTAGTTCAAATCAAAATGTTATCAACTGAGAAGGTTACCTGGATTCCTCGCAATGCACTTAGTAGATTCTTACCTACTTTTAGCAATTCTTGCACTTTTTCGAATCGAAAACCAGTGAAAATCAATAAAAAATAGAGAATTTCAATTGTTAGGGTTAGTTGTTAGTCAAAATCTGAAAATCAAATCTGACAAACTGCCCTGAAAAATGAAATGACAATTAAAACCTGGTGCCAAAACTTGTACAATAGTGGGTGTGCTTCCAAACAATAGTCCAAAAACTTGTACGACATTGGGTGTCAGATCATACGACTTTCTAACTTTAAAATGACAATGTGTACAGTCGAAAATGATCCTCGATCAAATAAACTATCGTATGACAGTGGGTCTAGTATGGTATGACTTTTGTCAAAAACTCGTATGAAAATTGTACGGACATAATTTAAAAATCACAGCTTTGGCTCAGAAAACAACAAGAAAAGATAGAAATTGATAGAATTGAATTGGAAACCCGTATCAGGGCCCCACGGTGGGTGCTAAAAATGTGTGTGTGAATTTTGTACATGTTCTATAGATACAACACTTCAGTAAAACATTAGAGGTTAGCTAAAATCAAAATCATGTAATAAATGAAAAACTAAACTAACCAGGAAATTTACTGTCTTCTAGTAGATGCGAGTATGTATTCTCAGATTATACCGAGATCAGTGATCTTGATGACACCTAAATGAAAGATTTGAATGCAAAATCTAGATATGAAATTAATCTAATTTTTTTGGATTTTAGATGCAATAAGATGAAAAATGATATGAATCTATGATAATATGAAAATTTGATATGCAATGATTCTAAGATATGAAAACAAAAGTGATCTCACAAACGTGGTTGATTCGCAAAGAAGCTTTGATTCTCCAAATACCAATTCGCCAGCATGAGTTTGCACAATTATGAGATGTTGATATGAAGAGTTGAGGCCTCAATTTATAGAAATCCAAGGCTTTGGAGGTGCATGAATAAAAGCCATAAATCACTCAAATAACTCAGGTTGATTTTTGAGTTATTTTTAAATAAAGGATATTTAACTCACAAAAACATGCAAAAGCAGAGATCAACTCAAAATAGAGTTTAGCTTTAACTGATAATTGATAGTTGTCTGCTTTTCTTGATTGTGCATGTTTTATTTATGAATTAATTTAATAATAAAGTGATTTATTTCCAACTTAACTGATTTTGAAAATTAAAACAATTGATTTATGGGTTAATCAATCATTTTTCAAACTTTTATTCAAAACAATATTATTAAAAATTGACAACTTGCTTTAATTAATTAAATAAGAATTTAATCAATTATTCATGGGATTTTGGATTTATTGTCAAAATTAAATAATACAATTTAGGAATAAATAGAATTAAATTCAATTAAACAATTAAGTGGCAGAATTAAATCTAATTAATTAAATATTTAGAATATTCAATTAATCAAACTTTAGGATAAATTGGATTTATCGCCAAATAATCATTAAATTAAAGATAATTATGATAAATAGGAATATTGCTAGGAATATTCCCCAATGCAAAATTTAAGATAATCAATTAGGATTCGATGATGTTCAGATGTGCCTTAGGTTAGGACTTTGATGTCGATTTCGTTTGATATGAAGATATAGGAGGTTAATGAACCTATAGCCCATTTTTGGGGTATTACAATGATTATGTTGGATATTGCTAATGCATAGGGAGGTGATTGAGACATTTAATATGTTTAATCACTACATTACTGAATGGGCACTCATACTGTTGTCATTTGTGTTATGTCATTGATGTCAATATATGTTTCTGTAAGGGAATCAGACTGGTAATCATAGTGTATGGACACTGTATGAATGTTTCAGATGCTGCGAAGACAGATGAGAGTTCAGGAGGATGTTGTGATCTTATATTCAAGATCGCATCATGTAATGTTTCATATTAGATGAGTTACAGATATTTTGGTGAAGACTGGTCATTGACTGTGACAGTGATAAATGATAGAGTTAGTCTCTGAATTTTGTGTATAGCTTTCTAGTGATGCGGAATTAGTGCATGAAAATTTCAAAGATGAAAGATAGAGTATTGAGGAATGTTCTATAAACTGTGCAAGGTATGAAATGTAGGATGATGTCAGTTGTGGCATGCACTCTGGAAGGTGATCTATTTGGAAGCTGACTATAGAGATGTAGCTTGTATGATGGATGGTGAACTTAAATTAAGGATGTTAGTCCTTAATTGTTTTAATGTAATCATTGTAGACTTATCTTAGATACTGTGTGTATCTTAGCAAGGGTTTATATAATTATTTTTAATTAGGAAAGCCTTATGGGCCGACTTGTTTATAAGAATTGTAATAAGGTATAAAAGGTCTTTTCTTTGGAAAAGATATTGATGTGAAGGAGATAATATAGAGAGGTTATGAAATTTGTGAGCTTGTGTCTACTGTATGTAGAGAAGAGTTTTGTTGGTGGACTTCATTGGAACTGATCAAGAAAACACAGTTGTTTCTGAACAGTTCAAAAGATTATGTATTTCTTCATATACACTTGTGTTGCGAATAGTGAGTTCTGAAGGTGGACTTAACCTTCTTTGGATAGTGAGCCTTGGGTAGTGAGCCCTCCCTTTTGTTCTTGACTCCTAATAGGGTTTGTCCTCTAACAAGGACTATGTACTATAATGATTCAATAAGCTCCTAACAGGGCTATGTCTTCTAACAAGGATAACTACACTCTCAGTACATCATTTGTGGGTGCTAATTCCCACCAGGGGTTTTACATTTAATAGGGTTTCCCTAAGACCAAAATATTGTGTTATTGTGTTGGCATTCATTGTGTTCATTGGATCTGATATTGTGGTGCTTAAAGTTTAAAGTTTAATAATATATTATACAACTGATTCACCCCCCCTCTCAGTTTTATTGTGGACTGTTATTCCTAACAATTGGTATCAGATCTTGTGGTCCTTAGAGAGAAAGCTTAATAGCTTGAGGTGATCTTGGAGATGGAATTCTATAGGAAGGATAGTCTGAAGTTTGATCCTAAAAATTGACAGTTGGAAGAACAAGATGCGAACTCACCTATTTTTCTTGGGAATTGACTATTGGTTGATTACAAGGAAAAAGATAGCTATAAAGACCGAAGATGAATTGACAACTGCTACTGAGGATGAAAAGAAGATATTTTCACTAAACATGATCGCAAGAGAAGCACTGATCAACACACTCTCTTAAGGAGAGTTTACTGAAGTCAAAGACTTGGATTTGGATTTCCAAATTTGGGAAATATTAGAGGCACTATATGAAGGAGACAAGTATACCAAACAAGCGAAGTTACAAAACTAGAAGACAAAGATGGAGAAGCTGCAAATGAGGATGAAAGCATTAGGGCCTATGTTCAAAGGGTTATAGAATTTGTAGTTGGAATCATAAATTATGGAGGTACTTATGATGAAGAAGAAGTTATTGCAAAGATCCGCAAAGATCCTCAGATCGCTAACACCTGCTTACAAGTTCAAGGCTATGTCTATACAATAAACTATACCTCTGACTCTAAACTTTAGCAAAGAGATGTTGATTTCAAAGCTAACTACTTTTGAAGCTGTGGAATTAGGAGAAGTTGTACCTAAATTTGAATCTACATTTAAGGCATCTGCACACAAGAAATTATTTGTACTTCCAAGCACCAGCAAAGAAGACCTAAAAGAAGAGCTT
The DNA here is from genome assembly GCA_027943335.1 of Chamaecyparis obtusa. NCBI lineage: Eukaryota > Viridiplantae > Streptophyta > Pinopsida > Cupressales > Cupressaceae > Chamaecyparis > Chamaecyparis obtusa. Next base: position 252,922 of record BSBK01003650.1, read on the forward strand.
GGTGAGTATGCTGAGGAATGGGAACAGATAATGACTGAAGAAAGAAAGATGGATGAACTTGTTGCACTGATTTCTAGAAGAGAAAAAAGAGGTAAGGGAAAGTTTGAAGGCAAGTTACCCTTAAAATGTTTTTCATGCAATAAGGTAGGTCATTTTGCCTCTAGATGTCCTACAAGAGTTTCTAAGTACAAACCTAATTATGAAAATATTAAAAGGGACAGAGAATGTTATTATGCTAGTGAAGAAATCTCTGATGATGATGATTTAGATTGTAAAGAGATTGGATTTTTTTCTATTAGAGATGAACCAATACATGAAGAAAAAGCTTTAGTATCTCATGTTGACAAGAAAAATTAATGGATAATTGACAATTGTTGTTCTCATCATATGATTTGTGATAAGAAATTTTTTGTTAAATTAGTAAAATATGATGGAGGTGTTGTGAGGTTTGGGGACAATCTCCCTAAATCTATCATAGGAGTAGGATCCATTACTCTGGATGGAAAGACTCACACAAACAATGTACTACTTGTTGAAGGACTGAAACATAATCTACTAAGTGTTGAACAGTTAATGGATAAAGAATTTTAGTTAAGTTTTGTTAATGGTAAATGTTTTATCAGAAGTAAGGAAGGAAAATTGATTGCTACCAATTCAAAATCTAGAGGTAATGTATTTGAACTAAACACATTTGGAGCCTCTTATTTTGTTGCGAAGGTATATGACAGTTGGTTATGGCATAGGAGATTTTGTCATGTTAATTTTGATAGCATTATGAAGGAAAGTATGGCTAATGTAGTAAGAGATCTACAGAAGATTGTGAAACCATCTAACACTGTATGTAGAAAATGTGTTATGGGAAAGAACACTAGAAGCAGTTACAAAAGAAAAGCATATACATCAAAAGGAAGGTTGGATCTGGTACATACAGATCTATGTGGACCTACAAGAACAAAGTCATACTATGGTGAAAGGTATTTTATACTCTTTGTTGATGACTTTTCTAGAATGATGTGGGTTACTTATTTAAGAGAGAAATCAAAAGTATTTGATAAATTCAAGTTGTTCAAAGAAAAAGTAGAGAATGAATCAGGTTTAAAGATCAAGTGATTAAGGTTAGATAGAGGTGGAGAGTTTACTTTAGACTAATTCAATTCATACTTTGAAGAGCATGGGATAAAGAGACATACATCTTCTCCTAGGACTCCACAACAGAATGAAATAGCAGACCGAAGAAACATGACTATACTAGATGCTACTAGGACAATGTTGATTGAAGGAAATGTATCTCATATACATTGGAGAGAGGTTGTTGGAATAGAAGTGTATACATTGAACATAATTCAAATCAGAGAAGGTAAAAGTAAGACTCCCTATGAATTATGGTTTGATCATACTCCTACTGTAAAATATTTTAGAATATTTGGTAGTAAGTGCTATATCAAGAGAGATGATGAGAAATGGAAGTTTGATGCTAGAAGTGATGAAGGAATCTTCCTTGGTTAATCTATTAAAAGAAAGGCTTACAAATGTTTCAATCTGAGATTGAGGAAGATGATTGAAAGTAACAATGTAAGAATAGATGAGAAGTTTCAGATACAAGAAAGAATGTATGATAGTAATCAGAATACAGAGATAAAAGAAACTACTACTATTACAGAAGGAGAAGAACTTGTTGAGGAATAAAGTGAAAAAGAGGCTTGTGATGCTAGCACAAGTAAGGCTACTGAGACTCCTAAAACACCAAGGTATGTAAAAAATAACCATCTTAAATATCAAATTATTGACAATACCAGTTAGGGTGTGCTAACTAGATCAAAAGTTAGAGAAGAAATTTGTTTTATTTCTCAAGTTGAACCAAAAACTATAGATGAAGCATTTAAAGATGAATCTTGGATAAATGCTATGAAAGAAGAGTTAGATCAGATAAAGAAAAATAATACTTTGGAACTAGTTCCTAGACGTAAAAATAAAAATGTAATAGGAAAAAAATGGGTTTTTAGAAATAGAATGGATGAAGAAGGAACTGTTGTAAGGAACAAAGAAAGACTAGTGTGTAAGGGATACTCACAGCAAGAAGGCATAGAATTTGAAGAAACATTTTCTCCTATTGCTAGAATAGAGGTAGTAAGATTATTCTTATCTTATGTTGCACATAAAAACTTCAAAGTGTATCAGATGGATGTAAAATATGCATTTCTGAATGGAGATCTTGAAGAAGAAGTCTATATAGAACAACCAAATGGATTTCCTCTATGCGAAGATAAAGACATGGTGTGCAATTTGAAGAAAGCTTTGTATGGGCTGAAGCAAGCTCCTAGGGATTGGTATGCAAAGTAAGACAAGTATCTACTTGGGCTTGGATTCAGAAAAGGTAATGTAGATAGTAATTTGTATTTAAGAACTAGTGAAGATGGAATCCTGATAATAGAAGTCTTTATGGATGATATTATCTTTGGAGGTAATGATGATCTATGTAAGAAATTTGCTAAAGAAATGGAAAGTGAATTTGAGATGTCTATGATAGGTGAAATGAAATTCTTTCTTGGATTGCAAATAACTCAGAATGAGAATGGTATTTTCATTTCTTAGACCAAGTATCTCAAAGAATTGCTTAATAAATTTGGAATGGAAGATTGTAAATCAGTAGGAACACCTATGGTAACTAGTAATAAGATAACAATTGATGATGAATCAAAGTGTTTTTTTAAGACTTTGTATAGATCAATGGTTGGAGGACTGCAATATCTGACCCACACCAGACCAGATATTGCTAATGTTGTTGGAATTGTGGCTAGATATCAAGAAAACCCCAAAGAAACACATCTAGATGCTGTGAAAAGGATACTGAGGTATCTAAGAGGAACCATATACTATGGCTTATGGTATGATATAAATGATAGCTTAGAATTTCATGCTTATACTGATGTTCATTGGGCAGGAAATATTGATGACAGAAAAATTACTAGTGGTGGTGTATTTTTCCTTGGGAAAAAGTTGGTTTCTTGGATAAGTAAGAAACAAGATTCTATAGCACAATCTACTACTGAATCAGAGTATGTTGCTGCTGCTATAAACTACACTCAGATTGTTTGGATGAAATAAATTTTGACAGACATTAGAATAACTTTTGATGAGCCTGTGGTTATCCATTGTGATAACATGAGTACATTGAATATGTCAAAGAATCTAGTGATGCACTCTAAAACTAAACACATTTAAGTATCACTTCTTGAGAGACAAGGTGGCAGAAAAAGAAATCAAATTAGAATATATTAGTACAAAAGAGAAGATTGCACACATCTTCACAAAGCCACTACCAAAAGATACCTTTGAATATCTCAGAGGTATGCTGGGGGTTTAGGCCCCTCCTAGTCAGAATTAAATGATGTAGAGATGCATCAGTCCTAGGTTTTTCAAAGCCTTATCATAATTTGGAATGGATGTAGGGATCTACTCCTCAGGGGGAGTGATCATGGAAGAGAGATGTTGAAAAGAAGTTGATGACTCATGGCACCTTTTGCCATTATTGTCAAAGGGGAAGTGTTGCTATGATAAAATCCCTACTATATGGGGAGATTGTTTAGTTGCAAAACTTTGGATTGATATAACTTTGGGATAAGATTTTCCCATATGTTGACATCAATGCCAAAGGAGGAGATTGTTGGATATTGCTAATGTATAGGGAGGTGATTGAGACATTTAATATGTTTAATCACTACGTTACTGAATGGGCATTCATATTGTTATCATTTGTGTTTTGTCACTGATGTCAACATATGTTTCTGTAAGAGAATCAGACTGGTAATCAAAATGTACAGATGTTTCAGATGTTGCGAAGATAGATGAAAGTTCAAGAGGATGTTGTGATTTTATATCCAAGATCACATCATGTAATGTTTCATATTGGATGAGTTACAGATATTTTGATGAAGAATGGTCACTGACCGTGACAATGAGAAATGACAGAGTTAGTCTCTAAATTTTGTGTATAGCTTTCTAGTGATGCAGAATCAATGCATGTGAACTTCAAAGATGAAAGATAAAGTAATGAGGAATCTTCTATGAACTATACAAGGTATGGAATGTAGGATGACATCAGCTATGGCCTGCACTCTGGAAGGTGATCTATTTGGAAGTCGACTACAGAGATGTAGTGTGTATGATGGATGGCAAACTTGAATTAAGGATGTCGGTCCTTAATTATTGTAATGTAATAATTGTAGACTTTTCTTAGATACCATGTATATCTTAGAAAGGGTTTATATAATTGTTTGTAATTAGGAAAGCCTTATGGGCCGACCTATTTATAAGAATTGTAATAAGGTATAAAATGTCTTTTCTTTGGAAAAGATATTGATGTGAAGGAGATAATATAGAGAGGTTGTGAATGCTGTGAGCTTGTGTCTGATGTATGTATAGCAGAGGTCTTTTGGTGGACTTCATTGGAACTGATCAAGAAAAGATAGTTGTTGCCAAATAGTTCAAAAGATTGTGTATTTCTTCATATACACTTGTGTTGCAAACAGTGAGTTCTGAAGGTGGAATTAAACTTCTTTGGGCAGTGAGCCCTCCCTTTTGTTCTTGACTCCTAACAAGGTCTATCCTCTAACAAGGACTATGTATTGTAATGATTCAATAAGCTCCTAATAAGGCTATATCTTCTAACAAGGATAACTACACTCTCAGTACATCATTTGTGGGTGCTAATTCCCACCAGGGTTTTTACATTTAACAGGGTTTCCCTGAGACCAAAATATTGTGTTATTGTGTTGGCATTCATTGTGTTCATTGGATCTGATATTGTGGTGCTTAAAGTTTAAAGTTTAATAATCTATTATACAACTGATTCACCCCCCCTCTTAGATGTATTATGGACTGTTATTCCTAACAGATTACACTAGAATGATAATTGTAATGTTTTTGAAAGAAAAATATGATGCATTTTAGTTGTTTAAGTGGTATTTGGCTAAGGTTGAAAAAGAAACAGGTAGAAGCCTAAAATGTCTGAGATCTGATCAAGGTGGAGATTTTATGTCAAATGAGTTCATTATTTTCTGCAATGATAGAGGAATCAAGAGATGGATTTTTGCACCTAGAACACCTCTACAAAATGGTATAGCTAAGAGGAGAAATAGATCTATTATGGATTTTACAAGGACACTGATGATTGAGAAGAATGTTGCACAGAAATACTAGATAGAAGCTATAAGTACAACTATTTATACCTTGAATAGAGTACAAATCAAGAAAGGTACAAATATTACACCCTATGAATTATGGCATGGATATGCACCTAATGTGAAATAATTTAGAATCTTTGGGAGTAAATTCTATATACTGAAGGATAATAGAAATGGAAAGTTTGATGCTAAAAGCGATGAAGGAATATTCCTAGGCTATTCCACTAAGAGTAAAGCTTATAAGTGTTTGAATTCTAACACTAACAAAATTGTGGAAAGTGCAAATGTGAGAGTTGATGAATATGAAGAGAAAAATGAACAAGAAGGCAATAAAGAACCTGAAGACTATAGATCTTCTATCGATATGGAAGAAGGAGAGGCAAGTAACACACCTGCACCAGATGCAAAGTCCTGGGTAAGCAATGTCGAGCATTGGGAGGATGCTGTCGAGCATCAAGAGGATGTTGCCAAGCAATCTGAAGCTGAATCTGATAATTTTCATGATGAACCTAAGAAAAGATCTAAACCTACACTTGCACAGTATGTGAGAAGACATCATAAGCCTAAACAAATAATTGGAGATAAAGAATCTAGAGTCTTGACTGGAAGTAAGCTGAAAGACCCTACATGTTTATTGTGTGAGTTTGAACCTAAGACAATAAAAGATGCTTTCGATAATGAAGACTAGATTCAAGCTATGAATGAAGAAATAGACCAAATTGAAAAGAATGATACTTGGACTTTGGTGCCAAGACCAAAAAATAAGAATGTTATTGGAACAAAGTGGGTATTCAGAAATAAGCTCAATGAGCATTGACAAGTCACAAGGAACAAGGCAAGACTGGTATGCAAAGGTTATGCACAAGAAGAAAGAATAGACTATGGGGATACATTTTCCCCTGTAGCAAGATTAGAAGGAGTTAGAACTCTACTTTCATATGTTTCCTACAAATATTTCAAGGTATACCAAATGGACGTCAAATCTGCATTTCTTAATGGTATATTAGAAGAAGAGGTATATATTGAACAACCTAAAGGATTTGTTGATCCAGACAAGAAAAACATAGTTTGCAAACTGAGCAAAGCACCGTATGGATTAAAACAAGCACCTAGAGCATGGTATGAGAGGCTGCACAATTATTTGATCAAGATTGGATTTGCAAAGACAAATGACAATAACAATTTGTACATGAAAGCTGAAGAAGGTAAAGGGATTTTGTTAGCAAAAATTTTTGTAGATGATATCATATTTAGAGGACAAGATGCCCTATGTCAAAAATTTTCCAATGAAATGAAAACTGAATTTGAAATGTCTATGTTTGGTAAGATCAAATTCTTTGTTGGTTTACAAATCTATCAGATGGAGAAAGGTATCTTCATAACACAATCTAAATATGTCAAAGAGATACTAAAAACCTTTGGAATGGAGGATTCAAGGCCAGTGAATACTCCTATGGCTACTGGATAGAAACTATCTAAGATTGATGATACTGCTAAAGTGAATCAAACCTTATATAGATCCATGATTGGAAAGCTGCAATGTGTTGTTCACATCAGACAAGATATAGCTCTAGTAGTTGGGATTGTGGCAAGATTCTCTGCCAATCCTAAGGAAAATCATATGATGGTTGTGAAAAGAATACTGAGATATCTGAAGGGAAAGAAGAGTATGGATTGTACTACAAGAGAAATGTGAAATTTGAATTGAGATTTTACACTGATGCTAATTGGGTAGGAAATGTTGATGACAGGAAAAGTACAAGTGGAGGAGCTTTCTTTCTTGGATAGAGTTTATGATGCAGGAGCATCCTAGGTGTAAGAGCAATCTTGCATCACCCAAAAAAATATTTTTGGTTTATTTTTCAATAAGGGATATCTTATGCAGAGCTTCTATTTATGGAAACTTACTATTTTTAGTAAGTTGGTCATACGATCTCGGAATGTTTTGATTTCACAGTTGGAGGTTCATCTCAATCATTTCAGCCTACCAATTGAGTTTCATTGCCACATCATCAGTATTGGTGAAGTTATTGAGGTTTTTGGGTACGAAATCTTTGAGGTCAATTTTGAAGGCCTTAGAGGCTCCAGATCATAATTGACCCTCGACTGACAAGCGCTAGCACATGTCAAGTACTGTAGATCTTGTCATGGCATTTCTAAAAAGTGGTTACAATAGAAAAATGAAGTTACGGTTAAAATGTTATGGCCTCTAGAAGTTGGGTTACCTAAAATCATATTTTGTATTTCTTTTGAATCGACCCTATTGTAATAATTGTGAAAAATAAATAATTCTATGTTTAGTCAGCCTAAAGGGCTAAATTTTTGGAACCCTCTCGGGCGGTGGAAATTGCCTATATAAGAAAGGTCTATAGTGTTGTCTTAGGCAGTTCAAAGCAGTTAAGAGTAGTCCTGGGTAATCATTTGAGGCTTTGTCCCTCAGAATATTGTAAGGAAGATGCCCATGTGACTTTGCATATTGTAATGATGATCAAGAAGTAGAAGTTGAAGGTTTGAATTAAGAGGAAGAAAGGCTTTTCCGAGCCATTTCCAAGATCAGGAAAAGACCTAAGATCGAGGTTCTTACATTTTCAGGGAATCTTAACCTAGAGGAATTGATCGATTGGATCAATGAATGTGAAAAATATTTTGAGTATGAAGATATTGAAGATCCTGATCGAGTCAAGTTTGTGAAGGCCAGACTGAAGGGTCATCCAAAAATCTGGTGGTAAGAGATTCAATTGGAGTGAAATCGAAGAGGAAAGGATAAAATCACAAGATGGGATCGGATGGTGGATAAATTGAAGTGACAGTTCATTCCTGTTGATAATGAATTTGACCTACTAAAGAAAATGCAAAGTTTGAAGCAAGCAGGAAGATCTGTTCAAGAGTATACAAAGGAGTTCTATCTAATCCTCATCAAGACAAGCCATGCAGAAGCTGATAAGGAGAAAGTTGCTCGTTACCTTAATGGGTTGAGGCCAAGCATTCAGGAGGAGTTGAATCTGGTTCAAATGAACAATATTGAAGAGGCATACCAGTTTTTCCTTAAAGTAGATGAAAAGTTGAACAAGAAATTTGAAAGCAGACAAAGCGAAAGAGGTCATGGTGGAAGATCTGGTGGATGGTCTTATGGAGGCCGAAATGAAGATCCAAAAAAGAAGGATGAGGCCAGCAGCAGTCAGAATCAGCGAGGAAACAATTCTAATTGTTTCCAAGATTAAAGAAAAAGAGGAAGAGGACAAGGATCCTAATGAAGGGTGCTCCCCTTAATACCACAAACACATAACAGAAATAGAGAAACAACAACAATATGCAAGAACAAAAAATTGGCTTCTTATTATCTCCACAAATGTGGAATTACAAACTTTCAGAATTACAATATGCAAAGCCACATGGGCATTCCCTTACAATATTCTGTAGGACAAAGCCTCGAGCTATTACCTAGATCTACTACCCAGAACTATTCTGAACTGCCTAAGACAATAATACAGCCTTCCTTATATAGGCAATTTTCCACCGCCTGGAAGGTTCCAAAATTTGAGCCAATAAGGCCGACCAAACTTAGAATTATTTTATTTTACATTTTATTACATCATAGTCGGCTCAAGATAACCTTTGAAACCCGAACAAAATTTTTGAAGAAAATTATTTTCCGCCATTTCGGGTGGCCCAACTTTCGAAGACCATAAGTCATCACCAGTTGACCCAATCGGCTATTATAACCCCATTTCGGAAATGCCACGAAGTGCTCTACAAGCTTGACCGGCGCAAGCACCCATCATCCAAATTTTCAACCTCATCCGGGGCCTCTAAAGCCTTCAAAACTGAGTTCAAAGTTTCTGTACCCTGCTGCCAATACCGAAAATCTTCAATATCTTCCAATATACACTTGATCTGGCAATGAAACTTTACTGGCAGGCTTATATGACCAAAATGAACCTCCAAGAAAGAAATCAGATCATTCTGAGCACATACGAAAATTACCAAAAATAGTAACTTTTCATAAATAGCAGCTCTGCACAAAATAGCCCTTATTGAATATAAAAAAAAACAAAAATATTTTTGGGTGATGCAAGATTGCTCTTACACCCAGGATGCTCCTGCATCAGACACCTAGGGTAATTTGAGAAGTGACCCTGTCACGACTCAGGTGTGCAGAGGAAAACCAAGACGGCTAACCTCCTCCTTTGTCAACCATGATGAATCTTCAACAGGTCATCCTTTCCACTTGACCAGATATTCTTCATATGTCATGTTCCTTGTGCTTCTACCAACACGACTGTCCAGTATATCTTCGATCTCCTTAGTGTCTGAACTAGTTGCTAGAATACTCCACTGTGCTGTTGTGATCTCATCTTCAACACCTCCTTCATGATACTCTGTCAGATCTAAAATGTTAAAAATTGGTGAAATATTTAGCTCAGTAGGCAATTCTACCTCATATGCGTTTCCTGAATCATGTTTCTTCAGTATCCTACATGGTCCAAACTTCTTCATTTTCAGCTTGTTATATGTACCAACTGGAAACCACTCCTTCCGCAAATGAACCATGACTTCATCACCAACCTAAAATTCCTTATACCTCCTTTTCTCATTTGCCTTAGCCTTATACTGTGCATTCATCTTGGTAATATGCTTCCTCACCTCTTCATGGATGTTCTTCAAGTGTTCTGCAAAATCTTCAGCTTTAGCACTACTTATTTCTCCTTTATCTATCTTCCTCAATTCAGATGCATTTCTTGGACTACTTCCATATATAATCTGGAATGGTGATTTACCAGTGCTCCTGTTGACAGAATTATTGTATGCAAATTCCGCCTGTGGTAAAATCAAATCCCATCCTGTTGGCTTATCTCCAACCAAACATCTCAGCAAATTTCTCAAACTCCTATTCACCACCTCTGTCTATCCATCAGTCTGTGGATGATGTGATGAACTGAACTTCAAATCTGTCTTCAACTTCTTCCACAACGTACGCCAGAAATATCTAACAAACTTAGTGTCCCGATCTGAAACTATGGTCTTTGGCAAACCATGAAGTCTCACTACTTCTCTGAAAAACAATTCTGCTACATGAACAACATCATTAGTCTTCTTGCAGGGAATGAAATGTGCCATTTTTGAAAATCTGTCAACCACCACAAAAATTGAATCATGTCCCCGCTGAGTCCTCGGTAAACCAAGAACAAAGTCCATGTTGATATCCTCCCAAGGCTTCTCTGGTACGGGTAATGGCTGATACAACCCTGTATTCTGCTTCACTCCTTTCGCCATCTGACATACTCTACAACTCTGTACAAACTTCTTCACATCTTGCTGCAACTGTGGCCAATAATAATTCTCACTAACCAGACCAAAGGTTTTATCATGACCAAAATGTCCAGCCAATCCTCCACTATGCTTCTCCTTGATGAGATTCTCCCTCATAGAACTTCATGGAATGCACAACTGATTCCCTCTGAATAGCATATCATCCTGGATGATGAAATCCAACCATTTTGTCCTGTCTAGAGTAACAGGTTTTGCACAAGCTTTCTAAGCTTCACCAAAATCAGGATCCTCTGGATATAAATTCTTGAGTTCCTTGAACCCAACCACTTCAATCTACATTTCTGTCAGCAATAGTTGCCTTCTGCTAAGAGCATCTGCAACCCTATTAGACTTTCCACTCATGTGTTTCAAAACAAATGTATAACTCTACAAAAACTCAACCCATTTCAAATGCCTTTGATTCAATTTTCCTTGACTATTCAAATATTGCAAAGCTTGATGATCAGTATACAAAACAAACTCATTAGGAAGCAGATAATGTATCCACTTCTTTAATGCCTGAACTATAGCATAAAATTCCTGATCGTAAACAGAATATTTCCTCTTGGCATCATTTAACTTCTCACTGAAATAAGCAACAGGTTTACCTTCTTGGCTCATAACAGCTCCTATTGCAGTACCACTAGCATCACAATCTACTTGAAACACCTTATTGAAATCTGGAAGTGCTAAAACAGGTTGTTCGGTAACTTTTTGTTTCAATAATTGAAAACTCTTTTCTGCTCCTTTAGTCCACTTAAAATCTTTTCTATCCCCTCTCATTGTTTCAGTCAAGGGTCCACAAATACTGCTAAAATTTTTGATAAACTTTCTGTAAAAGCTAGCTAGACCATGAAAAGATCTTACCTCAGTAGCACTCCTTAGAGTAGGCCATTCAAGGATAGCCTGTACCTTCTCTGAGTCCATTTTTAGATCTTCTGCTGAAACTACAAATCCCAAATACACTAACTCTTTCTTCACAAAACTGCACTTCTTCAAATTAATCAACAATTTCTCTTCTCTCAACTTCTCAAATACCATACGAATATGCATCATATGCTCATCCAATGTCTTACTAAAGATCAAAATATCATCTAAGTAAACAATAACAAACTTACCCAGAAATTCTTTCAGAACCTCGTTCATGAGCCGCATGAAAGTGCTCGGTGCATTGGTTAGCCCAAAAGGCATGACTAACCACTCATACAGTCATTCCTTTGTCTTGAAGGCAATCTTCCATTCATCTCCTTCTCTGATCCGAATCTGATGATATCCACTTTTCAGATCTATCTTTGAGAAATACACAGCTCCACTCAAACAGTCCATAATATCATCCATTCGTGGCAATGGAAACTTGTACTTGATTGTGATCTTGTTTCTTGCCCTAAAATCTGTACACATCCTCCATTCTCCATTCTTCTTTGGTGCTAATACTGTTGGTACAGCATAGGGACTCAAACTCTCACGGATCAATCCTTTCTATAACAGTTCATGTACTTGTCTGTTCAACTTCTCACTTTCTATAGGTGTCATTCTGTGTGCTACCTTATTTGGCAAACTCACTCCTGGGATCAAGTCCATCTGATGACTGATCTTCCTGACTGGTGGTAATCCATCAGGCACGTTATCGGATACAATATCCTGAAATTCATTCAACAAATCTGCAACTTCTACAGGAACATCTTTTACTTCCTCTTTACCAGCTTTTAGAATTAAAGCAAAACATACATGCTCATGCCTCATATCATCTAGGAAATTTCTTCCATCAACAAAAGTTATCTTTGCATTACCGCATATCTTTTCTTCAGTCTCCTTCAATGGTTTTAGCTTATGTCGCACTCCATCCTTTGTCAGAGAATAGGTATTCGCATGACCATCATGTATAGCACATCTGTCAAACTGCCATGGTCTACCCAACAACATATGACATGCATTCATAGATATGATATCACACAATACCTCATCTTGGTATCCGCCAATCTTGAACTTCACCAGGCATTGTTTATTGACCATGACCTTGTGGTCATCCTGTACCCAGGCAATCCGATATGGATGTGGGTTTTTCTGTCTTTTGAGCTTCAACTTTGTCACCATCTCTTCTGACACCAAATTGTCAGTGCTTCCACTATCAATAATCACATCACAACATTTACCTTCACACTTGCACCTGGTGCGAAACAGGCTCCTCCTTTGCTCAGGTTCATTCTCACCACTCAACAGGACTCTTCTGTTAATCAACGTTTCTCCTCTTTCAGCATCTTCAAAATTTGATGATCTGGCATCTTCATCTACATGTGCAACTCTGGCCTGGCCTTCATTTCTCCTGTCTGTTCTGCCTTGGTGCTGAGGACATTCAAATGCCCTATGACCTTCTTCTCCACAGTGAAAACATGTTCCACGGAAGCCACCTCTTCCAGATCCTTGTCCTCTTCCTCTTCCTCTCTGATCTCTATTATTCTGATCCTGGAAGTGATTGGAATTATTTCCTCGCTGATTCTGACTACTACTGGCCTCATCCTTCTTTTTCGAATCCTCATTTCGGCCACCATATGACCGTCCACCAGATCATCCACCGCGACCTCTTCCATTTTGTCTACTCTCAAACTTCTTGTTCAGCTTTTCCTCTACTTTTAGGGAAAACTAGTATGTCTCTTCAATACTGTTCATTCGAACCAGATTCAGCTCCTCTTGAATGCTTGGCCTTAACCCATTAAGGTATCGGGCAACTTTCTCCTTATCAGCTTCTGCGTGGCCTATTCTGATGAGAAGTCGATAGAACTCCTCTGTATACTCCTGAACAGATCTTCTTGCTTGCTTCAAACTCAGTATTTTCTTCAGTAGGTCAAGCTCATAATCAACAGGAATGAACTGTCACTTCAATTTATCCACCATCCGATCCCATCTCATGATTTTCTCCTTTCCCCTTCTATTTCACTCCAACTGAATCTCTTGCCACCATATCTTTGCATGACCTTTCAGTCTGGCTTTCGCAAATTTGACCCTATCAGGATCTTCAACATCTTCATACTCAAAATATTCCTCACATTCGTTGATCCAGTCAATCAATTTTTCTGGGTTAAGATTTTCAGAAAATGTAGGAACCTCAATCTTAGGTCTTTTCCCAATCTTAGAAATGGCCCGGAAAAGTCTTTCTTCCTCCTGGTTCACAATTTCGACTTCTCCTTCTTGATATTCTTCTTCGGCTTCATCCTCACTTTCATCTCTGACATTAAGATTCATTCCTCTATGAATCTCTTCTTGTAATGCTCGCACTTGTCTCTGCAACTCTCTAACCTCAGGTGTCACAACACCAGGTCTTCCGCCACGTTATTTTCGCAGAGGTATTTTCGCGATGCGCGCTAAAACCCTAACCACGGTCCTGGTGCAAACTGTCTCACGGTCGGTGATTTGTTTACACACTTAAGAACTCCTGCTCTGATACCACCTGATGAAGGGTGCTCCCCTTAATACCACAAACACATAACAGAAATAGAGAAACAACAACAATATGCAAGAACAGAAAATTGGCTTCTTATTATCTCCACAAATGTGGAATTAAAAACTTTCAGAATTACACTATGCAAAGCCACATGGGCATTCTCTTACAATATTCTGTAGGATAAAGCCTCGAGCTATTACCCAGATCTACTACCCAGAACTATTCTGAACTGCCTAAGATAATAATACAACCTTCCTTATATAGGCAATTTTCCACTGCCTGAAAGGTTCCAGAATTTGAGCCAATAAGACCGACCAAACTTAGAATTATTTTATTTTACATTTTATTACATCATAGTCGGCTCAAGATAACCTTTGAAACCCAAACAGAAATTTTGAAAAAAATTATTTTCTGCCATTTCGGGTGGCCCAACTTCCGAAGACCATAAGTCATCACCAGTTGACCCGATCGGCTATTATAACCCCATTTCGAAAATGCCACGAAGCGCTCTACAGGCTTGCCCCACGCAAGCGCCCATCACCCAAATTTTTGACCTCATCCGGAGCCTCTAAAGCCTTCAAAACTGAGTTCAAAGTTTCTGTACCCTGCTGCCAATACCAAAAATCTTTAATATCTTCCAATATACACTTGATCTGGCAATGAAATTTTACTGGCAGGCTTATATGACCAAAATGAACCTCCAAGAAAGAAATCAGATCATTCTGAGCACATACAAAAATTACCAAAAATAGTAACTTTTCATAAATAGCAGCTCTGCACAAAATAGCCCTTATTGAATATTAAAAAAATAGAAATATTTTTGGGTGATGCAAGATTGCTCTTACACCCAAGATGCTCTTGCATCAGACACCCATGGTAATTTGAGAAGTGACCCTGTCACGACTCAGGTGTGCAGAGGAAAACCAAGATGGCTAACCTCCTCCTTTGTCAACCATGATGAATCTTCAACAGGTCATCCTTTCCACTTGACCAGATATTCTTCATATGTCATGTTCCTTGTGCTTCTACCAACACGACTGTCCAGTATATCTTTGATCTCATTAGTGTCTGAACTAGTTGCTGGAATACTCCACTGTGCTGTTGTGATCTCATCTTCAACACCTCCTTCATGATACTCTGTCAGATCTGAAATGTTAAAAATTGGTGAAATATTTAGCTCAGTAGGCAATTCTACCTCATATGCGTTTCCTGAATCATGTTTCTTCAGTATCCTACATGGTCCAAACTTCTTCATTTTCAGCTTGTTATACATACCAACTAGAAACCGCTCCTTCCGCAAATGAACCATGACTTCATCACCAACCTGAAATTTTTTATACCTCCTTTTCTCATCTGCCTTAGCTTTAGACTGTGCGTTCATCTTGGTAATATGCTTCCTCACCTCTTCATGGATGTTCTTCAAGTGTTCTGCAAAATCTTCAGCTTCAGCACTACTTATTTCTCCTTTATCTATCTTCATCAATTCAGATGCATTTTTTGGACTACTTCCATATACAATCTGGAATGGTGATTTACCAGTGCTCCTGTTGACATAATTATTATATAAAAATTCTGCCTGTGGTAAAATCAAATCCCATCCTGTTGGCTTATCTCCAACCAAACATCTCAGCAAATTTCCCAAACTCCTATTCACCACCTCTGTCTATCCATCAGTCTGTGGATGATGTGATGAACTGAACTTCAAATCTGTCTTCAACTTCTTCCACAACGTACGCCAGAAATATCTAACAAACTTAGTGTCCCGATCTGAAACTATGGTCTTTGGCAAACCATGAAGTCTCACTACTTCTCTGAAAAATAATTTTGCTACATGAATAGCATCATTAGTCTTCTTGTAGGGAATGAAATGTGCCATCTTTGAAAATCTGTCAACCACCACAAAAATTGAATCATGTCCCCGCTGAGTCCTCGGTAAACCAAGAACAAATTCTATGCTGATATCCTCCCAAGGCTTCTCTGGTACGGGTAATGGCTGATACAACTCTGTATTCTGCTTCACTCCTTTCGCCATCTGACATACTCTACAACTCTGTACAAACTTTTTCACATCTTGCTGCAACTGTGGCCAATAATAATTCTCACTAACCAGACCAAGGGTTTTATCATGACCAAAATGTCCAGCCAATCCTTCACTATGCTTCTCCTTGATGAGATTCTCCCTCATAGAACTTCATGGAATGCACAACTGATTCCATCTGAATAGCATATCATCCTGGATGATGAAATCCAACCATTTTGTCCTGTCTAGAGTAACAGGTTCTGCATAAGCTTTCCAAGCTTCACCAAAATTAGGATCCTCTGGATATAAATTCTTGAGTTCCTTGAACCCAACCACTTCAATTTGCATTTCTGTCAGCAATAGTTGCCTTCTGCTAAGAGCATCTACAACCCTATTAGACTTTCCACTCCTGTGTTTCAAAATAAATGTATAACTCTGCAAAAACTCAACCCATTTCAAATGTCTTTGATTCAATTTTTCTTGACTATTCAAATATTGCAAAGCTTGATGATCAGTATACAAAACAAACTCCTTAGGAAGCAGATAATGTCTCCACCCTGAACTATAGCATAAAATTTCTGATCATAAACAGAATATTTCTTCTTGGCATCATTTAACTTCTCACTGAAATAGGCAACAGGTTTACCTTCTTGGCTCATAACAGCTCCTATTGCAGTACCACTAGCATCACAATCTACTTGAAACACCTTATTGAAATCTGGAAGTGCTAAAACAGGTTGTTCGGTAACTTTTTATTTCAATAATTGAAAACTCTTTTCTGCTCATTTAGTCCACTTAAACTCTTTTCTATCCCCTCTCATTGTTTCAGTCAAGGGTCCACAAATACTGCTAAAATTTTTGATAAACTTTCTGTAAAAGCTAGCTAGACCATAAAAAGATCTTACCTCAATAGCACTCCTTGGAGTAGGCCATTCAAGGATAGCCTGTACCTTCTCTGGGTCCATTTTTAGACCTTCTGCTGAAACTACAAATCCCAAATACACTAACTCTTTCTTCACAAAACTGCACTTTTTTAAATTAATCAACAATTTCTCTTCTCTCAACTTCTCAAATACCATACGAATATGCATCATATGCTCATCCAATGTCTTACTAAAGATCAAAATATCATCTAGATAAACAATGACAAACTTACCAAGAAATTCTTTCAGAACTTCGTTCATGAGCCGCATGAAAGTGCTCGGTGCATTGGTTAGCTCAAAAGGCATGACTAACCACTCATACAGTCCTTTCTTTGTCTTGAAGGCAGTCTTCCATTCATCTCCTTCTCTGATCTGAATTTGATGATATCCACTTTTCAGATCTATCTTTGAGAAATACACAGCTCCACTCAAACAGTCCATAATATCATCCATTCGTGGCAATGGAAACTTGTACTTGATTGTGATCTTGTTTATTGCCCTAGAATCTGTACACATCCTCCATTCTCCATTCTTCTTTGGTGCTAATACTACTGGTACAGCACAGGGACTCAAACTCTCACGGATCAATCCTTTCTGTAACAGTTCGTGTACTTGTCTGTTCAACTCCTCACTTTCTGCAGGTGTCATTCTGTGTGCTTCCTTATTCGGCAAAGTCGCTCTTGGGATCAAGTCCATCTGATGACTGATCTTCCTGACTGGTGGTAATCCATCAGGCACGTTATCGGATACAATATCCTGAAACTCATTCAACAAATCTGCAACTTCTACAGGAACATCTTCTACTTCCTCTTTACCAGCTTTTGGAATTAAAGAAAAACATATATGCTCATGCCTCATACCATCTAGAAAATTTTTTCCATCAATAAAAGTTATCCTTGCATTACCGCATACCTTTTCTTCAGTCTCCTTCAATGGTTTAGCTTATGTCGCACTCCATCTTTTGTCAGGGAATAGGTATTCACACGACCATCATGTACAGCACATCTGTCAAACTGCCATTGTCTACCCAACAACATATGACATGCATCCACAGATATGATATCACACAATACCTCATCTTGGTATCCGCCAATCTTGAACTTCACCAGGCATTGTTCATTGACCATGACCTTGTGGTTATCCTGTACCCAGGTAATCCGATATGGATGTGGGTGTTTCTGTCTCTTGAGCTTCAACTTTGTCACCATCTCTTCTGACACCAAATTGTCAGTGCTTCCACTATCAATAATCACATCACAATATTTACCTTCACACTTACACCTGGTGCGAAACAGGCTCCTCCTTTGCTCAGGTTCATTCTCACCACTCAACAGGACTCTTCTGTTAATCAACGTTTCTCTTCTTTCAGCATCTTCAGAATTTGATGATCTGGCATCTTCATCTACATGTGCAACTCTGGCCTGGCCCTCATTTCTCCTGTCTGTTCTGCCTTGGCGCTGAGGACATTCAAATGCCCTATGACCTTTTTCTCCACAGTGAAAACATGTTCCACAGAAGCCACCTCTTCCAGATCCTTGTCCTCTTCTTCTTCCTCTCTGATCTCTATTATTCTGATCCTGGAAGCGATTGGAATTATTTCCTCGCTTATTCTGACTACTACTGGCCTCATCCTTCTTTTTTGGATCCTCATTTCGGCCACCATATGACCGTCCACCAGATCGTCCACCGCGACCTCTTCCATTTTGTCTGCTCCCAAACTTCTTGTTCAGCTTTTCCTCTATTTTTAGAGAAAACTGGTATGCCTCTTCAATACTGTTCATTCGAACCAGATTCAGCTCCTCCTGAATGCTTGGCCTTAACCCATTAAGATATCGGGCAACTTTCTCCTTATCAGCTTCTGCGTGGCCTGTTCTGATGAGAAGTCGATAGAACTCCTCTGTATACTCCTAAACAGATCTTCCTGCTTGCTTCAAACTCTGCATTTTCTTCAGTAGGTCAAGCTCATAATCAACAGGAATGAACTGTCACTTCAATTTGTCCACCATCCGATCCCATCTCGTGATTTTCTCTTTTCCCCTTCTATTTCGCTCCAACTGAATCTCTTGCCACCATATTTTCGCATGACCTTTCAGTCTGGCTTTCGCAAATTTGACCCTATCAGGATCTTCAACATCTTCATACTCAAAATATTCTTCACATTCGTTGATCCAGTCAATCAATTCTTCTGGGTTAAAATTTCCAGAAAATGTAGGAACCTCAATCTTAGGTCTTTTCCCAACCTTAGAAATGGCCCGAAAAAGTTTTTCTTCCTCCTGGTTTACAATTTTGACTTCTCCTTCTTGATATTCTTCTTCGGCTTCATCCTCACTTTCATCTCTGACATTAAGATTCATTCCTCGATGAATCTCTTATTGCAATGCTCGCACTTGTCTCTGCAACTCTCTAACCTCAGGTGTCACAACACCAGGTCTTCCGCCACGTTCTCTTCGCGGAGGCATTTTCACGATGCGCGTTGAAACCCTAACCACGATCCTGGTGCAAACTGCCTCACAGTCGGTGATCTGTTTACACATTCAAGAACTCCTGCTCTGATACCACCTGATGAAGGGTGCTCCCCTTAATACCACAAACACATAACAGAAATAGAGAAATAACAACAATATGCAAGAACAAAAAATTGGCTTCTTATTATTTCCACAAATGTGGAATTACAAACTTTCAGAATTACAATATGCAAAGCCACATGGGCATTCCCTTACAATATTCTGTAGGACAAAGCCTCGAGCTATTACCCATATCTACTACCCAAAACTATTTTGAACTGCCTAAGACAATAATACAGCCTTCCTTATATAGGCAATTTTTCACCGCTTGGAAGGTTTCAGAATTTGAGCCAATAAGGCCGACCAAACTTAGAATTATTTTATTTCACATTTTATTACATCATAGTCGACTCAAGATAACTTTTGAAACCCGAACAAAAATTTTGAAAAAAATTATTTTCTGCCATTTCGGGTGGCCCATCTTCCGAAGACCACAAGTCATCACCAGTTGACCCGATCGGCTATTATAACCCCATTTCAAAAATGCCACGAAGTGCTCTACAGGCTTGACCCGCGCAAGTGCCCGTCACCCAAATTTTCAACCTCATCCGGGGCCTCTAAAGCCTTCAAAACTGAGTTCAAAGTTTCTGTACCCTGCTGCCAATATCGAAAATCTTCAATATCTTCCAATATATACTTGATCTGGCAATGAAACTTTACTGGCAGACTTATATGACCAAAATGAACCTCCAAGAAAGAAATCAGATCATTCTGAGCACATACGAAAATTACCAAAAATAGTAACTTTTCATAAATAGCAGCTCTGCATAAAATAGCCCTTATTGAATATAAAAAAAAATAAAAATATTTTTGGGTGATGCAAGATTGCTCTTACACCCAGGATGCTCCTGCATCAGACATCCAGGGTAATTTGAGAAGTGACCCTGTCACGACTCAGGTGTGCAGAGGAAAACCAAGATGGCTAACCTCCTTCTTTGTCAACCATGATGAATCTTCAACAGGTCATCCTTTCCACTTGACCAGATATTCTTCGCATGTCATATTCCTTGTGCTTCTACCAACATGACTGTCCAGTATATCTTTGATCTCCTTAGTGTCTGAACTAGTTGCTGGAATACTCCACTGTGCTGTTGTGATCTCATCTTCAACACCTCCTTCATGATACTCTGTCAGATCTGAAATGTTAAAAATTGGTGAAATATTTAGCTCAGTAGGCAATTCTACCTCATATGCATTTCCTGAATCATGTTTCTTCAGTATCTTACATGGTCCAAACTTCTTCATTTTCATCTTGTTATATGTACCAACTAGAAACCGCTCCTTCCGCAAATGAACCATGACTTCATCACCAACCTGAAATTCCTTATACCTTTTTTTCTCATGTGCCTTAGCCTTATACTGTGCATTCATCTTGGTAATATACTTCCTCACCTCTTCATGGATGTTCTTCAAGTGTTCTGAAAAATCTTCAGCTTCAGCACTACTTATTTCTCCTTTATCTATCTTTCTCAATTCAGATGCATTTCTTGGACTACTTCCATATATAATCTGGAATGGTGATTTACCAGTGCTCCTGTTGACAAAATTATTGTATGCAAATTCCGCCTATGGTAAAATCAAATCCCATCCTGTTGGCTTATCTCCAACCAAACATCTTAGCAAATTTCCCAAACTCCTATTCACCACGTCTGTCTGTCCATCAGTCTGTGGATGATGTGATGAACTGAACTTCAAATCTATCTTCAACTTCTTCCTCAACGTACGCCAAAAATATCCAACAAACTTAGTGTCCTGATCTGAAACTATGGTATTTGGCAAACCATGAAGTCTCACTACTTCTCTAAAAAATAATTCTGCTACATGAACAGCATCATTAGTCTTCTTTCAGGGAATGAAATATGCCATCTTTGAAAATTTGTCAACCACCACAAAAATTGAATCATGTCCCCGTTGAGTCCTCGGTAAACCAAGAACAAAGTCCATGCTGATATCCTCCCAAGGCTTCTCTGGTACGGGTAATGACTGATACAACCTTGTATTCTACTTCACTCCTTTCGCCATCTTACATACTCTACAACTCTGTACAAACTTTTTCACATCTTGCTGCAACTGTGGCCAATAATAATTCTCACTAACCAGACCAAGGGTTTTATCACGACCAAAATGTCCAGCCAATCCTCCACTATGCTTCTCTTTGATGAGATTCTCCCTCATAGAACTTCGTGGAATGCACAACTGATTCCATCTGAATAGCATATCATCCTGGATGATGAAATCCAACCATTTTGTCCTGTCTAGAGTAACAGGTTCTGCACAAGCTTTCCAAGCTTCACCAAAATCAGGATCCTCTGGATATAAATTCTTGAGTTCCTTGAACCCAACCACTTCAATTTGCATTTCTGTCAGCAATAGTTGCCTTTTGCTAAGAGCATCTGCAACCCTATTAGACTTTCCACTCCTGTGTTTCAAAATAAATGTATAACTCTGCAAAAACTCAACCCATTTCAAATGCCTTTGATTCAATTTTTCTTGACTATTCAAATATTGCAAAGCTTGATGATCAGTATACAAAAAAAACTCCTTAGGAAGCAGATAATGTCTCCACTTCTTTAATGCCTGAACTATAGCATAAAATTTCTGATCATAAACAGAATATTTCCTCTTGGCATCATTTAACTTCTCACTGAAATAGGCAACAGGTTTACCTTCTTGGCTCATAACAGCTCCTATTGGAGTACCACTAGCATCACAATCTACTTGAAACACCTTATTGAAATCTGGAAGTGCTAAAATAGGTTGTTCGGTAACTTTTTATTTCAATAATTGAAAACTCTTTTCTGCTCCTTTAGTCCACTTAAACTCTTTTCCATCCCCTCTCATTGTTTCAGTCAAGGGTCCACAAATACTGCTAAAATTTTTGATAAATTTTCTATAAAAGCTAGCTAGACCATGAAAAGATCTTACCTCAGTAGCACTCCTTGGAGTAGGCCATTCAAGGATAGCCTGTACCTTCTTTGGGTCCATTTTTAGACCTTCTGCTAAAACTACAAATCCCAAATACACTAACTCTTTCTTCACAAAACTACACTTCTTCAAATTAATCAACAATTTCTCTTCTCTCAACTTCTCAAATACCATACGAATATGCATCATATGCTCATCCAATGTCTTACTAAAGATCAAAATATCATTTAGGTAAACAATGACAAACTTACCAAGAAATTCTTTCAGAACCTCGTTCATGAGCCGCATGAAAGTGCTCGGTGCATTGGTTAGCTCAAAAGGCATGACTAACCACTCATACAATCATTCCTTTGTCTTGAAGGCAGTCTTCCATTCATCTCCTTCTCTGATCCGAATCTGATGATATCCACTTTTCAGATCTATCTTTGAAAAATACACAGCTCCACTCAAACAGTCCATAATATCATCCATTCGTGACAATGAAAACCTGTACTTGATTATGATCTTGTTTATTGCCCTAGAATCTGTACACATCCTCCATTCTCCATTCTTCTTTGGTGCCAATACTGTTGGTACAGCACAGGGACTCAAACTCTCATGGATCAATCCTTTCTGTAACAGTTCATGTACTTGTCTGTTCAACTCCTCACTTTCTGCAGGTGTCATTCTGTGTGCTACCTTATTCGGAAAAGTCGCTCCTGGGATCAAGTCCATTTGATGACTGATCTTCCTGACTGGTGGTAATCCATCAGGCACGTTATCAGATACAATATCCTGAAACTCATTCAACAAATCTGCAATTTCTACAGGAACATCTTCTACTTCCTCTTTACCAGCTTTTGGAATTAAAGAAAAACATACATGCTCATTTCTCATACCATCTAGGAAATTTCTTCCATCAACAAAAATTATCCTTACATTACCGCATACCTTTTCTTCAGTCTCCTTCAATGGTTTTAGCTTATGTCGCACTCCATCCTTTGTCAGGGAATAGGTATTCGCACGACCATCATGTAGAGCACATCTGTCAAACTACCATGGTCTACCCAACAACATATGACATGCATCCATAGATATGATATCACACAATACCTCATCTTGGTATCTGCCAATCTTGAACTTCACCAGGCATTGTTCATTGACCATGACCTTGTGGTCATCTTGTACCCAGACAATCCGATATGGATGTGGGTGTTTCTGTCTCTTGAGCTTCAACTTTGTCACCATCTCTTCTGACACCAAATTGTCAGTGCTTCCACTATCAATAATCACATCACAACATTTACCTTCACACTTGCATCTGGTGCGAAACAGACTCCTCCTTTGCTCAGGTTCATTCTCACCACTCAATAGGACTCTTCTATTAATCAACATTTCTCCTTTTTCAGCATCTTCAGAATTTGATGATCTGGCATCTTCATCTACATGTCCAACTCTGGCCTGGCCTTCATTTTTCCTGTCTGTTCTGCCTTGGCGCTGAGGACATTCAAATGCCCTATGACCTTCTTCTCCACAATGAAAATATGTTCCACGGAAGCCACCTCTTCCAGATCCTTGTCCTCTTCCTCTTCCTCTCTGATCTCTATTATTCTGATCTTGGAAGCGATTGAAATTATTTGCTCACTGATTCTGACTACTACTGGCCTCATCTTTCTTTTTCGGATCCTCATTTTGGCCACCATATGACCGTCCACCAGATCATCCACCGTGACCTCTTCCGTTTTGTCTGCTCTCAAACTTCTTGTTCAGCTTTTCCTCTACTTTTAGGGCAAACTGGTATGCCTCTTCAATACTGTTCATTCGAACCAGATTCAGCTCCTCTTGAATGCTTAGCCTTAACCCATTAAGGTATCAGCAAACTTTCTCCTTATCAGCTTCTGCGTGGCTTGTTCTGATGAGAAGTTGATAGAACTCCTCTGTATACTCCTGAACAGATCTTCCTGCTTGCTTCAAACTCTGCATTTTCTTCAGTAGGTCAAGCTCATAATCAACAGGAATGAACTGTCACTTCAATTTGTCCACCATCCGATCCCATCTCGTGATTTTCTCTTTTCCCCTTCTATTTCACTCCAACTGAATCTCTTGCCACCATATCTTCGCATGACCTTTCAGTCTGGCTTTCACAAATTTGACCCTATCAGGATCTTCAACATCTTCATACTCAAAATATTCCTCACATTCGTTGATCAAGTCGATCAATTCTTCTGGGTTAAGATTTCTAGAAAATGTAGGAACCTCAATCTTAGGTCTTTTCCCAATCTTAGAAATGGCCCGAAGAAATCTTTCTTCCTCCTGGTTCATAATTTCGACTTCTTCTTGATATTCTTCTTCGGCTTCATCCTCACTTTCATCTCTGACATTAAGATTCATTCCTCTACGAATCTCTTCTTGCAATGCTCGCACTTGTCTCTGCAACTCTCTAACCTCAGGTGTCACAACACCAGGTCTTCCGCCACGTTCTCTTCGCGGAAGCATTTTCGCGATGCGAGCTGAAACCCTAACCACGGTCCTGGTGCAAATTGCCTCACGGTCGGCGATCTGTTTACACACTCAAGAACTCCTGCTCTGATACCACCTGATGAAGGGTGCTCCCCTTAATACCACAAACACATAACAAAAATAGAGAAACAACAATAATATGCAAGAACAGAAAATTGGCTTCTTATTATCTCCACAAATGTGGAATTACAAACTTTCAGAATTACAATATGCAAAGCCACATGGGCATTCCCTTACAATATTCTGTAGGACAAAACCTCGAGCTATTACCCAGATCTACTACCCAGAACTATTCTGAACTGTCTAAGACAATAATACAGCCTTCCTTATATAGGTAATTTTTCACCACCTGGAAGGTTCCAGAATTTGAGCCAATAAGGCCGACCAAACTTAGAATTATTTTATTTTACATTTTATTACATCATAGTCGGCTCAAGATAACCTTTGAAACCCGAATAGAAATTTTGAAGAAAATTATTTTCTGCCATTTCGGGTGGCCCAACTTTCGAAGACCATAAGTCATCACCAGTTGACCCGATTGGCTATTATAACCCCATTTTGGAAATGCCACGAAGCGCTCTACAGGCTTGACCCACGCAAGCGCCCGTTACCCAAATTTTCAACCTCATTCAGGGCCTCTAAAGCTTTCAAAACTGAGTTTAAAGTTTCTGTACCCTGCTGCCAATACCGAAAATCTTCAATATCTTCCAATATACACTTGATCTGGCAATTAAACTTTACTGGCAGGCTTATATGACCAAAATGAACCTCCAAGAAAGAAATCAGATCATTCTGAGCACATACAAAAATTACCAAAAATAGTAACTTTTCATAAATAGCAGCTCTGCACAAAATAGCCCTTATTGAATATAAAAAAAAATAGAAATATTTTTGGGTGATGCAAGATTGCTCTTACACCCAGGATGCTCCTGCATCAAATCCGAAAAAGGAAGCTTTTGTGGAACATGTTTTCACTGTGGAGAAGAAGGTCATAAGGCCTTTGAATGTCCTCAATGCCAAGGAAGGACAGATAGGTGAAATGAAGGCCACGCTAGAGTTGCACATGTAGATGAAGATGCCAGATCATCAAATTTTGAAGATGCTCAAAAAGGAGAAATATTGATTAATAGAAGAGTCCTACTGAGTGGAGAGAATGAACTTGAGCAAAAGAGGAGCTTGTTTCACACTAGATGTAAGTGTGAGGGTAAATGTTATGATGTGATCATTGATAGTGGAAGCACTGACAATTTGGTGTCAGAAGAGATGGTGAAAAAGTTGAAGCTCAAGAGACAGAAACACCCACATCCATACCAGATTGCCAAGGTGCAAGACGACCACAAGGTCATGGTCAATCAACAATGACTAGTAAAGTTCAAGATTGGCGGATACCATGATGAGGTACTGTGTGATATCATATCTATGGATGCATGTCATATGTTGTTGGGTAGACCATGGAAGTTTGACAGATATGTTGTACTTGATGGTCGTGCGAATACCTATTCTCCAAAAAAGGATGGAGTGCGACATAAGCTAAATCCATTGAATGACATAGAAGAAAAGGTATGTGGTAGTGCAAGAATAACTTTTGTTGATGGAAGAAAATTTTTAGAGGGTATGAGGCATGAGCATGTATGTTTTTCTTTAATTCCAAAAGTTGGTAAAGAGGAAGTAGAAGATGTACCTGTAGAAGTTATAGATTTGTTGAATGAGTTTCAAAATATTGTATCCAATAATGTGCTTGATGGATTACCACCAATCAAGAAGATCAGTCATCAGATGGACTTGAACCCAAGAGTGAGTTTGCCAAATAAGGCAGCACACAGAATGATACCTGTAGAAAGTGAAGAGTTGAACAGACAAGTACATGAGTTGTTGCAGAAAGGATTGATCCATGAGAGTCTAAGTCCCTGTGCTGTACTAGCAATATTAGCACCAAATAAAAATGGATAAGGGAGGATGTGTATAGACTCCAGGGCAATAAACAAGATCACAATCAAGTATAAGTTTCCATTGCCAAGATTGGATGATATTATGGATTGTTTAAGTGGAGCTATGTATTTCTCAAAGATAGATCTGAAGAGTGGATATCACCATATTCAAATCAGAGAAGGAGATGAATGGAAGACTGCCTTCAAAACAAAAGAAGGACTGTATGAGTGGTTAGTCATGCCTTTTGGGCTAACCAATGCAATGAGCACTTTCATGCGGCTCATGAACGAGGTTCTGAAATAATTTCTAGGTAAGTTTGTCATTGTTTACCTAGATGATATTTTAATCTTCAGTATGACATTGAAGGAGCATATGATGCATATTCGTATGGTGTTTGAAAATTTAAGAGAAGATAAATTGTTGATTAATTTGAAGAAGTGCAGTTTTGTGAAAAAGGAGTTAGTGTACTTGTGATTTGTAGTTTCAGCAGGAGGTCTAAAATGGACCCAGAGAAAGTGTAGGCTATGCTTGAATGGCCTACTCCAAGTAGTGCTACTGAGGTAAGATCTTTTCATGGTTTGGCTAGCTTTTATAAAAAGTTTATCAGGAGTTTTAGTAGTATTTGTGGACCCTTGAATGAAACAATGGGAGGGGATAGAAAAGAGTTTAAGTGGACTCATGGGGTAGAAAAGAGTTTTCAATTTTTGAAACAAAAAGTTATAGAACAACCTATTTTAGCACTTCCATATTTTAATAAGGTGTTTCAAGTAGACTGTGATGCTAGTGGTACTGCAATAGGAGCTGTTATGAGCCAAGAAGGTAAACCTGTTGCTTATTTCAGTGAGAAGTTAAATGATGCCAAGAGAAAATATTTTGCTTATGATCAAGAATTTTATGCTATAGTTCAAGCATTAAAAAAGTGTAGACACTATCTGCTTCCTAAGGAGTTTGTTTTGTATACTAATCATCAAGCTTTGTAATATTTGAATAGTCAAGGAAAGTTGAATCAAAGGTATTTGAAATGGGTTGAGTTTTTGTAGAGTTATACATTTGTTTTGAAACATAGGAGTGGAAAGTCTAACAGGGTTGCAAATGCTCTTAACAAAAGGCAACTATTGCTGACAGAAATATAGATTGAGGTGGTTGCGTTCAAGGAACTCAAAAAATTGTATCTAGAGGATCCTGATTTTGGTGAAGCTTGGAAAGCTTGTAAAGAACCTGTTACTTTAGACAAAATGAAGTGGTTGGATTTCATCATCCAAGATGATATGCTATTCAGAGGGAGTCAGTTGTGCATTCCACGATGTTCTATGAGGGAGAATCTCATCAAGGAGAAGCATAGCGAAGGATTGGCTGGACATTTTGGTTGTGATAAAACCCTTGCTTTAGTTAGTGAGAATTATTATTGGCCATAGTTGCAGCAAGATGTCAAGAAGTTTCTACAGAGTTGTAGAGTATGTCAGATGGTGAAAGGAGTAAAGCAGAATACAGGGTTGTATCATCCATTACTTGTACCAGAGAAACCTTGGGAGGATGTCAGTATGGATTTTATTCTTGGTTTGCCGAGGACACGACAGGGACATGATTCAATTTTTGTGGTATTTGATAGATTTTGTAAAATGGTACATTTCATTCCCTGCAAGAAGACTAATGATGATGTCCACATAGTGGAATTATTTTTCAAAGAAGTGGTGAGACTACATGGTTTGCCAAAGAGTATAGTTTCAGATCAAGACACTAAGTTTGTTGGATATTTTTGGTGCACATTGTGGAAGAAGTTGAAGACAGATTTGAAGTTCAGTTCATCACATCATCCATAGACTAATGGACAGACAGAGGTGGTGAATAAGAGTTTGGAGAATTTGTTGAGATGTTTGGTTGGAGACAAGCCAATAGGATGAGATTTGATTTTACCATATGTGAAATTTGCATACAATAATTCTGTCAATAGGAGCACTGGTAGATCACCTTTCTAGATTGTATATGGAAACAGTCCCAGAAATGCATCTGAGTTGAGGAAGATAGATAAAGGAGAAATAAGTAGTGCTGAAGCTGAGGATTTTGTAGAACACTTGAGGAACATCCATGAGGAGGTGAGGAAGAACATTACCAAGATGAATGCGTAGTATAAGGCTAAGGCAGATGAGAAAAGGAGGCATGAGGAATTTCAGGTTGGGGATGAAGTCACGGTTCATTTACAAAAGGAGAGATTTTCAGTTGGTACATATAACAAGCTAAAAATGAAGAGGTTTGGGCCATGTAAGATATTGAAGAAGCATGATTCTGGAAATGCCTATGAGGTCTAGTTGCCTATAGAGCTGAATATTTCACCAGTATTTAACATTTCAGATTTGATAGAGTATCATGAAGGGGGTGTTGAAGATGAGATCACTGCAGAACAGTGGAGTATTCCAGCAACTAGTTTAGATACAAAGGAGATTGAGGATATACTGGATAGTTGTGTTGGCAAAAGCACAAGGAATAGGACATATGAAGAATATTTGATCAAATGGAAGGATGACCTATTGAAGATTCATCATGGCTAACAAGGGAGGAGGTTAACCATCTTGGTTTTCCTCTTCACACCTGAGTCGTGACAGGGTCACTTCTCAAATTACCCCGGGTGTCTGATGCATGAGCATCCTGGGTGTAAGAGCAATCTTGCATCACCCAAAAAATATTTTTAGTTTCTTTTTCAATAAGGGTTATCTTATGCAGAGCTTCTATTTATGGAAACTTATTATTTTTAGTAAGTTGGTCATACGATCTTGGAATGTTCTGATTTCATAGTTGGAGGTTAATCTTAGTCATTTCAGCCTACCAGTTGAGTTTCATTGCCACATCATTAGTATTGGTGAAGTTATTGAAGTTTTTGGGTATGAAATCTTTCAAGTCAATTTTGAAGGCCTTAGAGGCTCCGGATCATGATCGACCCCCGGCTAACTAGCACTAGTGCCTGTCAAGCATTGTAGATCTTGTCATGGCATTTTTGAAAAGTGGTTACAATAGAAAAATAGAGTTACGATTAAACAGTTATGGCCTCCGGAAGTTGGGTTACCTAAAATCATATTTTGTATTTCTTTTGAGCTGACTCTATTGTAATAATTGTGAAAAATAAATAATTCTATGTTTAGTCGGCCTAAAGGGCTAAATTTATGGAACCTTCTCGGGTGGTGAAAATTGCCTATATAAGAAAGGTCTGTAGTGTTGTCTTAGGTAGTTCGGAGTAGTTTAGAGTAGTTCTGGGTAATCATTTGAGGCTTTGTCCCTTAGAATATTGTAAGGAAGATGCCCATGGGGCTTTGCGTATTGTAATTCTAAAAGCTTGTAATTCCACATTTGTGGAGATAATAAGAAGCCCATTTTCTATTCTTGCAAATTATTGTTGTTCTATGTTTCTATTGTGTGTTTGTGGTATTAAGGGGAGCACCCTTCATCAGTTTAGTCTCTTGAACAAGCAAGAAACAAAATTGCATTTCCCAATCTACACCAGAAGCTGAGTATGTGGTAGTTGCAGTGAACTATTCAAATTTGGTATGGATCAAACAATTATTGAAAGGAATGAAAGAGGAAATTACTGAACTTGTTATCTTTTGTGATAATGTTATACATTAAGTTTGCACCCTTGTCTCAAGCTCTCATAGTCTTGATAACCTAATATAACATGGGAATCATCTCCAAGTTGTGGGACCTATGCTAACTAGGATGATACCTCCAGGTTCTCTCCTGGTTCCTCTTGGATAATCACCTTAATTTGCTTCTAGACATGAAAGTAAATATTTTGAGGGAAATGGATAGAAAGAATGCTTATAAAGGGAAATGACTGAAAGCAAACTACCTACTAGGTGATGCACCAAAATGATGGTATGAATTGCAGCATAAAAGATGGATTCAATGAAAAAACTTAGGTCTAGGAGATCACAACTTACTGAATAGGCTTGCATAAGTGTTTCATAGAAGGGGTCTACAAATAAAAGAGGGTATTTAGGGAAAGAGAGATTCTTTCACAAACAATAACACTCTCTAGATTAGGCAACAATCTATAACCTACAAACAAATATTAACCTCTGCAACTGGGTATAGGAATGAGACAAGACTGTTAAGGGGTTGTAGTATACCCACAAAAGCATTCACATCAAATCATCCACAAGAATACACAAAATTGTAGAAAGAAAGAGGGACCAAGAATCCTAAGATATCACTGAGAAACATATAAATACTGAATTCATTAAGAGATAACTCACACAAGAAGGCATGGGGACATGAGAAATGTCACAAAATATCTTTGATATCTGAATTATCAATGGGAAGTTACAAAATGTAGAAAACCAGAGGACAGAAAGATGTCACAGATAGCCTTCTAAGAAAAGATATCTTTTCTCTTTACAAAATGTGAACTTTGAGCTCCAAAGCTCTCAAAAAACAATATATACATCTCACTGCACACAAGCAGGAGTAAAAAAACCTAACTAGGGGTTACACAGTTTTACAATACAATAACCAAACCCTAAAGGTACTGATGACCTATCACCAAATTCTGAGAATATCGGCAATCAGATCAAATCTCTTTGCGTGTTGATCCTTCTAAACTAAATTCACCTATAGACAGAACAACCTCGACTCATCTACCCACCTGTAACTCCACTAAGCCATGAAGCCTCACAATCTAATCATAATTCCCTGGATAACAGTACCATTCAAAAGGTGGTGCAACTCTTTATAGCATCTCCTGGCATGAAAATGCGAAAATAGTACCCTGCAACGTCAACCAATAGTTAAGTCCATCACCCTCTCAACCATAATTGTCCTAAGAATTTAATTCTCAGGCTAACCAATGTCGTGCATGGCTAAAAGAATGCAAAACCCTAGCAAAACCTTCATAGGAAATTTGAATTTAAATATTTAACAGCTACCCTGGTCATTTTAAAATGCGATCGTTGGTAAGAAACCCTTCCCGGTAGATGAATGGCCATGATGTACTAAGAAAACAACTTTAAACCCTTCTGACAAGTTAAAAACACCATGGAAGTCGATGACTAATGAGAAATAAGCAGATCAATGTGTCAACATATTTGGACCCACCTCGAGCCCTTCTTCCTTTAAGTCATTCGGTGACCATGCGACCGAAGACCTTTATATTCATGAAATCCATCTCTTTACCCTAGTCTGGTTAAGCGATTCAGCAAACAAGGCATTTTTCTGAATCGCTAAGTCTTTCATTGACCCTTGGTTAAATCAAGTGAACATGAGAAACCCCTTTAGTCACTGATTCGCAGAAAGCTTTACTAACCCTAGGCCCATTTATGCCACATGTCACCTTTCTACTTGCTCCAGCCTCTTCATCAGAAACCACCTCGGCACTTCAATGACATTGGACCCACTTAAGACTAGATTCTGATATAACAACTAGTCTCATCTTCTCATGACCTCGAAAGATTCTTTCAGAATATACGCGTGTCATAAATCTGCATTAAACTATGACCCTACTGACACATCAGTCCACCTATAAGTCTTTGTCAGCACTTGGAAACCAATTATATTCAAGCACATCTGTGAACGAGGACTCACTGACAAACTGCTGACAAAAAGCAAGATCGAAGGTCATCTAAAAATCTCATACCTTTGACACAACCCTTGCGAAGATACGACAGCCGTCGATCTTTTGCCAACTGTCAGAACCTCTAATTGCTGAAAGAACTTAGCCCCACTGACAAGAGGTGACTCATTAGCATGTGGACCAATCAGAATACACCACCTGCACACATTGACATTGGACCCACTGAGAAACCTCGACATCTAATCAGACAGTTGTCTGAAGATCGCATGGCACTGACAGATTCCTTCAGATCATGAGACAACCATAGATCCTAGTTAAAACAGGCCCCACTGACACATCCTCCACATCACTACTCTCAGCCAATCAGAAGCCTCCACATAGGATGACATGGCATCAGACCCACAAAAGCATGAAGTATTGAGCAAAAGGGAAGATCGGCGGCTGTCGCAAGATCGTGAGCCTCTGACAGATCCAATGCAAATTCATGATAGCCATTGATCTTCTCTTTTGGGACCCCACACAAAAGACCACTGAAAGATTTAGCGGCTACATGACCAAAAGAAATTTTCCTAGTCACTGAATGTTTATAGGCTTTACTATCTTATTCTGAGATCTCGCAAACACTATTCACCCAATCGCTAAATGTTTTAGAACACTGCCAATTTATCCTAAGATTAAGAGAAATACTGCAGTCGCTAGTTCACTGAAAGGAAAAGGTAACCTCCAGAAGAATAAGAGAACTGGCGACCAAAGGAAGAATTATGCACATGGGAAATGGGACCTTTAAGTTGCAGATAAAGTAACATCAAAATAGAAAGAAGGCTTAGGGTTTTCAGGGTTTTAAGCCTACAATGACTACTTTTTCAAATATTTGACTTGCAGACTAGGGAATGAAACAAATTGCAGAGACCAAAAAAAAAGAGATAAATTCATGAAAATTTTAGGGATGCTTGGTAGGGGAAAAATAGAGACTTGAGGATGGAAATAAGCCAAATTTGCATGCATATGAAAATTAGGGTAACATTTTGGCAATTTTTGTTGGATGTCATCCTGCTAGACATAGATTAGTGGCTATAAACAATCCATTGGGCATGGGGTCATTTTGAGGAACACAAAACTTGACAGAGAGACAAAAATTGAACACAGGGAGACAAACTTGTGCACATGCACTTCTTGAAAAGCAAGAAGCTAACCTAGAAAAAAGGAAGAAAGCAGGAAAGCATTTTTTACAAAATTTACAGAGAGGGATTAACCTCAAAGAAGGGCTTCAAGTGGAAACCATTCACTGAGATAGGCAGGGGAACTCCTTCCATATTTGATAGTTGAAAAGCATTGGATCCCTTGCACTTTGTTATAACAAATGGTCCACCCCAAAATGAATCAAATTTTGTATGTATGCCAGGCTTGGACCTAAACTCATCCCACTTGAGGACTATGTCTCCAACCTTGAAATCTCTAATCCTGGCTCTTCTATCAAAGCTCCTCTTTGTCTGAATCTGATGGAATTCCATATCTTGCATTGATTTGTCTCTGAGTTCTTCCAAATCCATCAGCTGAGCATGTCTGATCTGCAAGGGGTCTCCTTCTTCAAATAGGACATATTGAGTAGTCAAGTCCAGAGTCAACAATTCAGTTGAAATGGACAACTTGGCCTCTTTGCCATATACTAGCATATACGGAGAATTACCAATGATTTTCTTTGGGGTAATTATGTCTAACCACACTGCAGACCTGAGCTTAGTATGCCAATCTCTCTAATTTTCTTGAAGTCTTCTTGATTATCCTAATCAATTTCTTATTGGTGGATTCTACCAAGCCATTGCCTTGGGGGTAGTAATTAGAATTGGTATTCAGATAGATGCCATTTTTGACTACCCACTCTGAGACTTTGAGGCCTATGAATGCTAATGCATTATCTGATATTATGGAATCTGGAGTGCCAAATCTGTGAATTATATCATCATAAAAGCTTAAGACAACACTCTCATTTGATTCTTTTAAAGCAATTGCTTCTATCCATCTGGTGAAGTAATCTATTGCAGTAATTATCCATTTATGGCCTGCACTAGATGGAGGATTGATCATACCAATGAAGTCTATACCCCATTTCATGAAGGGTTGCTCTATTCTGATTGGCTATAAGGGCAATGCTGCAAGCTTTTCTTTTCTTGCAAACATGGTACACTTGATGCATTTCCTCACATACTCATGACTATCCTTAAAGATAGATGGCCAATAGTATCCAGCCCTCATGATTTTAAAAGTAGTAGTCCTAGGAGAAAAGTGACCTCCAGAAGGTCCATCATGAAATTCAAATAGGACATCAACTATCTTTTCTGAATCTATGCATCTTAAAAGGACACCATTGTGATCCTTTCTAAAAAGAACCTCATTTATCAGCACAAAAGGAACAGATTGTAATCTATAATACCTCCTTTTTGTTAAATCTAGATCTGCAGGACATTGCCCTATCTTCAAGTAATTGATCATATTAGGCATCTAGCTTGTTGCCTTGGTTTGTTCTTCTATAGAATGCACCACCAGAGATGCATCTATTATTTTTGATTTCTTTGAACCTTCATCCTCTTCCAAATGCTCATAAAGACCTCTTCCTCTAACCAGCTTGGTGGTTTGAATATCAATGTCATATTCCATCACCTTGGTGATCCAACTAGCTCTTTTCTCATTTAGGTATTTGGAAAGAAAAAACTCTTTGACACTTGGATGAGTAACTTTTAAGTGTACCTTGCTATGGGTCAACAAATATCTAAAATTTTTAAGGCTCTTCACCACAACAAGTACATATTTTTCTACAAAAGAGTGTCTATGTTCATACTCCTCTAAACCTTTGCTAAAGAAAGCAATAGGCTGCTCCAACCCTTTTGAATTTTCTTGGGTCAACATTGCAAATATAGCATCATGACCTCTGTAAGCATAAAGGACAAAATCCTTACTAAAATTTGGTTTAGGAGAGTAGGGGCTTCTGTTAAGGCCTCTTTGATAGCCTGGAAATTGGCTTTTGTTTCTTTAGTCCAACTGAAAGTTGAACTCATTTTTAGCATGGCTGTCAAAGGCTTGAGTAAATCTACAATATTGGGCAAGAAACACCTAACAAAATTAATCTTTCCTATGAAAGATTGGAGACCTTTCTTGTGATGTGGTAGGGGTAACTCTAGGATAGTTGCAATTCTCTCAGGATCCACTGTAATTCCTTCTTTGGATACTACATATCCCAACAATTTTCCTTTGTGAATTGCAAACACACATTTCTTGGGATTAAGAGATATCCCAAACTCTCTACACCTTTCAAAAATCTGCCTCAAATGTTTGATGTGGTCTACTACATGCTTAGAATAGGCAGCTATGTCATCCAAGTAGACTAGTACAAACTTGTACATTAGGTTCATAAAGGCCATATCCATTGCCTTTTGAAATGTAGCACCTGCATTTGACAAACCAAAGGGCATCTTTTGATAAGCCATGGTTCCCCACTTGGTTGTAAATGCAGTCTTATATTGATCCTCTTCATTTACTAAGATCTGATTGTATCTTGAATAGCCATCCAATAATGAAAATCTCTCAAATCCAGAGACACATTGTAAGATTTGTTCCATGGAGGGTAGTGGATGGTGGTCCTTTAGAGAGGCCCTGTTAAGATCCTGAAGTCAATGCATAACCTTAGCTCCCCATTCTTCTTCCTGACAAGAACAAGGTTGGAAACCCAACTAGTATGCTTGATGGGGTAGATGATACCACTTTCTATTAATTTGAGCACTTCTTTATGCATAAGTGGCTCAAATTTGGGATCAACAGGCCTTTGCTTCTGCCTCACTGGTTTGGCATTTGGTTCTAATTCAATAGTGTGTTGAGCAAGGGCAAGGTCAAAACCATTGAGGTCTTCATATTGCCATGCAAATATATCACTGAATTCTTTGAATAACTGAGTGTAAGCTTGCTTCTCCAATTCAATGTTCACTTTTCCAAATTGTAGGCTCTTACCTAGTTCCAACTCTAATTCAACACAATGTTCTTGTTGGACTACCAGGCCAGCTTTATTTTTCTTGACTTCATCATCCTTGTTGAAGATAGTCTCCAATGTAACAAGACCTCTAGGCATCTTATTGGACTTGAGTTGTATCACTTGATCACCATAGTTTTGTGATAGCCTATCTTGATTGTGTTTTGAAAAAACATCTTCTTCAAACAAGAACTGTAGAATTTGTTCATTGTTGTCAAACACCTACCAATTGACATTGTTATCAGGAATAGAGGGTCTGACAATCACTTTGATATGTTGTTGATCCATTTCTTTTGAAATGCTATTTGGAATATCATACTGAGATCCAACAGTAGCTAACCTATCTGCACTTTGATTTAGCTTCCTAGGGATAGCAACAATATTGAAAGCATAAAAACCTTCAATTGCATCCCAAACTCTATGTTTGTATGCTTTCAAAGTGTCATTTTTTGTTGCACTTATCCCTCTTACTTGGTTGACAACTAACTCACTGTCACCATAAACTTTTAAGGCCTTAAGCCCTCTTTTTCTAGCCCACTCTAGTCCATTGACTAGACTTTCATACTCTGCAGTGTTGCTAGTGCAGGAGAAACTAAATCTAAAGGCAGTATAATACTTTTCTCCTTTTGGGGACACTAACACAACACCACCACTAGAACCATGTCTACTTCTAACTCCATCAAAAAATAGTTCCCAAACCTGATTATTCTGATCTTTTGAATCAGTGTCCTCTTTAAGGAGGCTTGGTTATATGGCTCCACTCTCTTGTATCAGATAACTTCCCAAACCAAAATCCCAAATAAGATGTTCTTGGGCTTCTAAAGCTCTTTCATCTAGTAGAATATCAGGGATACTTTCTATCTTTATGGTTGCTTCACTAATGGTTTGGAAGTCACTGTCATCAAATATGGGGCATTTTACATTGATGGTATTGGACACATATGGTTCTACATGGTGTGATACTAATGGTTCTAATTTAATGGTGACCTTGGTCCCATACCTTGTATGGAAAAGCATGTGAGACTAGTCAGAAGATAGTAGCCTCCTATCTTAGTTGTAAACTCCCTTGAAAGACATATAGCAAATAATGCAGGGAGATCTATGATATATATATCAAGGAGGATGGAGAAGTTAGGACTAGCATGTAGGATTAAATTGGTACCCTTGGCCACACCTATAGTATTTATTGAGGACCCATCAAGCTGGGTAACCTTCTTTTGGAAGGGCTCATATTTCAGTCCTAATTGGTCAACTACTTTCTTGGGCATCATAGTGCTAGTAGATCCACTATCTACCATACAATTATGTACTAAATATTTTCCAATAATTAGAGATACATAAAAGGGAGGTGGATTTGAATTCCTACCTTATGTGGCATTTCCTTTGGAGTTGCTACTTGGAGCCTCCCTTTCTTGATCAGTGTTAACAAACACTGGCTTTGCAGCTTCTTTTGCGGGTTGAGGAGTTGTTACTTCTGTCATGGCCTTCTTCAAAATTTCAAGCTGTCTTGGAAGAGCTAGAGAGTCCCACATGGACATGGTGACATTCACCTTCTTCATGTTGTCTATGATATTAAAAGGTATCATAGTGTGTACTCTTTGTTGTGCTTTCACTATGATGGGCTCCACCTCTTTGGAATGTTGGCCTTCTTTTCTTGTGATGACAGGAACCTCCTTAGGTGTGATGGGATTAGCTTGCTATGGTGGCTTTGTAGATGTAGTGGCTTTGGTATTAGAATCTTCTCTCTCCATGTCTTGAGCTCTCCTTTTTTCTCTTGTATAAGCAAAAAAAGAAACTTCATCATTGACTCCATTGAAGTCTGACTGCTCCCAATTAAAAAGAGCAGTTTCATTTTCTTGTGGTTCTTGTTGAGGGACTGATCCACTGTATGAAGCCTCTGATTGAGCTTGGGAGGCACTTTGAACCATTAGAGCTTGGTTCATCCATCCATTTGAACATGTAGCCTAATTATGAGGCTGATTACAAGGAAAACACCATTCATTATCCGTGGCCATATTATTTTGACTAGGAACCATATCCCTTATTGGATTTGCAAAATTGAGAGGTGCAAGGTTATATGGTTGGAAGGGTCTCTGATTAAAACTTTGTCTTTGTCCTTGATAGCCTCCTTGGTATGGTGGCCTATTTTGTTGATAAGGCTACCCTTGATTTTGATATTGTTGATTAGGACCTTGGCCTTGTGTCTGAAAGGGTGGTCTGATTCCTTGACCTTGTTTCTTCAAATTTGTGACCTCTTTAGTCAAGGTCTGCAACAAATTTGTCATTTCTTGCTGACTACTTTGTTGGCTATTCTTTATCTCTTGTAACTCTTGAAAAAAACTTGTTGTTAGCTCTTGACCACTGGTACTGACCTGGGGTGCCAATATAGTGGGAATAGGGGTAAATGGGGGTACTTGTGTGGGTGCAATGGGTTGAAGGCTACGAAAAATAGGCATAGGAGGCCTTCTTTGTATCATGCCTACTTGAATCAAACAATTTTCAGCCCTAACAGCTATGTCAAAGGCTTGGGGTAAAGAAGTACCACCCATAGACTGGATCATGACAGGAATTTGACCATTCAAACTTTGCAAGTAATATAGGAAAGCATGGTCAGCTGATGGCCTTACTAAGACTAGAATTCTATTCCATGTCTTAAGGAATCTACTATTGTAATCTATCATTTTCTCTTGAGGGTCTCTCTTGATAGTTGTTAACTACTCAACTAGAGACAAGTTATCTGATTTATCCTCAAAATGCTTACTCAATGCATCTCCTAGCTCATCCCATGAAGTAATGGAACCAATAGTTAGAGTCCTAAACCATTCAAGAGCCTTACCTTTTAGAGAGGCTGCTAATAATTTTGTGGCCACATCCTCTTGAGTTATGTTGTGTATGCTGCAGATGGTGGTCACATCTCTTATGTGCTCAAAAGCAGTTGTCTGACCTTCACCAGTGAAATTGGGTATACTCTTTAGTGCCACTAAGGGCACATCATGATGTTGAGAAAAGGCCAATGGACTACCTTGGTTGAATGGTGCAAAGACAAACTGCCTAGCCATTGTAGGAGTTGGAATCTAAAGATTAACAAATATATGAGTTGTATTTGATGCTGGATTTGAATCCTCTTCTAGATCTCTGGTTAGAGACCTGCCTCTTCTTCTGGAATGACAGGGAAAAGGTCTTCCTTTTGAGGTATCAGGAGGTGTAGACTGAACTCTCCTTACAGGGGATGTTCTTTGAGTTGACCTACCTTTATGACTTCTTTTTGAGGACAACTCTGAAAATCTAGTGGGCTTTGAGCTCCTAGTCTCAATCTTTCTCATAAACCTTGAACAAGGTTAGCCCTGATCTTTGAAATCAGTGGAGTCACCAGATATACTTGATAGAAACAACTTCTAAAAGCCTATATTATGCAATCTGTATATCAGAAATAACATAATCCTAAACATGAATTTGATTCTTTTACTGTCCCACTGGGCGTGCCAGAATTGCTATACACTAAGTTTGCACCCTTGTCTCAAGCTCTCGTAGTCTTGATAACCTAGTATAACATGGGAATCATCTCCAGGTTGTGGGACCTATGCTAACTGAGATGAGACCTCCAGGTTCTAGGCTAGTTCCTTTTGGATAATTACCTTAATTTTCTTCTAGACATGAAAGTAAATCTTTTGAGGGAAAGGGATAGAAAGAATGCTTAGAAAGGGAAATGACTAAAAGCAAACTACCTACTAGGTGATGCACTGAAATGATGGTATGAATTGTAGCATAAAAGATGGATTCAATGAACAAACTTAGGTCTAGGAGATCACAACTTATTGAATAGGCTTGCATAAGTGTTTCATAGAAGGGGTCTTCAAATAAAAGAGGGTATTCAGGGAAAGAGAGATTCTTTCACAAATAATAACACTCTTTGGATTAGGCAACAATCTATGACTTGCAAACAAACATTCACCTCTGTAACTAGGTATAGGAATGAGACAAGACTATTAAGGGTTTGTAGTATACCCACAAAAGCATTCACATCAAATCATCCACAAGAATACACAAAATTGTAGAAAGAAAGAGGGACCAAGAATCCTAAGATATCACTGAGAAACATATAAATACTAAATTCATTAAGAGATAACTCACACAAGAAGGCATGGGGACATGAGAAATGTCACAAAATATCTTCGATATCTGAATTATCAATGGGAAGTTATAGAATGTAGAAAACTAGAGGACAGAAAGATGTCACAGATAGCCTTATAAGAAAAGATATCTTTTCTCTTTACAAAATGTGAATTCTGAGCTCCAAAGCTCTCAAAAACAATATATACATCTCACTGCACGTAGGTAGGAGTCAAAAAACCTAACTAGGGGTTACATAGTTTTACAATACAATAACCAAACCCTAAAGGTACTAATGACCTATCACCAAATTCTAAGAATATCAGCAATCAGATCAAATCTCTTTGCGTGTTGATCCTTTTGAACTAAATTCACCTGTAGACACAACAACCTCGACTCATCTACCCACCTGCAACTCCACTAAGCCATGAAGGCTCACAATCTGATTATAATTCCCACTATAACAATACTATTCAAAAGGTGGTGCCAACTCTTTCTAGCATCTCCTGGCATGAAAACGTGGCACAGTACCCTGCAACATCGGCCAATAATCAACTCCATCACCCTCTCAACCATAATCATCCTGAGAATTTAATTATTGGGCTAACCGATGTCGTGCATGGCCGAAAGAACACAAAACCCTAGCAAAACCTTCACAGGAAATTTGAATTTAAATATTTAATGGCTAGCCTGGTCATTTTAAAACATGATCATTGATAAGAAACCCTTCCTAGCAGATGAACGACCATGATGTACTGAGAAAACAACTTTAAACCCTTATGACAAGTCAAAAACACCATGGAAGTTGACAACCAATGAGAAATGAGTAGATCGATGTGTCAGCATATTTGGACCCACCTCGAGCCCTTCTTCCTTTAAGTCATTCGGCGACCACATGATCGAAGACCTTTATATTCATGAAATCCATCTCTTTACCCTAGTTTGGTTAAGCAATTCAGCGAACAAGGCATTTTTCTAAATCGCTAAGTCTTTCGTTGACCCTTGGTTAAATCAAGTGAACATGAGAAACCCCTTTAGTCATTGATTCATAGAAAGCTTTACTAACCCTGGGCCCATTTATGCCACATGTCACCTTTCTACTTGCTTCGGCCACCCCATCAGCAACCACCTTAGCACTTCCCTAACATCAGACCCACTTAAGACTAGATTCTGATCTAACGGCTAGTCTCATCTTCTCATGACCTCGAAAGATTCTTTCAGATTATATGCCCGCCATAGATCTGCATTAAACCGTGACCCTACTGACACATTGGTCCACCTATAAGTCTTCATCAACACTTGGCA
Source organism: Chamaecyparis obtusa (assembly GCA_027943335.1). Classification (NCBI taxonomy): domain Eukaryota; kingdom Viridiplantae; phylum Streptophyta; class Pinopsida; order Cupressales; family Cupressaceae; genus Chamaecyparis; species Chamaecyparis obtusa. The sequence continues at coordinate 294,704 of BSBK01003650.1, forward strand.
ACCAATTATATTCAAGCACATCAGTGAACGAGGACCCACTGATGAACCCCTGACAAAAAGCAAGATCGACAGTCGTCTGAAAATCTCATACCTCTGACACAACCCTTGTTAAGATACGACAGTCGTCGATCTTCTACCAACTGTCAGAACCTCTGACCATCGAAAGAAATCAGCCCCATTGACAAGAGGTGACTCATTAGCATGTGGACCAATTAGAATACGCCACCTGCACACACTAGCAGTGGATCCACTGAGAAACCTCAGCATCTAATCGGACCGCTATCTCAAGATCGCATGGCACTGACAGATTCCTTTAGATCATGAGATAGTCGTAGATCCTAGTTAAAATAGGCCCCACTGACACATCCTCCACATCACTGCTCTCAACCAATCAGAAGCCTCTACATAGGATGACATGGCATCGGACCCACAAAAGCATGAAGCACTGAGCAAAAGGGAAGATCGGTAGCTGTCGCAAGATCACAAGCCTCTGACAAATCCAATGCGAATTCATGATAGTCATTGATCTTCTCTTTTGGGACCCCACACAAAAGACTGCCAAAAGATTTAGCGGCTACGTGACCAAAGGAAATTCACCCAGTCGCTGAATGTTTAGAGGCTTCACTATCTTATTTTGAGATCCTGCGAACACTATTCGCCCAATCGCTAAATATTTTAGAACATCGCCAATTTATCCTGCGATTAAGAGAAATACTACAATCACTAGTTCACCGAAAGGAAAAGGTAACCATTGAAAGAATAAGAGAACTAATGACCAAAGGAAGAATTACACACATGGGAAATGGGACCTTTAAGTTGCCGATAAAGTAACATCAAAATAGAAAGAAGGCTTAGGGTTTTCAGGGTTTTAAGCCTACAATGGCTACTTTTTCAAATATTTGACCTGTAGATCAGGGAATGAAACAAATTGCAGAGACCAGGAAACAAGAGATAAATTCATGAAAATTTTAGAGATGCTTGGCAGGGGAAAAATAGAGACCTGGGGATGGAAATAAGCCAAATTTTCATGCATATGAAAATTAGGGTAACAGATAACACAAGTTTCATTAACATATAAAGAACCATGTGATGCACACAAAGACCAAGCACATTGCAATTAAGTATCATTACTTAAGGGAATTGGTATAGGAAAAAGAAGTGAGAATGGAATATGTGAACAGAAAGGAACAACTAGCAGACATATTTACAAAAGCTTTACCTAAGGATGCTCATGAATATCTAAGCGGTAAATTAGAGGTGCTTCCCCTAATTGAGGCTGCCTAGTCAAGCTAGGAGCACTACATCAAATGTGTTGCATAGAATATCTGATAAATTGATGCATGAAAGGAGAAAATAGATTGTAGGAAATTAGCAATTTTTACATACAAGCTCTGGCAATGAATCCATGTTTTCTTACCATCCTAGTCCTAAAGATCTAGAGGAGCAACTGATTCATGCTCATGAGCCTGTGTGTAGAAGACTTCAACATGCCTCTTTTTGCCATGGGCCAAGGGATCATAAGTATGATCAGTGCAAACTCTAATTGTAACCTAATTCCTTCCCTGACATTTAGTATTAAAATGACCAAGAATGTGTTGATATTTTTTAATAGTAAATGACTCTTGTATGAAAATTTGTTGAACCCAATCCCCCCATTTAGATTTTAGAGTTATCTCATGATTAAAGGATTTATGACTGTCAATAAGGATGCAAACTCTAACCTCACAACAAGGGAGCTCAAAGGGGATAAGATCGTGCTTTATAAATATACCCACTTTATTAGCAATACACTCAATGATATCTGTATCCATGTATTCTAATGGAAGAAGGGAAAAGGATACCCTATATGGGAAGAAATGAATAAGGAAAGGATCTAGTTTAAAATTTGGTGTCCAAATCATGGTATACAAACTTGAGCCCTTGCAGAAGCACCCTTTATGCTTATGAACTATATCTCTATCTTCTTTAGAATGGAAAATAGAAACAAATAATTTGGAATCTAGGTGTATATAGAATATATATTTTAAACCCACCCAGATTTGCATCACCCAATCCTTAATATCTGAAAAGAATAGTGTGGATTGAAACTTATCGATAAGAGCCATTTGACGAAGGAAACCAATATTCGATTGAAGAATATTCTCAGGTAGAGTGATTGTAGCCATATCGGAGTCTAGTGGAGCCATATCTTGAGGGTGTTTCTTTTACCAAATTAGTTTTGATTTGGTTGGATTGAAAGGGGCACTATTTGGGAAGTCATTCGCAGAGACAAAACCTGCCTTATCCTTATTGACCTTTAATGTGGATACCCTAGGCATATTTTTTCCCATGTTCAAGTTGCTCCCTTTTGGGAGGTCGACATTGCGATAGTAATAGTTGATTTTAGCTGGGGACCCAGGTGGGGTCCCTTTGCAAATGTCAAAAATTGGTTGTTTTCCCTTAACCAGCCTAGGTCTATTGTTCCTATTTTTGTGAGCTTTATTTTTTTAAAAAAAAATTTCCTGCTCATTTCAAAATTCAAATTGTTGAGTGGATTTTTTGTCCAATGACATGTGATCATCACGCAGGGCCGCTTTTTTTTAAGATTCCCCAAATTCAAAAGTATTAAAACCCCTAGTATGTTGAGCTTTGGGGAAATGAAATCTAGGGTTAACAAAGAATGACTTTTCAAGTTAAACGATAGCTTTGCCATAGAATATTGACTTGGGAGCTGCCAAAGTAGCCAAGTCTGGAAGATGGACTTTGCTGCTTGAGACATTTTTCTCCGTGAATGAACACCTTTGAAAACCATTTTTTCCCCTGTTGCCATTTTGTGCGTTGGTTGGTTGCACAATCAGGGGGCCTCTGAAAATATGGGCAAAGTCAGCAAGGTCCCCTGCACAATGTCCTACAAACCTATTGTCATTAGTTTGAACTCTGCCACTGCCATGATACTAGGCTTTTGCACTCTATTGCTGCCTTGCACTATGATGCTGTTGTCGTGACTCCATTTCATTCAACTTACCTACCATCCTTCAACTTCTATAATTTGGCCGATCCCCGCCACATGATACAGTTATGTTTGATGTATGATGAAGTTTGAAATAATTTTAATCATCATATTATCTTGGTGACATGGATGTTTTATGCATGAAAATATGTATTTCTTACATCACCTATATATTTATTTTGGTGACATGAACATCAATGAAAATATAAGGAAATTGACATAGTGATTTATTTTTATTGATAGGTAAGCATAGGAAGTTGCAAGTCAAACAATTATTTTATTTAAATAGAGAGGGTTTGAAGGAGAAATCTCATTAAGAATATTTCCTCATTTATAAAATGTTGAAAAGTCACAACTATTTGAAAAGAGGGATCATCAAGAAAAGCTTTTTTTTGTGATCTATATTGGAGGAATATTTTTTCTTGGTTATAAAGTTGGTTGGAAATTTGATTTATTATGTTAAAAACAAAAGGAAGTTATAAAGATTCAATAACTTGTGAAAAAGAGAATTAGAAGAGATAACCATGTAGATATTGAAAATCATTCTTGGAATATGAAGGAAGTTAAAAAATAATGATTTTAATATACATGCTGGAAAAAAAGAATATATATTGATTAAATATTTTTAGAGCATATGAATGATTGAATAATCGCTAGAAGATGCAACCAAACAGTTATAGATATGGATATATTGCATAGGTGAGACTAAACAAAAATGAAATTGTACAATACATGATGGTATAAGTGTTGTAAATGTGAGAAAATACGATGGTGCTCTTTCTTCTCAAAATGGGGAAAGTGTGTTTGTTGTTGTGATAGAGTTTACAATAATTATTTTATTTGGATGATGTTTTGAAGAATAATTTTTAATCTTGAGGAGAAGTTTTATTGTATGCAAAAGAATATTACAACAGTTGTATAAATCTGGAAGATAGCTAGGGCAGATTTGATGATCTTTGAATTTTTTTATGTAATGGAGATAGAGGTATCAAGTTGATGGAATTTGTTTTTTGTAGGTTTGAGAGATGTTTTGTATTTTGTGTTGTTATGCCTATGATTACAAATGAGAGAAAATGATATTTAGTTTTTAGAGAAATAATGTAACCTTGTATTTGTTTTAGTTTGTATTTCTTTCATTGGAGTTGGTAATCCCAAATTTGTAAGGGTTTGGTGCTCCTAGGGTTGGTACCATGAATTTTTTCAATAAGAATTTTGTGTAGCCATTTAGGCTTGAAGTTGGTGCTCCTAAATTGTAACCAGTGTGGTTGCCACTGAGGCTTGATAAAATTATTTTTTATAGTGTTTATTCACCCTTTAAAAGGTTTTCCACTGAAATAATGGTGTTAATTTGAAGTACATATTTATCTCTTGTGTTTCATGATTTGATATATTTAAGTTGTTAAGATGGCTTCTATAAAAATGGATATGGGATTGTTTCACTGATTGTAGATTTTTATATGAATGAATGAGCTCAATTTTCTTAACCACTTGTTCACCCCACCTCATAGAGGTCTGAGGTATTTAAACAATATTATATAAAACATATTCCTTCCTTAAATTTATCAATATTTGGATCAAAATAACCTTTATTACAATTGCAAGTATTAAACAAATTGGATAAGACATTCTAGATTCAGATCAAAATTGCTACCTCAAGAAGATGGGACACCTTGTTGATCATTTAAAGTCAAGGAAAATATCTAAAGATCATTACATAGCATTCCACATTAGAATCATGGTAGTGGGACAATTGAAATTAAATATTTTGTTCTATGTAACTGATATTATTGATCAAGGATAATCTCCATATCATGTCAAGTAATCTAGTAATGAATTAAGAGCCATATCAAAATTACTAGAAATATAATTCTTATAGAGCATCAGGATAAGGCTACATTTAAATTAATAGATCTTTCCTTAATATTATTATCACTATTCCACACACTCAATCATGGTGAACCTAGATGAGAGCATAAGTTAGAGATACAAAGAAGTGTCTTGCAATTGAGATTATAAGAATTTAGTCAATGCCTTGAGAGATTTCACTTAGGGACATTAAAAACCCTATACTAGTCTCTAAACTCTAAATCCTAATCCCTAAACTATACTAATCCTTAAACCCTTAATCCTAATGCATTAACCATCTCTCCCTCATCTCTCATTCATTAATAGTATACTCTAAGCCCTACGACATAAAAATTAATCCTTTTCACTTCCTCCCTCTCTCTATCCCATTCTCTCTCTCTCCAATCCTAAACTCTAAGCCTTGAGATCTAACCCAATATCTCTCCCCCTCTAACCCTATACTAGTCCCTAAACCCTAAATAATAAACCCTAAAACCTATACTAATCCCTAAACCTTAAATGTTAATCCCTTAACCCTCTCTCTCTCTCTCTCTCTCTCTCTCTCTCTCTCTCTCTCTCTCTCTCTCTCTCTCCAAGTCCCTAAACCCTAAATCGTAAGTCCTAATCCCTAAATCTTAAAACCTAAGTCCTAAACCTTATAATAATAGTTAATCCATAAATCATAATCCCTAAGAACCTCATCCTCTCTCATCCATATCTCTCTCTAATCCTAATCCCCATCCCTTCTTACCTCTCCCTTCCCCCTCTTGCCCTCTCTAATTCTATCCCTCTCTAAACTCTAAGCCCTAAACCCTAATTCATAAATCATGTAATAGTCCCTAAACCCTAATCCCTAAACTCAAACCCCTAAATCTTGATTGCTACATCAAAAAGCCTATACTAATCCCTAAACCCTAAATCATAAACCCTAAGCCTTTAAACCTCTCTGCCCCATCTCTCTCTCTAACTATAATCCATAAGCCCTACACCCTAAACCCTAATCCCTCTCCATTCTTCCCTCTCCCTTCCCACTCTCCCTCTCTCACCCTCTCTCAATCTATCCCTCTCTAAGTTACAAGACCTAAGGGTAAAAGAACAATAAGTTATCACCATTTTACAAAGGAAAAGGCTAACACCACAAAAATTGAAAAAATTCAAGGGCATAAAAGTCACACTTTAGTTTAGAATTTGAAGACGATGTAAACTGATGAAATGTGTGAAATAGGATTATTTTTATGCCTATAAGTTTTAAAAATTAATTTGAACAAAAATTAATATGTTTTTATTTATTTTTTAGGTCTATTTTTCATTTCCTGAAAATATTACAAATCAACGAGTTTACTTCCTGTCAAATTATTATAAGTAAAACATTTTTTTTTCCTCCAATTTCAGAATATGTTTTAGATGACATGTATATCTAGCACAAGAAAAAAGAAAGAAGCATTTTTTATCTATAGTTTGCCTGTTATAAGTATTCAAAGTTGAAGTTACCTAAAATCAATAGTTTTTGCCTCCCGCCACTTTTCCCCTATCAAAACTATACCAAAAATCAAATAAATTATTTATTTTTGAAGAGGAATCTCTTCTCTAGTGTCGTATATGATTTTAATTTTTTTTTTAATTGATTTAGTATTTTTCCATATTTTTTGAATCAGCGACTTCTCAAAGCTTAATATACCTACATGTAGTTTTTAGCAAATTTGTTTAACGATTTATAATTGAAAAAATATAAAATATATATGTCCAGAATTGTAGTTCCGAGATCTAGAAAAGGGTACTTTTAGTTTTTTGACATTTTCTATTTTCAGCAGAGAAAGGAACAACATAAGTGCAAATGTTTTCATTTTTTGTATTTTTGAAGGTTTGGCTACCAACATGGCATGCCACCTAGGATGACTCAACCAAGCCTAACTTGTCTGAGTAGGACTCGGTCGAGTCCTACTGGGACAAGTTCCCTTAGGGTTGGGCCCCTGCGAGCAGTCGTGTGGGTGACCCACCCTTTCAATGAGAAGGGTATATATATATATATATAAGTTATTTTTAAAATATATATATATCAATTGCAAATTTTAATTCTTATTTTAGAATATAAGGGTTTTTTGAAGCTAGTAGGCAGTTTTTCAAGGAAGTTACAAAGACATTTTGTTTTCAGAGGAGTGTGAAGGCAAGTTTTTTAGTAAGGAGTAAAGCAATAAAATTTTTCTTTCTTAGATATTTGAGCAATGGGAAATAAAAGTACTAGAATAAGGAAATATGATCATAAAAAGGATGACCAAATGAAAGGTCATACGAAACTTGTCGAAGAGAAATTGGTCGATGTTGAAGAAGGTGCAACTCAACTAGGGAAGGATATTGGTAGTAGTCGAAGTATACATATTTATCCTACTATATCATCTTAAAATGGAAGCACTTCCATCTTGGTAGGTTTAGCACCCTCATTTAGTACATTTGTCATGATAGATTTACATTTAGGATGCATTTTCCCTTGTTTCCTTCATTCTAGTTGAAATTAGGGTTAGGGTCCTAAGGATTCTCCTGGATCTCCCTCCTGGGCATCACTAAAGGATCTGGATGGTGGGGGCATGGAGTGACTACTCTCTCCACACTCGCTGTGTCTAGGTCTCAGAGGTGGCATCTTTGTATGGGCATGTGGAGGTCGTTGTGATCTCAGTAGTGATGCATGAAAAACCTGCACATTTGCACTAGTACCATCGGTTGGGGGCATCTCCTTTTCTCTCTCATCTACTATATCCTCTGCTCTCTCCTCCTCCATGGGATCTCCCTTGGAGATGGGTTCCTCCTCATCTCTGAGATCCACAACCTCCTCTATCATTCCACCATCCCAGTGTGTCCTTTTTGAAAAGCCTAAATCACCTATTGGATAGTTAGTAGGGAAGATAGGGTGGGTTCCCTTTAGACTCTAGTATCTGATGTAGTCTCAACTGATGCCTGAATAGGCCACATCTAGTGATACCTCTATATCCTCTATCTCATCTGCATCACTATCTATTATGTCTACTACTAATGGTCAGTGTATGGTGTAGGGTCTCTTGTAATACTTCTTTGGATGTGCATACTGAGGTACTGCTCCAGGGACTCCCTCTAAAAGACCAAACTATCTCATCACTCGATCATAGTAGTATGGCATCACTGTATGACTCTGATGACCATCTAGTAGCTTGGGTTGTTGTGAGTGCCTCATTTGGTGTTTTGTATCTGGCCACTCTTTCATGTGGTAGTAGGGTCTCCATATCATATTTGTGCCTAGAATATGGTCTAGACATACCCTCCAATAGAGGATATCTCTATACTACTAGACATATCTCAGTGGATAAGTGAAGCCTCTCAGTGTGCTAGCATCTACCATCATAGGAACACCCTATGTTCATGTACATGTGAAGTGCTCAAACAACTAGATCTGCAAAAGAGTGCATACCATGAGACTCTCTCTCTGATATCTCACTAACTGACATAGCTCGTGATATAAGTGGGCTAGCATGCTATGACCCCACAAGAAGATAATCTTATCACTCTCCATCCTACATACAAGATGGGTGAAAGGTGATGAAAAAATTGTACCCTTTGTTTTGGGTACCACAACCAAGGACAATATACATAGCATCACTCTCTGTACCAAAGGTGTAGGTCTTTCCAGTATGGATGATAAGGTGATCTGATCTACTCGGGTTCCCATGTGTGGATCCCATCCCAAACAATACTCTACATCTGTTAGGACCTTGATGTGCTCTCAGTCTGATAGGATCACCTCAAACCAGAAGCCGCAAGATTTTGTAGACATCCTCCAATGTCACAATGATCTCACCTGAGGGAAGATGAAATGAGCATGTATCCTCATTCCATCTCTCTATGAGAGCCAATTACATGGCTCAGTGAAGTCTGATCTATGGTAGGACCGTTACCTAGTATAGTCCTATGTCTCTCAATAAATGCATCTCATCCTCACTCAACTCGGACAACTTCTCTTTGATAACCACTAGTAACCCTCCAAAGGGATGCTCTCAAAGATGAACCAAGTCCTGTCAGAACAAATAAACATCATATCAGCATTCTAGACAAATAAATCTATAAATCCAACTTGACTAGGTCAAGGTTGACCTTAGCTAGGTCAAGGTCAACCTTCCTGGGTCAAGGTCGACCTTCCTAGGTTAGGGTCAACCTTTTTGGGTCAAGGTTGACCTCATTCCAAAAAAGGTGAAGACCTTCCAGTTCATGTCAACCTTTTTAGGTCAAGGTCGACATAACTAGGTTAGGGTCGACCTTGCCTACAAAAAGAAAGAATTTTTGAAGTACATAAATCAATAACAAAAACTCACCTTGGGAAGTGGTCATTTGGTAGCTAGGCATTGGCTTAGGAGCTCCATGTGTGTCGCTTGAAGTTCTTCTCTGCTCGGCATTCTACTTTCTCTCTTGGAATCTAAAAATGGTAAGAATGAGTAAGTATGAGTTCATTTTCCTTATTTATAGACAAAATTAGGGTTTTGTTAGGGTTTACTTGTGTTAAATTTGAATTTTCCTTCACATGCATTTAGATAGACATTCACTCTTTTCATCATAAATTGAGTTTAGTATCTCTGTTTTCAGTGTCGTTAATGGTGTTGGAATCATGATTTAGATACCTAATCCCTTGAATCAGTTTAGGAAGGATGGGAATCCTTCTAATTAGTTTAGGAAAAGACTTTCTCAACAAACTGCATATCCAGTGTATAAAGTTATCCTTATCACCCTATTTCACCCTTCAGAAGTAGAAAGCCAAAACATGGCGGGGCATAAGGGACTCTATGCACTTCTCAATTTCATTCTAGTAAGTCTTAGGTAATTTCTGGATTTTCATTAACTTTGTGTGTTGCAGGTACTAATGGTTTTCTGTAGGGTCTTTACATTGAGGACTTGGCTATATCTTTTGTATTTACTATGATGTTTTCTTACTTTAGCTTGCATATTCACGTAGTGTCATATCTAAGCTAAAGTGGGGGCTAAATGTATCATCTTAAAATGGAAGCACTTCCATCTTGGTAGGTTTAGCACCCTCATTTAGTGCATTTGTCATGATAGATTTGCATTTAGGATGCATTTGCCCTCGTTTCCTTCATTCTAGGTGAAATTAGGGTTTATCCTTGATTTCCCTTCTCTATAGCTCTACTTTCTAGGTAATATCTAGGTATAGGTCCTCCTAGCCCTCATCACATTCATTCTAGGTCTTTGTGCCCTTTTCTGGCACTCTGCCCTATTTTCTCACCATTTCCAAGTCTCTGGCCTACCCCGGGACTTCCTATTTTCAAAAGTGACTGAGCCTGGACCTTTAGGTCAGGGTCAAGGTCGACCCTGACCTAGGTCATGATTGAGGTTGACCTTAACCCCTGTCAGGTTTTGGTTCCCCTTTTCAAATTATGGTCTCAGAGGACCCCAAAATCAGTGTCAGGCCTCTAGATTTGAATGCGAAAG
>BSBK01003650.1:310000-371049 GCA_027943335.1 Chamaecyparis obtusa
GTATCCTCCAATAGGAAAATAAGAGTTGACTTTTGTGTTCATATGAGACAAAAAGTACTTTTCTCTTTTTATAAAATAAGAATAATGCTTTATTTGTGCAACTTAGGATAAGAGGAAAAGTGAGGGCTTTTATTTATTTAAAAGGGGAGGAAATATTCCTTTTAAATAAATAAAACTTAGGATAAGATGGTTAGCCCATAGAAAATAATCGAATAAATGATAGAGCTAGGATTTGATCAAGAGTAAATAATTGATGATTTAGCAAAAATGCTAGCAAGGGGCTAATAGTCTAGATGACCATTTTTAGGTGTATACATTTGCCCCTCTTTGACTAATGTGTTATCGATCTGGGAACACATGTAGTCAAAGAATGAAGTTGAAATGTGAGATCGATTTGGGATCACAAAGCAACTCAGATCAGCCAAGAAGGCAAGAGATAGCCAACAAGGCAAGAAAATAATGATCTGACTCGAAAGAATGAAGTGCAGAGAGATAGCAAATCCTGCATGATCAGCTTGGTAGCGACAGTACTGAACACTTAGGAAAGAGATAACCAATAAGATATGATGTGTCTGCCCCCTCGGGATCAAAAGCGAAATCCGGGTAGAGGGAATGCAGAAGCAAGAGAGACATGATCAAATCACTAGAAATCATAATCGAAGAAAGAGAACAGAATAACCATCAAGCAGTGAAGATATGCCCCACACATGGGACCCGGGGCACGAACCAAGCGGTCCCTCAACCCGAAAACACCACAGAGGGGGATTTGAACTTGGGATTTGAAAGTGAATGAAAGACTAGAAGTTTGAAAGAGATGGGGATGAAGAGGTTATGATGCCCCAGCGAAGATCGAAGGATCAGGCCTCAAAAGGTTAGCCGACTACACGGAAGGAGAAAGATGATAGGAATAAACAAGGGGAACTCGGATTTCGGTTTTGATCCCGAAATGAAAGGAAAATGATGTGATATGAAAGACAAGAAGTGAAAGACATGATCGGGAAGAAGCAAAAGGTGAGCGCAGTTGATTAACAAGTCCACGAAAGTTAAAGGAGAGCTCTCTCCATATGCAAGATGCAAAACTAAACTAACATGAACTTAAGAATGCAAGCTACATGAACAGTGGTTTACTTGCAAGGTTACAAAGCCAATAGACATCTAATATTCATCATTGAGCGTTATTGCTAGCGTCGCAAGATCATACAATACACACTAGCATAACTATGTGAATATGAATATGATCTTTATCAGATAGGAATGTGGAAATCTCACCTAGGCATCAAAGACATGTAGGTCAAGATGACTAGCACAGTGAGATTACCTAAGTTTAATATAGCAAGATTATACTCGCATCGAGACACAAGGAAAGTCAAGATGGCTACAAGTATGCACTTGCACAAAAATAGTCAAGGATAATACCCTGTCAATCCACAGTGTCAAGGAAGACCAGCATAAATGCTCATGACAGTTAGGATCAACAAAATATACCCACAAGAAGAAAAAGCAATAAAACATGTTCTCATACCCTCAGTCTTCTAGCTATGCATCATCAAAAACTTCTCAGGGAGAGACCACTCAGCAAAGAAATCATCATAGACAGCATGCAAAGAAATAAATTCAAACAAATCTCAGCAAGTCAAGTGCGTGTGTGTAGGTCATAGAGTCAAACTTTGAGTATCGCATCTGCCAATGAGAAATATTGCATCATCTAGACTATGGGTAGGATATTTGATAAGTGTTGAGAAACACTCGACGCTAGGGTAGTGTTGAAAAACACAATTGGGGTGGTGTTGAAAAACACCATTTGCGAGGTGCCTAAGAAACCCAGATGCACAAAGAGACCCAAGATAAGCTTAAAACAACGTATGCCCCTAGACTAAGACAAGAGTCAATTCCAAGCTAGGAGAGGCAAAGTGAGAAGTGGAGCAAATGAGCGCCACGCAAGATTGATAGACATAGGTGCAAGGGTCTCAAGCAGTGCCTATTTCTAGGTTTTCACCACTTGATAGATTTTTTCAGGACTTTTTTTATAATTTTTTTGTATTTTTGCTACCAAGGCGCCTGTTTCCAGGTTTTCACCAAGGCACTTTTTCTATTTTTTTTGAATTTTTTGAATTTTTTGATTTTTTTGGTGAGACATCAAAGTGCCTATTACTAGGTTTTCACTAGGATGCTCATTTTTTCAGTACTTTATATGCTTTTTAGGTTTTTTTTTTAGCATCATATATGATTTTTTTTGTAATTTTTTCAGGATCATAAAGTATATACAAGGAATGCCCCAGACAGGAACGGGCATTAAAGATCTGCTTCCTTTGATGTAGAGAACTGATAGGCCCCAGGCCCAAATGCTATAGCTGTGATGATAGGAGGTCTCAACCAGTTCGACCAATAATAACCAGCCCTAAGCAATGTCTGAGTTAGTGGAGGATCATTAGAATGTGATCCACACATGCCATCGTGGATTTCAGCTAGTACTTTTTCTGACTCCTCTATTTCTAGACACTTAAGGAGAGTTTCATCTAGACCCTTCCTATACAAGTCACCAGAGACAAAGGCAAAGTGTAAGGGATGGCAGAAGGAATGGCGTGGTGGATTTTCAAGAGGAATATGAGGTGGAAGATATGAAAAGATGGTAGGATTGTAAGATTTGTGAGCAGGATAGCGTAATTCATCCACCAGGAACTTGAAGTGAAATTTATGCTTTTTCATTTGTAAGATGGATGTCGAAGCAACCAAGGCATTAGCAACTTTGTTCTCAGCTCTAGGAATGGGCTGAAGTATAACAGTTATGAGATCATGCTTGAAGTAATGCACCATTTGTTTGTAGAGAATCAGCTTCTCATCTTTTATTTTGGAGTCATTATTTTTGAGCAAATTTTTATCTTTACTTTTCTTAGGTTCGGATACCGCCACAATGTGGTTTTCGCCATCTGACCATTGCTCTTTTCTTTGGACTTGATGACTGTGATGCTTGATTTCTGATTCAATCTTTTTTGTTGCTAGTTCGCTGGTGGAAGAAGTAACAGGTGTTGATGCGAGATGAAATGGAGTGACTGGTTCAATAGCATTTATGCGAGGGATGTCATCTCTGGTGACAAGAGAGGTTGAGCCTATAGGGTAGGCTCCAAAAGTAGCTAGATCTAGACTTGTCATAGAAGAACCAGTGTGGTCCACTAAGGCAATACGAGGAACAAACTCATCAGACCCCACACAAGACCCATCAACCACGTCAGGTGGGTTACGAGAGGTATGAACCACATCAACATCCATATCTGTCATGGGAGGATCTTCTGGAAGAGGCTTAAGATGCTGAGAAGTAGAGATACTCATGTCATTATGTGAGAGATCACCTCTGTGTAGCAGTCGTGCAATGTTGCGACATTGTCGATCATAGTGCAATGATTCTTTAGGCACATAGGTTTTAGACATAGAGGCCTCAGCCATATCATCAGTAGATATACATTCTTCTCCCCAAAGAAGTGAAGTAGAGGGAAGATCATCTCCCATTTGAACCATAGTGTGTAGTGGTGACTCATCTGTATCTGTGTCTGAATTACTGAGCATGGGAGTATTTCTCGAATCATCTCTATAGATCCACTCTTGAATAGCTTGTTCTTCTCTATCTGCTTCTAAAGGAATGGATGAAGGAACAAAAGTATCAAAGATCACCATAGCAGAAGTGGAAGGCTTCATGTGATCAGAAGGTCTCCCATATGACCTAGGAGAAATAGGTATAGAAGCAAAAGAACCCAGTTTATATTCACCCATACCAAGGCTCATCATCTTAAATGATTTCTCAGCAGCAACTAGAGACGTACTAGGATCATCAGTAGGTTCATTGTGAGGAACAAATTTTTCAGTAGTAGCAAGAGCATTGATAGCAATAGTATGGTCTCCAGGAATCACAATTTCAGTGCCATTGTATGGAAATTTGACGCACTGATGATAAGTGGAAGGAACAGCCTGCATGTCATGGATCCAAGGACGACCCAAAAGAATGTTATATGCGAGTGGGATGTCCAATACTTGGAAGCTAATATCTTTCGTGATAGGGCCCACTCAGACAGGCAGCGTGACAAGACCTTTGGAAGATCTTTCCACTTCATCATAAGCTTTTATAGTAATCTTCTTCTTGGAATCCACAGCCAATTCTGACAAACCCAATTGTTGTATGACATTGAAAGAAACAATATTTAACCCTGCACCATTGTCTATCAGGACTTGGCGGACTCGGGTATTGTAGACTAGAACTTCAATGTGTAAAGCTAGATTATGTGGGTGAGCAATAGATATGTCATCTTCTGCAGAAAAGGAGAGAGATAGCGGAGATGAAATGTGGTTGACCATAGCCTGAAATTGATCTGGATCAATGTCTATGGGGACATGTGCTGTATGCAAAGCTTTCTCAAGGATTTCTCTATGCGAAGGGGATAACTGAAGCAACTCAAAAATGGATATTTGGGCTGGCATCTTTTGCAAATGTTGGACAAGATCATAGCTAGGGGTGGCTGAAGGAGCCGCTTGTTTGGAAGGCAAAGCCTGCTTGGGATCTTGCGCAGTTTTAAGGACAATCTTGGCTTGCCCCCTAGTAACAGCATTCAGTGTCTCACTTCGGGAAGATGAACTACCACATGTTTGCAAGACTAACTTTGGCTTACCATGATTGGTGTTATTATCATCTTGAGACCTCATCATTAGAACACTCTCAATGGGCTCTACCATGTTAATCACAAGCGTATTAGAAGGATACGTGTAATTGATCTTTGCATCATGATTCTTTTTATGTGTTTGAGAGGTTTCCCCCTTATCATGCTTAGGTAGAGGATCTTTGAAAGCTGTGTGATCAGAATTTTTAGTTAAGCCATCAGTGGAGATTGTGCCATTCTCAATAAGATCCTGAATATCATCCTTAAGCCTAAAACAATTGTCTGTTGGATGTCCCTTGTTTCTGTGATAATGGCAGTAATGATCCTCTCTCCACCAATCGGGCTTATTTATCAGATCCCAGTTACCAGGTTTATCAGGAAGTGTAAGATATCCATTGTCAACCAAAGTCTTAAGGATCACATCGTAAGGTTCTGCCAACTTGGTATAGACTCGCTTTCGAAATGACTTCTTAGGCTTATCTGCATATTGAGGTTTAGGAGCATTGTGAGCGTTGGCAGCTTCTTGTTGTTTTGCTGCATAGATAGCGTTGGAGAGATTGAAAGCAGGCTCTTTAACTTTAGGAGCGTCAACAACCCCATCATGAACAACATACTTGTTCTTATTCCAAGGTTTGTTCTTGTCTTTACCATTGCCTTTAGCATCTTTATTAATAACAATATCCCCTTTTCTTATAGCTACATCCTCAATCCGATATGCACTTTCAACCATGTCATTGAAAGAGGAGAACAGTTGCTTACTTAGATCATAAAATAGCTCAGGCACAAGTGTGTTGACGAAAATGTCAATCTTTTCTCTTTCAGGTAGCTGACAAGGATATCGAGAATATAATGACCTCCAACATTGTAAGTAAGTTGCAAATGGCTCACCTTGATGTTGTCTTAGATTACCGAGATCTATCACAGTGACAGGTTGTTGGATGTTGTAAGAGTACTGCTGGGTAAACCGCTGAGCTAACTCATCAAAAGTCTTAAGCGGTGGTGTCAATTTCGCAAACCATTCCAAAGCTTGGCCTCTTAAGCTTCGAGGGAATAAGCGTAGAAGATATGTGTCTTCATGAAGAAAGTCCATACTAAGAGCATAAAAATGATGCACATGGTCATGGAGGTCACCATTTCCATCATACTTGTCATATTTAGGAACCTCAATATCCTTAGGAAACGGGACCATGTATAGATCTTTATCAAAAGGAAGAGCACAAATTGATTGTACAAAAGAGACCTTTGGAGGCTCTCTTTCTAATGCCATTTGGGTAAGGCGTTGATTTGTCCGACGCAGTTCTTCCTGAAGGACTTCCAATTCAGTTGGTACTCTTTGTTGGACAATTTGTCGAACATCATAGCCAGGAGGAAGCTTGTATCCTCTAGAAGTCATATATTGAAAATATTGATCGCCATTACGCTCTAAAAGCTTATGCATCATTCGTTGGAAATCCACATCTTGTTCACATCTCATAAGATCCTCACTAGAAATCTCATCATTAGCCTCTCCCTCATGTTGAGAGGGAGGAGGTCTAGGTGGTGAAGAAGGCATAGCAAAAGTTGGCCTTGGAGGAGATCTTGGTGGCGTGTTGTTGTCATTGTTGCCATTGTTAAAAAGAGGTCTATGCTCATGATTACTAGTCTCAGGTTGCTCATGAAATATCCCTCTATAAGCCATGCGCCTAGTAGCATCCATCCTTTGTTGATTGTGTTCTTTGTTTAAGCGCGCTTGATTATCCTTACGCTCAAAGTGTTCTTGCAAGAGTTGAAACTTTTCTTGTTCAGTCAAAGTGAGTGAGACACTGTCTGTGTTTTTGGGGGTCTTGAATGCGGAAAAGAGGAAACCTCCTTTATACCATGGTGTAGCCTTAGAATTCTCAGATTGGTTAGAACTAGAACTGTTGTTGCTAATGGGTGCTTTTGAACATCTAGTTGGAGAAGGTAACTGTGTATAATTGAACGGAGGATGACTCTCCTGCTCAAATTGAGACCGAGTTGTAACCGGCATGAAAAGAGATGTTGGTTGACTAATAGAATGGGACAAAGTTTCTCAGATTTGAGATAAGCAAAGCTAACAAAGATCACTTGTCAAAGTAGAACAATAGAGAGAGATAACTCGTCAAAAGTGCTCAAGCACTTACAGCAATCAATTGACTAAAGCCGAGCAGCGAGCAAGAAGCTCAATAAGCAAGTAGCTAGAGAGGTAACCGTGATGCGACAAGTGATCAAGAGTAGCATTCGTTAAACTCAAATCCAATAGTTTTAGCTCATTTGTTTCAGTCTAGAACAAATCTAAGCATGTAGGTAACAAACCAATTTCAGGTAAGAACAGAAAAGGACACTCTACAGCAGGTTAAAGTGCAAGTTTAGCAACTCTGAATTGTAGCAATGACAGGATAGTAGAAATGACTCAGGATTCTTGGTTGAGGGTATGCAAGGATACTTCAATATCATATGACTCTTGACTAGTGAACGTGAAAAACTCAGTTTTGAAGCGCTTGGACCAAATTTGTAGATTAAACAGTGCAATTTCTCAGTTTGACAAGCAGTAGCAATAGATAAAAGACAGGTTTGCAAACAGTGTAGGATCAAACATGTCATAGAACACTTGAAACAAGGAAAAAAGCAACCTTGCCAACACAAGCACTTGTGATATCAAAATAGAAAACCTTATGAACGCTACCGTGTGTTTGAATGTTGAGAATGTTTACACGGGCATAGCACAATCGAAGACAATTCAAGCAATTACTACCTAGAAGGACAAGGCTCATTACTTAGCAACGTGGCCCACAACTTGATGCTCCCTTGCCTCACACCAAGTGGTTGCCCACAAGAGATATTGGCGTTGTCATGGAAGTGTCAAAGACACAACCAAAGGAACACATATGGTGAGTGTCTTGGGGTGATCCGGGTAAGTCCACTTGGATCAATCCTTGCACCAAGAAGCTAAGCGGCTAAAATAGGGTGGCCTCTATCTAATGGTTCATAGTAAGGATTTCCATTCATAGCACCCCTCTTGCTCCTCATAAAGGACTAGGACCTCGCGGCCTCAAGAGTACCTTAAGCATTCTTGCTTAATGCTTTCCTCATGGTCACAATCCCACAAGTTACTCACATCAAGCGAAGATAAGTACTATGTCTACCAAGGTTTTGTGTCCTTGATAGCCTTGAGATTATAGTGAGTTGGAATCACTTGCCACCAAGGAAAATGATGACAAGATTGTCCCCACTTGGGTCGTTCCTCTTGATTGCTCAAGAGCAGGCCCGCTAAAGGATCCTAAGCTAAACAAAGAGTGGATGATTTTTGAGATTCAAGGTTTTTGATTCACCACAAGGGTGAAGAGCATACTCCCCTATCTCAAAACTTCTCCCAAACACACCAAGCAAGATCCAATTACCCCTTTGCTTCCAAAACCTCAAGATGGGTCAAGATTTTCTGATTCACCTAAAGGTGAAGAGCATACTTCTCCTACCACCCCAAGATTCCTTTCACAAAGTATTAAGTGCCTATGAAATGAAACAACTAGTATATGCCGCACTTAATTAAAAAAAGCAATTAAACAAGCACTTGATTTAGTTTTTATGCTTAGGGCAGCCCTACAAAAACCATTAGTAGCCCTCTTTGACATGCGTTCTTTTGGAAAAATATCTCAAGCAAGTGCACCTACAACCACAACTTGTTAGACCCACAATGGTTAGCACATGAAAAATCTGATAATCTGCAAAAATACTTGATCAAATGATAAAATCTGAAAATGAAACCATCATGGTTGGATTGGGCTCGGAAAGACCTTTCCAACGATATATCACACTTAAACTTTTGATACCATTTGCAAAATTTCAAAAAAAAATGGGCACCCATTTTCCAGAGTGGCACGGATTTGAAAACGCTAGAAATTTCAAAAAATTTTAAAAAGATAGCTAAGAACCTAAAACTTGCAAGATAGATAAAATAGCCTAAAAATAGCTCACTGCCAGGTTCAGACACAGTATCACGCGATACTTCACCCGACACCAGGCGATACTTATCAGACCGCGCGATATTTCGCCCAACACCAGGCGATACTTCACCCGAGACCAGGCGATATACCTCAATACTACCGTGCGATTCTTCTCTAGCGTGAAGTATCGCACGCATATAGTAAGGTATATCACGCGATATACCTGAGAAGTATCGCGCGATATTCTGAGACAAAAAACCAGAGAATAAAAATTACGCTAAAAACCATTAGTAGCCCTCTTTGACATATGTGTGCTATAATTGTGTCACACTTCTATGAATCATTACATGCAAGGAAACTCAAGAATGAGCCCTCACAAATCGATCCATAGCTCCCTAGGCATGGAGTGCAAGGGTTTTTGAGAATGCTCTCAGCTAGAGCTATTTAGCCAATAACCTTGCTAGTAAACCATGCAATGGGAGATTCAATGAAGACAAGGGCAAGAATGCCAATATCCCCAAGAATCAAATAAAATGCAATGCAATGCAAGCTAGCTAAGAATGAAGATGCAAGTTAAGCTATGGAAATGAAAGATGCAAATATTACAAAGCCTCCTAGTTAAACTAGATGAATTAATCTAAAGCATAAAGGAAATCTAAGCTAAGAATGCCATGAAAATGAAGCTACTATGCAAGAAATGAAATCTAACTATGAAGCAAGAAAGCCATGATGATGCAAGAATGAAGACAAGAAGATAGAGTGTTGATGAAGATCTAAGATGAATGCCAACAATGCTCCAAATCTTCAAACCCTAGATGCAAGAATATCTCCAAAAGCTCCAAGATGACCTAGAAAACTTGCAGCATAACAATAACATAAAAATTGTGTGTGCAAATGAGGAAGAGAGCTCTCCTTTTATAGGGAATGAAAAAGGAATGGGCCATGGAGATTAAGAGGCAAAAGATTTAATCAACGGTGGAGCTTGAAAGAGGAGCAATCCATGTGCACAAGTATCCTCCAATAGGAAAATAAGAGTTGACTTTTGTGTTCATATGAGACAAAAAGTACTTTTCTCTTTTTATAAAATAAGAATAATGCTTTATTTGTGCAACTTAGGATAAGAGGAAAAGTGAGGGCTTTTATTTATTTAAAAGGGGAGGAAATATTCCTTTTAAATAAATAAAACTTAGGATAAGATGGTTAGCCCATAGAAAATAATCGAATAAATGATAGAGCTAGGATTTGATCAAGAGTAAATAATTGATGATTTAGCAAAAATGCTAGCAAGGGGCTAATAGTCTAGATGACCATTTTTAGGTGTATACAACATACATATAAATTGTATAGGTGATATTTTTGTTGTGGTTGTGGATCCTGAGAATGTAGAAGGTGTAGATTATTATCTACTAAGATGCACCAATGAAAAATACAAGTTACCTCAAGAAGTTGTCGATGGTGATGGACGATAATATCCAATTGGTTCGGTTGTTATTGAAGGCACCTATTATCAACAAGCTAAGATTAACAAAAATGGAGTTCAATTTATTGAATACATGCTTGGACATAGAGTTCTACATTATAGTCACTTGGTTATAGCGACAAAATTGCAGTTTGAAACTGTGCCAAAAAAAGGGTCACGTGGAAACCAAAAGTGGAAGTCACCTATTGAACATCATGAATTTTTTTTGGAGATAATAAAGGATAGAGAAGATCCAGACTACATGTATCAGGAGCTTTAACATGAAGGCTTTTAATTTGTGCGTACTTAAAAATCCTATTTGAAACTTACAGACTATAAATGATTTGAAATTCATGATTAGATTGAATTTTTATTGTTTAAACCTAAATTGAATTTTAATTGATTGGACCAAGTTCAATAAATACTTTTTTCAATTGATTAGATTAGATTGATTAGATTGAATAATTTTCCAGTCTATATTTCTAAATTGATTAGATTGATTCTAGGTAAATTGAATTTTAATTGATTAGACCTTTCTATACTTTTTTCAATTGATTAGAATAGATTGATTCTAGATTGACTAATTCTAGTCTATATTAGAAATTGATTAGATTGATTCTAGGTAAATCAAGAATTTTAATTGATTCTAGACCTTTCAATAATTTTTTCAATTAGGTCCTATTATGTCTTAAGTGGTCCTATTAGGTCTTAAGGGTCTTAATTAGGTCCTATTGGGTCCTATTAGGTCTTAATTAGGTCCTATTAGATCTTATTAGGTATTAAAATTAGGTCTTAATTAGGTCCTATTGGGTTTTAATTAGGGCCTATTAGGTCATGTAGGTCTTAATTGGGTCCTATTAGGTATTATTAGGTCTTAAGGGTCCTATTATGTCTTAGTTGGTCATAAGGGTCTTATTAGGTCTTAGTTGGACTTAATAGGTCCCATTATGTCTTAGTTGGTCATGTTAGACCTCTTAATTAGTTTTAATAGGTCCTATTAGTCCCATTAGGTCTTAAGGGACTTAATTAGGTCCTATTAGGTCTTAAGGGTCCTATTATGTCTTAATTGGTCCTATTAGGTCTTAATTGGTCCCATTAGGTTAGTTATTGCGTCTTAATGGTTTTATTGGGTCCTATTAGTCCCATTAGGTCTTAAGTGGTCCCATTAGGTCTTAAGTGGTCCTATTAGGACTTAAAAGTCCTATTATGTCTTAATTGGTCATATTAGGTCAGGTATTGGGTCTTAAGGGTCTTATTGGGTCCTATTGGGCCAACTTTCCAACATAACATCATTCGTGCACCATTTGATGGACAAATTTGGCTTTTTGGGATCAAATTTTTGTCCAGTTTTGGGATCCACAAATAGGTCAACAAGTTGTTCCTTTTTTATGTCAAGGGATTGCACTCCATCATAATCCAACCCATCATCAAACTAGGCATGCATGGAATCTTGCCATTAAAGTGTAGCATTATGCTGCATGGTAAGCATCTCCATATTTTCAATTATGGAGTTCAATGTGATCAACATTGGGTGTAATGCAGGGATATTACCATAAACTTTTTGAATGCCCCTCAATCGATTCAAATTATCCCCTGTGAGGCCCTCTAAAGGCTGAGGGTTCATAACTAGAGGGTTTTCAATATGAGTGTTTTGAGGGGGTTGATTTTCAAGATAAGTGTTTTGTGGGGGTGGGTTTTCAGGCTGGGTGTTTTGCAGGGGTGGGTTTTCAGCCTTAGGATTGTCATTTATGTCCACCATGCCTGATTAAATTACAATTTTATATAATTGTAATAAATTTCACAAAAGATTTACAATTTCAATTAAAAAAACCCTATATTTAACCAAAAAAGTAAAAAACTTACAAAAAAAGGATAAATTTTTTTAAAACAACTTACCTCTGCTGAATTTGGGAAGAAAATCATTGTTGATGGATCATATACACGATAGATGTTGCTTTTTTTTACAAAATGTCATGCGTCCAAATGACAATCAGTTCAAGTTTTTTGGTAAATATGTGGACAAGTATCAGGTACCCGATAACTTTTCTATCGTTGACATATATATATGAAACGTATCAATCATATATGTCAATATTTTCCATATAATATAAATATTATTATATTATATAATATTTATATTATATAAATAATAATATATAATATAATATAAATATTATATTATATATTACAATATTGTTGGCTTTAAATCAGACCATATATGGGTATCTGATAGGTATTGGATACTCGATGCTTGTCAAATGCCCAATACCTATCAGATACTCAATGTGGCTTGTGCATTGGTGTCTCCTTTAGCCAAGTGTAATAACACCTAGGCCTACTAAAAATTCAAACACACATTTTCACATTTTTTGGCAGGTGAAAAAGGTATATTTTTTCACCCCGCCACTTTTTGGCACACCATGATCTTGCACATACCCTTTTGTGGGGATGGGTTTTTAGGCTAAGTGTTTTGTGAGGGTGGGTTTTTAGCCTCAAGATTGTCATTTGTGTTTTCCATGCCTGATTAAATTACAATTTCATATAATTAAAATAAATTTCACAAAAGATTTACAATTTCAATTAAAAAAAACCCTATATTTAACCAAAAAAATAAAAAACTTACAAAAAAGATAAAAAATTACAAAAAACAACTTACCTATGCTAAATTTGGGAAGAAAACCATTGTTGATGGATCAGAGACACGATTTACAATCATATACATGATAGTTGTTGCTATGTTTTGCAAAACATTGTGAGTCCAAATGACAATCGGTTTGGTTTTTTTGGTAAATATATGGATAGGTATCAAGTACCCGATAAATTTGCTATTGTTGACATATATATGAAACATATCAATCATATATGTCAATATTTTCCTTGACATATTATATTACAATATAATATAATATAATATAATATAAAATAATATTTATATTACATTATAATATAAATTTTATAATATTATTATTTATATAATATAATATTTCTATAATAAAATATAAACTAATATAATAATATAATATATTATAATATATTATATTATATTATATTATATTATAATATAATATAATATATTATAATATATTATATTATATTATAATATATTATAATATATTATATTATAATATATTATATTATATTATATTATAATATAATATAATATATTATAATATATTATATTATATTATATTTTAATATATTATAATGTAATTTTATATATTACAATATTGTTGGTTTGAAATCAAACTATATATCGAGTATTTGATAGGTATCGGATACTCGATGCTTATCAGATACCCGATACCTATCAGATACCCAATGTGGCTTGTGCATTGGTGTCTCTTTTGGCCAGGTGTATTGACAGCCAAGCCTACTAAAAAGTCAAACACACATTTTCGCATTCTTGGGTGGGTGAAAAAGGCATATTTTTTCACATCGCCACTTTTTGGCACACCATGATCTTGCACATACCCTAATATGGATTTCTATGAAAGTTGTGTGTATAAGAAACAAAAGAGAGTTAGTTTTATAAAGGGTGGAAATGAAAAGAATGATGAGGAATTAGAGCTTGTGCATACAGATGTATGGGGACCAACTCAGGTATCTTACCTTGATGGCTCTTTGTATTATGCTACATGTATTGATGATGTAACTAGGAAAATATGGATTCATTTCCTTAGGTAGAAATCTGATGTATTTGAAGATTTTTTAAAATGGAAAAACTTAGCTGAGAATGAGACTGGTAAAAGACTAAAATTTCTCAGATCTGATAATGGAAATGAGTATTGTAGAAAAGGGTTTGAATATTATTTTTCCTCTAATGGTATTCATAGGTAGAAAATAGTTCCAAGGACTCCACAAGAAAATGGAGTGGTTGAATGCATGAATAGGACAATAATGGAGCATGCAAGGAGTATGAGGTTGCAGCTGGATTGCCCTTAAACATGTGGGCAGAGGTTGTAAACATTATTGTTTATTTAATTAATGAAGGCCCCTCTACTCCTTTGGGTTATGTTATTCCAAAGGAAGCATGGACAAGTAAGAAGGTGAGTTATTCTTTTCTCAGAACCTTCAGTTGTGAAGCATTTGCACATATAGATTCTAAACATAGAACCAATCTGGAAGCTAAATCAAAGAAATGTATACTTGTTGGATATGGCATTGATGAATTTGGCTTATAGACTTTGGGGTTTTGAAAATCATAAAATTGTAAGAAGCAGAGATGTCATATTCAAAGAGAAAATGAGGTATGAAGATCAAATTGCAGCAAGATGAGAAGAAAGAAAATTATTATGTAGTGCTAGATGATACTCCAAAAGATGATGTTCTAGCAGTTCCTCGTACTTTTCAACAACAAAAAAATCTACAAAATCCAATGAATGTTAGATGATCTTCAAGGATAAGTAGACCTGAAAAATACTCTCCCTCTTTGTATTCTATTTTATTGATTAATGTTGGTGAACCAGGATGTTATGATAAAGCTATATGCATTTGGATACCAAGGTTTAGTGGGAGCATGGAATGACAAAAGAAATGGACTCCTTGTTGAAAAATCAGACTTGTGAATTAGGCAAGTTGTCTGTAGGCAAAAGGGCTTTACAAAATAAAAGAGTTTAATATAGGTAGAAAGAGGAGGATGGATGTAAGAAAATATTTAAAGCCAAGTTAGTTGTAAAGGGATTTGCACTAAAAAAGGTAATGATTTTGATGATATCTTTTCTCCAGTTGTAAAACTGACTTCTAAATTCACAATGTTTTAAGTATTGTGGCTACTGAAGATTTGCATTTGGAACAACTTGATGTTAAAACAACCTTTCTCCATGGTGATTTGGATGAAGAAATATATATGGTACAACCTCAAAGATTTGAGGTCAAAGGTAAGGAGAAATTGGTGTGCAAATTGAAGAAAAGTTTATACGGCTTGAAGCAAGCACCTCAACAATGGTATATTAAATTTGATAGCTTTATGACTGAGCATGGCTACAATTGGTGTACTTCAAACCATTGTGTTTATTTTAAGAGGTTGGATGATGATAGCTACATTATTTTATGTTTATATGTTGATGATATACTTTTAGCAGGGTCTAACATGGATCACCTTTAGGGGTTAAAACAACAGTTAACAAATTCTTTTTCTATGAAGGATTTGGCAGAAACAAAACAAATCCTTGGTATGAAAATTTCTAGGGATGGGAAGAACAAAAAATTGACTCTATCATAGGGTGATTATGATTGAAAAGGTGTTGCATAGATTCCATATGGAGAATGTAAAAGATGTCAACTCACCTTTTCCTACTCATTTGAAATTGACTATGAAGATGTGTTCAAAGACACACGAGGAGGAAGAAAAAATGTCCTGCAAGGTACTATATGATTTAGTTGTAGGTAGTTTAGTGTATGCCATGGTATGCACTAGACTAGATATTGCACATGTTGTAGGAGTTGTTAGTAGGTATATGAATCATTTTGGAGTTGAGCATTGGAATGTAGTAAAAATGATTCTCAGATACTTGAGGGGTACATCTAGAAAATGTTTATGTTTTGGGGGCTCTAATACTGATTTAAAAATCTAGGTTGACTCAAATTTGGCACAGGATATAGATATCAGGTAGAGTACCATAGGTTATGTATTTACTATTGGCTGACATGTTCTAATCCTATTTTGTAACCGACGTAAGTCTTGATAAAATGGCTTAGGGTTAGGGTTTCAGATGATAATTTTGTAGCATTTTGTAGTGGTATTGAGTTGCAAGGGATTGTGGATTGTAATCAGTTTGATTTGTTGAATAATAATATTGGACTCTTCGTTTGGGGGAGTAGCCCAAGATTGGGTGAACCAAGTTAAATTTTTGCGTCTTCTTGTTTCCATTTTTGTGGGTGTTTTATTCCTCTATTTTATTGATCAAATTTGCATTTAACTATTAGATATCTAGCTTCTAACCCTAACATCTCACTCACCCCTGCCAATGAAAAACATGTTAAAAGCATTTAGAGGAAATATAATTTATGGTTCCAAAACAATAGAGAAAAAAGGTTAAAATTTGTTGTCTAACAACTTTAAACTTGAAAGATAACAAATTGGTCAAAGAGAGCTTGTTAGTCAAGCTTCCAATCCCTTATTAGTACTTGCTGATAGGTTAAGCAAGTACTATTGCATCCATTTTTGGATTTCTTGGTTAACTAGTGATTAAATGAACTGTTCTACACCATTGAAAATAAATTCTATTTTATATTTCATTATAAGTTTTTTCATTTGTAAAATGTAGATGCAAATTATTTAACTTTATAATATCTAGAAATTAATTTTTGATCATCTCATTAGATGAATGCCTTTGAAGTCTTATTACAGGAGTGAACCAATTAAAATTTACCACGTTTTTTTATTTATTGTCGGATAATATATATTTATTCTCATCGATAAATTTTGTTCCGCAGTCATGTTTATACTATTAATTTTTACAATATATTATAACTTAAATAACAACCTATGATATTATAATATTTATTTATTTTTATTTATATTTTAAAAGTTTTTTAATTTTAATTTTTATTATATACTAATTATACATTCACAACTATTTATGTAAAAAAATTATGCGATTTTATTTGCTTATAATTTTTATTTTTTCTTTACAAAATATTAATATTTAAATTAAACTATATTAAATTGATATTTAATATTATTATAATATTTTTATTTTGAAAAACTTTTTAAAATTTAGTTTAAAAGATCAATTTATTTAAATTTATTTATTTATAATAGTTTTAATAAAAATTCTTTTATAAAAAGTTATTACTTCTAATGTAACTATATAAAACATAATAATTAAAAAATTAATATACTATTATTTCTAGTATAACTTAATAAAAAATTATCACTTCTGCTATTACTATATAAAACATAGTAATTAAAAATTAATATACTATTACTTCTCCTTTAGTTTCTACTATAATTAAAGGCAAGTACTTAGCCACTACGTGGCACTTGTTAAATTTAGAATTCAAATCAATCTAATAAATTATCTCTAAGAAAAAAATGAAGATTTAAAATTTATTCTCAAAATTTATAAATTATTAATTAATCATTATTTTTTCAAAAACCATTTGATTTTATAGCCAAATGGTTAGTATATCCTCTCAAATTTGATCACACATACGTATAGCTTTATATAGTCTTCTTTTAATTGGGAAATGGCTCATTATAGGACCTTAATAAAAACTATCTTAAAAACAATTAGATTTGTTGGAAATTTTCTTTTCATCTTAAATCATGAACAAATCTAATTTCCATATAAAGTTAAATTATCAAACAGTTCGAAGGACAAATAAATGATCAAAACCACCTTAGTTTTTTTCTCTTAAGAGATAAGGTGGCCGTCAACTTCTAGGCACGTTTGACGGACACATGTGAAATGGATAAGATGGTGATTTCCACGGAAGAAAGACATTAAAACAGCAGACATGAATTCACATATAATATGATGATTGGATTCTCTCTTATCCCTCACTCCCATTTTTATATTTCATTCTTAAATTTATAATAATTTTTAAGAAAAGAGAGCCATGTTATCTAGGTAATCATTAGTGGCGTTATTTTCTTATGTCTTTCACTTTCTTGAGAGATGATTTGATCTTTAAATATTTTGAGTGGGGTGGACAAAAAATTACAAGGGGATATTTTTGTTTTTGTTTGAAAGATTTTCTTGTTTTATTTGTAAATTTCATTTCTTATTATTTAAGAAATGATGTTTTAAATGCAAATTGCAAGATTCGCTTTTTAACTTTCTACTATAAAATATCTTACAATAAGCTCATTTATTAAGTGGGGTAGACAAAAATTTACAAATAGATATTTTTGTTTGAAAGATTTTCTTGTTTTATATTACTTTAGATTTTATAGAATTTTCATGTTTATTTAAAATTGGGTGGAGACTTACTTTTATTCAAGTGAATAAAAGTATAAGGATTTAATATAAGCAAAAGGAGATTTAGTGGAATTAATTATTATAATAGTTATTATGAAGAAATTTTCTGATTCTTATGGTTAATATAATGATGTGTTAAGAAGATTTTATTATTAAAAGTGAAATTTTCATTATTTTTAAAATATTTTAATTTTTATATGTAGGTCATATCATTGTTGTGTTAGTTATTAAAAAATAAGTTTCATATTTTATTTGTAAATTTCATGTCTTATTATTCAAGAAATGATGGTTTAAATGCAAATTGCAAGGTTCACTTTTCAACTTTCCACTACAAAATATCCTACAATAAGCTCATTTATTAATCTTTTATTTGGTCATATTCCATTACACACAAATATCTACATAAAGTGGTCACAATTGTCAAGTCTTGTAATAAAACTAAACCAAATGCATTTAAATTTAATTTTCAAATCAAAATCTACTAAAAAACCCCACAAAATTAAGATTCATCCAATAAAAATCTTAAGTATAATTAAAACCATCCACTTCAATAATTCACAATCAATGAATTGGAAGTCCATATATGAAACTACATTAACATACAATCAAATACAATTCAAATTTGATCGAATAAATGAAATTAAGTCTATAAATTCATCATTTCCTATTAAACAATATTTAAATTTTTCTTTCAAAAGCTCTTCAATACAATTTAGTAGTTTTGAATATTTTATTATATTTTAGGACAATCTCAAACAACCACCAAGTATACTTCATCACACATATGAAAATTTTAATTGTTTTAGTCTATTTTTTGTTTAATTTTTGTTTTCGTTGTAATCTTTATATATAGTTTATGTTTCAATTTTTTAAGAAGAGGAAAATTGTTAATGAAATATAATACTTCTATTATATTTTCTTTATATGATTGGTCATATAAATTTTATGTAATTTATAATATAAAAACAATTTAAATTCTTCATTAAATAATTAAAGAATATCTAATATTTAAATTAGATATTATATCCATTAAACTAAAATATCTAGAAGTCATTAAAAAAATCAAATTATTTTAAATCTATTATTGTATACTTAAACAACGACTTATATATTAAATCAATTACTTTATTTATTACATCATCTAAATTTTAAATAAAATAATACAAATTTAATAATTAAATTGATGGCGCAAATTGGAACTATAGTTTTTAATTAAACTTCTAATCCCCTTATCCTAAAATTTATAAAGAGTTAAAATGGATAAAAAATTGCATTGTGGATATTTTTGTTTGAAAGATATTCTTGTTTTATTCTATGTTAGATTAGTTTTTATTGAAAAAATCTATTTATTTAGGATTCTAGAAGTATAAATTACTCAAGTGAATTAAAATATAATGATTTAATATAGGTAAGAGGAGATTGAGTGGATTTAATTATTAAAATAGTTATTAAAATGATGAATTTTAATTCTTATTATGAATAGGATGACTATTAAGAACAATTTATTATTAAAAGATATAATTTATTATTTGAATATTTTTATTTATATATGTGTCATGTCATTATTATGGTATATGTTACAAAATAAGTTTTATATGATATCTTGAATGCAAATTGTAAGGTTCACTTTCCAACTTTCCAATGCAAAATATCTTACAATAAGATCATCTATTAATCTGTTATTAAGTCATACTCCATTATACACAGATATCTACACAATCTCCTCACAATTGTCAAGCATTATCATAAAACTAAATCAAATGTATTTAAATTTAATTTCCAAATCAAAATCTACTCAACAAACCAAAAAAATTGAGATTCATCCAATAAAAATCCTAAATATAGTTAAAACCATCCACTTCAATAATTCATAATCAAGAAATTGTAAGTCCACATATGAAACCACATCAACATCCAATCAAGTATAATTCTACATTTATGAATAAAAGATATTAAGTCTATAAATCTAAAATTTCCTATTAAAAGTTATTCATATTTTTCTTTCAAAAACTTTTCTCTACAATTTAATACTTTTGAATATTTTATTATATTTAAAGACAATCTCAAACAACTATATGATATACTGAAAAGAAAAAGTAATTAGATTTTTTTTTCTATTGAGTGCTCTACAATTCTTGCAGAGATTTCGAGGAGGCCTTCCCCACGGGTGGAAGGTCGTCCTCTCACTGCCACATTTATTCACTACATTTACTCATCTCATTTATGGGATCCTTATCACCCGGAGATGGTACTATGTCTCATACTTCACAGAAACTGCCAACAGAGGAGGTTAGGTCATTCAAAGACACTCTTGAGGAGTCGTAGAAGATTAGATGGAGAGAATGAGTGGAGGTAAGGATCTCTCTATTGATGCCTTCATTATTAAACCCAATTCGGAAATGGCTTTAGCTATCGATGCAAAAAAGTGTAGATTGAAGAACTCCATAGTATTTTTAGCAGCCTAAGAATTATCTAAGTTTCCCTCTCAATTTTTTGAATGATTGGTTGCATGATATTTGGGGTAAAAACAAGGGTTTTATTTTTCTTATTTTCCGATGGTGCAAAAGGGCCTTTTCTTGATTTTTTTTATCAAACCCTAATAGCCAAAAGAAGAATATCAAGAGGAATTTTGGAGAATCGACTCCTACAATTTTAGAGAAATCTCTTGGTCACCTAAATCCATTCATGAGGAAATTTTATCCCTCTCGTGCCTCATTGGATAACTATTGGTAACTTGCCTCCATATTTGTGGAATTTTATTCCCCGTGCCCTTGAACCTATCGATAACATTATTAGAGTTGACAAAACTAACAACCTCCTTTCTCATACCGACATTAGGGCTCTTGTTTCCCTAAATCCTGGTCTTGATCTTCCTAAAGTTATACATTTTAAATTGGAAGACCATTTGGTTGCATGTCCTATGACATTTCTAGGTGGTATTAACACATGTTTTTTTTGTAGAAAGAAAGGGCACATGATAAATTCATGCACTTTAATAAAAAAGAAACCAACTTCTAATCCTACTAATCGTGAGGGTAACAAAGTAGGTAACTCCAGTCAAATCCAAGACAAGTCAGTGCCCAATGCTAGGCAACCCAAGGTTACCCCAGACCCTCTTATCAATAACTCAATTCCAATGGATCCAAAAACCATCAACAATAAACTTGACCAACTGAAGATAGCCTTCTCCAGTGAGAAGGAACCACCTGTGTTTGAAAAAGATAAGAGTCTTCTTGATGTTTAAAACCTTCTTGATGTCTCCACTCTTAACTTTGGTCTAGAGCCCCGAGCTTCTAACATAGGACTCAAAATGCACAACAACTTGCTCTTGAGAAAATTAGAAGAATTTCAAATCCTAAGTTCAGATCCAACAACTCCTTCAAGATTGATAAACCTAGTGTACCCTATATCCCCCCTATTATGCAGGAATCTCATAAGGTGTTGTCCATCTCCCCCTCCCTCATGGATAGGGATGTTAGTATGGATGGTAGTGCTGACAAGTAATTTAAGACCTTGGAGTAGGGTTGAGAAACTAGTCAGATTGTTTGATGCTTTGGCAGCTAATGATGGGTTGGAAGCCCTACAGAAAGCTTACCAAACTCTCAAAATTCTCCCTAGTTGTGATCCCAACAAATCCCCCTTCGCCTCCCCCCTCAAACCTCATTAATTTTCTATCCCTAAGAATGCCACTCCCACCCATGGTGCCATCAATATTCATGAGGGAGAGGTAAATGTTGGTTCTTGTGAGATTTTTGACATTGAGAAATTGAAAGAAGGTGAAATAAGAGTTGGCTATTGTTCCCCTCAATAAATATCAGGAGGAACTAAATTTTTTTGTGTTCAATGCTCAGAAGAAAAAGAGGAGAGTTAGGACCAAGAAATTAGAAAAGAGTATGGAAACCCCATCTCTGGATGTGGATGCCTTAGAAATAGTTAGTAAGAAAAAGGGAGGGGGGTCTTTAGGGCCCTCTAGCATCAGTAGAAGTACTAAGCACCCTAGACAACAACTTCCTAGCTGCTATAAGAGCTTCAAGACTCCCATGGATACTGATAATTAATGTTTCTAATGGAGGTAAAATATGCATCTTGGAACGTCAGAGGACCTTGACAAGAAATATATAATTAAGAGATACCTTATGATGAACAAGGATATTGATATACTCTTACTCCAAGAAGTAAAAGTTGTGGGTTTCTCCTTGGAAATTAGTTTAAAATGTATCTGGAAGGATGCCAAGTGCTTTACTACTTCCCATAAAAAAGGAAAATGAGGGTCTACCACCCTGGTTGGTCCTAGATGGAACAAACATATCTCTAGATGGGGTTTCTACCCTTGCCATAGAATGGTTTGGATCATATTCAAAATTAATGGTGAAGAATTTGGTATCTACAATATATATATGCTGCAAATGACCACCGTGATAGAATAAATTTGTGGAAATGGATGTTCCATTTAGAAGACATCCCACAGATCTTTTTTGGATATTTTAATATGATAGAATCACCTTAAGACAAATCTGGCGGGATCAAGTTTGAGTGGAAGAGGAATGATAAATACTTTTTTAGAAAGATGATTAACAAACACAAATTCTTTGATCCTTTGGTCGATAACAAGGCCTACAACAAAGGCATCTGGCACACCTAGTCTAATTTTTAGCAATGTAACAAGAGGATTTCTTCTAAACCGGATAGATTTTATGTCAATGGAGATATGTTCAGCTTTAAAAAAGACAGTGATGGGGTTAGTATCAAAGTTACCCCTTACACCCTCTCTAACCACCATCACATTCTCTATGACATCTTTCAGTTGGGTAAAGCCAATGTTGTTAAGGGAAAGAAGGAATATTTTTTCCTAAATACTAATCTTTTGAAAGATGAGGATGTAGATACAAAAATTCATATTATCAAATGGTACAATCTCAAAGTTTTGAAACATGAAAGCGCCATTGAAAGATGGTCTTAGAATATTGCTAGCTAGAAAACCTTTTTTCAAGTTGTTAGGAAGAAAAAAAGGAAAAGAAAATAGGAGGATTGAATCTAAACTTCAAAATGACCTATACCATGTTGAATAAATTTTGCAAGACAATCCAACCAATGTTGAGGTCAAAGAATTTGTTACACAAGCCAGAGATGCACTTGGGAAGTTACAAAACATCAAAATTCAAGGGGCCAAAACTAGGGCCAGGATTGACTAGATCAGTCATGGTGATAAAGGATCAAGGTATTTCTTTCAAATCCTCAAAGACAAAGAGGCCAAAGATAAGATATATACCATTTGGGAAGAAGGGAATATTCTCAACTCCCAAGGGGATATATTACATGCTTTTGATGCTTACTACAATAAGTGTTTCTCCATTGAGGATGTTGGCAATAATATAGAGAATGCCATATCCAAAATTAAGAACATAATTCTAGAAAGGTTTCTTCTCATGAAGAAGCTTGCTTAGATAAACCTATTACTATTGAAGAAATCAATAGTGTCATTCAAGCATTGAGTAATGAAAAGGACCCTGGGCCAGATGGTATCCCTATAGAATTATACAAAAATAACATTGGTTGGATTGGAAGAGAACTTCTAAAGGTATATAATGAAGCCATTGAAAGGAAATCTCTTGGATCTAGTATCAATTTAGGACTTATTAAATTAATCCCAAAGGAGGGTGACAAAACATTAATCAAAGATTGGATACCTATTACACTTTTGAATGTCTCATACAAAATTTTGGCCAATATCTTAGCCCTTAGTTTAGCAAATATCCTACCTCATTTGATCAACCCTACTCAAACATGGTTTGTTAAAGGTAGGTATATTTTGGAGAACTTGATCACTTTCTAGGAGGCTATGGATTGGGCTAGATACTCTGATCAACAAGTCTGCATGTTTCTTATGGACTATGAGAAAGCCTACAATAGGATTAAATGGAATTTCATTAAGATGATGCTTAAGAGTTTGGGGTTTCCTAGTTTTTTCTGCCAAATGGTCCTTAGTCTCCTTAATGGAGCCAGAGCCTTAGTGGAAGTGAATGGTGAGATCTTCCTCATTTAGGCTATCCAAGTCTATTGGACAAGGTTCCCTTTGGTCCTATCCTTTCTTTTCATTGCAGTAGATGTCCTATAATACCTTATCAGAGATGACTCTCTTTCCCCTAAAGTTAAAGGTATCAATCTCCCTAATGGGGAAGAGCTATCCAATATCTAATTTGTTGATGATATAATAATTTTAATTGAACTTGAATAAAATAATCATTGTAATCTCATGAATAAACTGGACTTTTTTGTGTTGCCTCAGGAAGTAAGGTATCACTACCTTAGTCAATTATGCTAGGATGGATTGATCACCCACCTAGCTAGTGCAATAGATGTTCTCTCAATTGGGGAGGTCCAAATCACCAAGTGAAATATATGGGCATCCCCTTCTCAGTCAACCCTAATTTGAGAGATATGTGGACTTGGATAAAGGAAAATAATGATAAAAAAAATGAGCAAGTGGAACTCAAACTACCTTTCTCTTGCAGATAGAGTTCAAGTATGCCAAAAGGTACTATCATCGTATACCATATATTATTCCTCAGCCTAGATGTTCAATCAGGCACAATTCAATTACATTCAGAAAAAAGTAAGAGTTTTTCTGTGGTTTAATGGTAGAGGTAATAAAAAGAGACATGGGGTTAGTTGGAAATGATGCAAAATGGATAAGGATCTTGGGGGATTTTGACTAAAGGACCTGAGAACTCAAGATCTTACCTTGGTTGTTAAATGGATTACTAAATCCACACTTGGTAATGAGCCTTGGAAGGTGTTAATCAGGAATAATATTTCCAAAGCCATTCTAGATGACACATTTTCCTAGAAAGAACTACACATTAAAGACCCGCTATCTAGAATTTTTTTTATTAAAGTATCAAGTTCTAACATGTTTAAATGTACATGAAAATGTTGGGATAGTGTTAGAAAACTACTTAATAAAAATACTCTCATTGATGAAAGAAACAAGTTGTGTGGAGAAAATTTGATTTGGTGGAACCTCAAACACGGGGACAAACCTCTAGCTCTTCTTCAAGGATGTTTGGCTAGGAAATGGTCCTATAAGGGCATTACACAATTCTCGGATATCATACAAGATGGAAGCCTTATCAGCTGGTAGGATTTATGACAAAAATTTGATATTCCTCAAACTCGTCAGAGGACCTATGTTGTTTTGAGGGAGGCCTACGAAAAACTAGTTCTGCCAAGGGATTGTGTGGTAAATAATGACATGATTCCTCACCTTATGTGGCTTGATGGTACCAAGTTTCCCAACACCAAATCCAAGACCATTTGTAAGCTCCTCCCTCATAGCCATGAAATATATGAGCATCTAAACTCATGCTAGAATCTCAACTTAGAACCCAATTATTGGAGTAATTACCTTTCTTCCTTGTGGCATATACTTGTATCAATGAAGTGTAATTAGTGTTTGGATCAGTATCTATTTTTGTAGTCTGAGAATTATTGTAATAGCTCTCTTTCTGGATGGTTTTGTATACTATTCTAGACTTGGCTGTAACTTCATTTTTTGTGGCGATAAGAACTCTCGAATTACAATGTATCTATGATGTATTTATATATTATACTCAATAGAAAAAAAACTATTAGATAGATATACTCCATCAAATATTATATATTTATGAAAATCTCAATTATTTTAGTTTATATTTTTCTTTTCATTAAAATTTATATTATTTGTATATAATTTGTATCAATTAATTTAAAGAGAATAAAAATAATAACAAAATGTAATAGTTCTATTATAATTTTCTTTATATGATTCGTCATATAAATTTTAATGCAATTTATACTATATAAACAATTTAACTTATTCACTAAATAATTAAAAGAATATCTAATGTTTAAATTATTAATATCTAAATTAAACAATCTATAAATTAAAATAAAATATCTAGAACTTATAAAATTGTAGAAAAACTTGATTGGATTTTTAAAAAAAAATTAATAAAAATTTAGATTGCTTTATACTTAAAGACAAACTATATATTAAATTAAATACTTTATTTATTCCATCACTCAAATTTTTAATAAAATAACATAAATTTAATAATTAAATTGAAGACACCAAATTGGAAGTATAATTTTTAGTCCTCTTATCTTAAAAATCATAAGGAGTTAAAAAGGCATCTATTAAAAAAAAAATTAATAAAATATTTACACCAATGAAAAATGTGTTTAACATGTAAAAGAATTTCATTTGTGCCACTTTTTGTTTTATATTCCAGAAAAAGGTCTGGTTTGTGCCCTCCTGGCTTACACTCAAAATGATTTGTTTGCCAACAAATTCCCGAACATTCTACGCGATTGAGAAAATGAACGTTAAAGGCCAAGACAAAAAATGACACGTTCCGATTATTTCAAAAGGGCATCCCAACGCTTATCCATTTCGCAAATTTGTAGCAAGTGGATGGGATTTCGACATGTGTAACATTATCTTTCTGTAAACCGGGACAAATTTGAATTGACAAGCTTTTGAAATGGAAAAATGATTGGAATTAAGCCCACACAACCCCAATATGACCAATTTACCAATTTACGTTTTGTGTAGTAAATTTGGGTTGAGCATTTAGGGACTGCAAAAATAGAGTATTCAAATTTGGATTATGGTAATAATGCTCTATTTAAAATATAATTTATTGGCTAGTGGTTGCACCTTTTTCTGTCATGTAATGTTTGGTAGGTTTTCATTTTTTTTAAGTGTACAAATTTGATAAATAGTGAAATGGTTGACAAATGATTTCCATGTATTATATGTGTGAGTAACAAAATTATAAGAATTATTTCTAGTTTGAGTAAACTTATTAATTAAGTTAGGAGAATCGTTACCAAATGGTTTACCATAAACAAATTTAACATTCTTGGGAGAAGGGCTAGGAGAAATCACATAAGTGGTAGATCTTTTAGGCTTTGGAGGAGCCTCACAGATGACAATAACACCAATAGAATTCTTAGCCTCTGAAGAAGGAAGATTTGAATATGGGAGACCTTTAGTAGACTCTCAGGTAGGAGGAGATACCTCTAGGAAATCATCTAGGGCATCTTCCAACATATCAAAGTCATTCTTCAAGAATTTCTTCTAGAATGCATCTAATCCTTGGAGGAAAAGATCTGACATGAGGCACTTGCATTGGGTTCACCAAAATGTAGAGTAGGGGATTCACTACTCCTAGGATATTGAGATCGTGAAGTGAAAATGTACCTTACACTACCTGACTTTACTAGCACTTTGGTGAGCTAGGGAGATAAGTTAAATGAAAGGACTATTGACTAAATACTGAAATGATTGGCACACAGAGAAAGGTAAATGTATTTTAGCTATAGAAATAGAAAGCTAGAACAATAAACTTCTTACCTTGAAACAAACATAACCTCGACCTTGGACTCAAGCATGTTGTAGGGATGTTTACATGTCATATTGTCATTCCTATGGACAGAAGATAGAAAATGGGTCTAGCTCATGAAGCTACACACTCCTCTTTGATCCACAAACCTATTTGCCACCTATACACACAAAGACAAAGAAAATTGTTGGGGTTATATAGGGGCTTGTTGTAGTCAAACACTTTTTTTGGTATTTCCACCTCCACAGATAGCCAGATAGATAGATTTGGAATAAAATTGATAAATAGTAGCGTAATAGAAACATACCCTACTTAATGGAGGAAAATCCCTATTACATAAGATATCTAATAGAAATAAACCTCACTTAATGGAGGAAAACCCTTATTGCATGAGATAAAATGATATTGATAAAGTAATAGAAACAAATCATGCTTAATGGAGGAGAACCCTTTTACACAAGATTAAATGCAAATAGATAATATATGCTCTAAAGATTCGATAAATGAGATATTATATACAAAAGATAAGAGAGGAGAGATAGCTTTTAGCACCTCTCTTAAGATAAAAGCTTTGTGTATGTAGCTGAGGAGACTAAGTTGTTGAGAAATAGTGTGTACTTTTTTACAGAGCTTCACTATCGAGATTAGAGCAAGAGCCAAGAGAGTGAGATTGTGTTAGCAAAGAGTTAAAAATGACTGGAATAGAGGGGCTTTTTGGGTAAAAATAGATAGGAGTGTCCATTTTGAATGTATCCAAGTGAAGAGGTGCATGTCAAAAGTGATTTGATGCAAAATATGCAATTTTTGAATTCAAATTTTTTCAGGACATTTGTGCGTCATGTTGCCATTTGACTAAATCGACTTTGGATTAGAGCCAAGAGTCATCAACGCTTTTCTTTTTGGATCCATGATATTGGAACGCTAAGACTGGATCATGGATCTTGTCATAATTCCATCGGGCTTAACACTCAAGTGTCATAAATGCATAAGGTACAATTTATGATACTATAGTATTTTTTTTTAAATTTTTTTATTTTTGTGTGTGTGTGTGTGTGTGTGTGTGTGTGTGTGAGAGAGAGAGAGAGAGAGAGAGAGAGAGAGAGAGATTGTGGAAATCTCTTATCACTAATTTCAACATTAAGAGAACTTGATTTCAATTTTTCATATAAGTTTTAAATTATTTTTGTCCAAGCCTTGTATCTCATCCTTTGATTGATTATTTAAATAGAGATTAAATATCACAACCTTTGGTATAAAACTTGTATATTTCTCAACTATAGACGTGACATAAAATAATTTGAATATAGCTTATAATTTTTCATCTTTGTAATCATGTGGAAGTCCTTGAAGGACACCCCTTATGCTTAGATTAGTTGTATTATTATGATACTAATATAGTTTTGATGTGTCATAAAACTATGGTATACAATTGTGTAAGTCTAGCCTTACTCTTGCTAATATGTAGTGGCTACAACTCTTGGATGGTTGCATAATGCTTGTAGTGAGCTTAATGCTAACTCATGATCGACTTGTGGCATAAAAGGCTTGCTGAGTTAATTGCTTGTAGGATCCTAGAATGTGTGAAGCATTAATCTGCACAACTACATGCATCATAGTTAAGCACGTAACCTCACCAAAATGACACTAAATTCAAGTGACCTATTGATAATTTTACAGAAGCCAATGCATGTACTTGTACTTTTTATGCTAGTACTTGTTAAGTTAATAAATTCATAGTGTTTGGCAATGTTTTATGTGCATGCTTGAATATTCATATGATGTCTTTCAAAACAGTATTTAGAGACATTATGTACCTTAAAATATATTTATGAGTTCCACTATTAACTTGCCATTAATATTGCCTATATAAAATTGACCCTTTCTTCAAAAAGTTTACTCCTTTAATATAGTTTAGTGTGTTTTATTAACTATTCTAGATTATCTATTAAATTTTTATTTGTTAGTGGATGGTGATGGCATACTCTTTTTAACCATTTACATAATTAATGTTCATAGATACTATCAAACCTTATTAAGTATTAATTTAAGTTTAAATTTTTGAATAATAATTAATCTAGTAGATAAAATTGAGTGGTAAAGACAAAGTGATATTAAATAAAGATTTATGTTCAATTCAAGACTTTGTTTACGTTTTGTGAATAGAGAAATATTCATCAATCAAACCAATACAAGATAATAATATTACAAGTGCTTTGCACTTTTTAGAAGTACAAAAAAAAAGAAAAAAGAAAAAAAAACTTGAGCTTTTATGTGTATATGATAGATCTAGTTTAACTAATGAAAATATTGTGCAATCCATGCTCATACACATCCATTGGTGAAGAAAAAAATATCTATTTTAACATAATAATATTGAAATGAAAAGATAAATGAAGCAAGATGATATTTAAAAAGAAATTATGAGCAACTTTATAATAATCACATCTAAATATATTCAATTCAAAATATTACACAAATTAAAATATAGCATGTCCTTTATATGATAGCACCATGACGCTCTTTTAAACATTTACATATTAATGTCTAGTAAATATTTTTTTACCTTTAATTAAATATTAATTAAGTTTAAATTTTGAATAATAATTAATCTTGTAGATTAAATTGAGTGGTAAAGATGGATTGATATTACAATAAAGATTGAAGTTTTATTCCTGAATTTGTTTATCTCTTATGAAAAGAGAAATATCCATTATAGAGGTGGACAACCCCCAACCCTACTCTACTGTATAATGTATAGATAATAGTTTAACTAATGAAAATATCCTTAAATTTATGTTGGTATTTTATTATTTAATGAGCTCCCAAACATTCACCGATGAAGCAAAAATAAATAAATATTTTTAATAATAACATTGACATGAAAAGATAAGTTTAATTCAAGATGAGTAATAATTAAACAGAAAATATAAACAACTTTATAATAATGACACATCTGCAAGTCGAAGGGGAAGGGGATTTCTTGGGACCCAATTCTCGTTATATCATTAGTGTTGGCTTTGTATCTAGGCTCTTGTAGTTCCCTGATGACAACCATATACTAGTTTGGATATCCATGTATTCGATAGCTTCCAAAACAACCAAACATCTGAAGGGTAGTCTAGTTGCTCTAGATTTTTTTGCTACGACTCTACTAACCTGATTATGAAATCAAAGGTCTTGAGGTAAAGGTGAAAGCGTTGTAGGGGGGAGTTAGTAATATGAGGGCTCAGAGAGAGGAGTCGTTAAAGTACATGGCTTTGTAACCCATTATAGCTAGTAGGTCATGAGGGGCAATGCCACTATGCTGGCACTTTTGCAGTAGAGATTTGGAACCAGAACAGATTTGGAGCTATTTGACTTCCTTAGATAGGATTGGGACATGATTAGTTGACACACTCCTCTAGGCTCCAACTAGGGTGTCTATTGTATTTGTGTTTCCGAGAGGTCTCATTTTTGTGCCCCCTTTGGTCTTTTGTCTTTCTTCCTTTTGTATTTCTTTCTTTTGTTAACTAGTTGTTTTACAATTCTATGGTGTTTGTCTATTTAAAAGTTATTTATCAACTCTTTGTTGCTTGTACTGTCTTAGACAGTTGTTTAGTGTTGTTCTGCTTCCGGGTCTACACTGTAAGGGACAAACCCTTGTTTTATTGCTTGTTAATAAAAAATATTTTTATTAAAAATAGAATTAGAATAGATTTCAAAACAAAATAATCTAACTAATAAAAATATCCTTAAATTCATAGTTCTACTGATAAATATTCATATTTGTATTCTCGCAAGCATTCATTGATAAAATAAAATTTGCATAATAATAATATTGAGACGAAAAGATAAGCTTATATTTGAGATAACTAATAATTAACAAAATATATAAACAATATTATAATAATGACACTAGAAATTATTTAATTCGAAATCAGAATCATATCATGTGTCCTTTTACATGATAACATGATTGCCTCACTTTACATTTAAAATGATAACATCTTTACCTCACTTTACATTTAAAAAATACAAATACTAAAATATTTAATGTATAATCCTAAAGAAACACACATTAGCGAACTGGTGCAATGATCTTATCACAAAACCACGAGATAGATGTGATGCGATATGATCCTCATCTGTTGTAATAATATTCGGAATTGAACCGAATATTGTCCAGTTGCATTCTCCACAAGGCTGGGCAATGGATATAGATGTGATTAGCTTCATCCATCCTACACCCTGAGTCAGCACAAAATTGTCCTTTTACGTTAACCCGTGGTTTCAGCGAAACCCCGAAACATTCTAACCCGTACGGGGTGTGTTAAATGAAAAAAAAAGGCGCAGAGCACATAAAGTCACGTGGTGACAGAGGGGTAGAAGGATTAATGTTGTCAAGAAGCGAGGTGGCGTCCTCATCTCCGACTCACTCTATGGAAACTGTTTCGCGTAATTGGATATCCACGCATATGCCTCTCGCAGATTCGTTTCGTGGAGGTATATTTCTGCACACCGTGCTTTAAATATCCCCTGCCCCTTTTACTTCACCCTTAAACCCAACTCAGAGCGCCCCCAAAATCATAATGTCTCGCATGAATGCCATTCCGAGCAGAGGCCCCTCGGCCTCTTCCTCTGCCCCTTTCATGGCGGAGTCTCACCGCCAGGGGAGGCAGAATATTTCTTCTTTCACCAGATGCAATCTCAACCAGCACAATTTTCATGCCGGCTCCAACTCAAACTCAGTTCTTGAGGTCAATTATCAGCCTGCAAAAGTGAAGCGCGTGACCGCGCCGCTTAACGAAGCCGTTAGGGCAATGCTCTGCGGAGGTGATTCACAGGCAATGGCGGCCGCAGAAGCGCCGGTTTACGGAACCAGCGGAAGTGATCACGGGGTCGAATCCGATTCCGCCACTCTGAGCGATCTGAGCTTTCTTGAGGAGGAAAATGGTGGAGATTGTGCGCTTCTGGACTGTGAAAGCCACGCTGAGAGCTCCGCGGCTCAGGACTCAAAACTTTCTGTTTCCGAAGGGCGGCTCCACCACATACTCGAGGTACTTACCTGATCCGCTGTACATTACTGAAAACTAGCGTGGATATTTTTAGATGATTCCTCTGCTTTTTTCTTTCGCCCTTTCCTGATCCACTGTATATTCACAGGGCATCTTGTTATCCAGTACCAAATTGGAGGACGCTGTTCTTCGAAATGTTAGCAAAGCTTTAGGAATGGCCGGGCAGACGGAAATGAATCATCTGCGAAGATTCGTGATGAGCAGTCTGCTAAGCGCCGGATTCAACGCCGCTGTCTGCAAGACGCGGTGGCAGCAATCGAACGGGCACCCTCCAGGTATGGGAGGCCTCTCGCTCACAAAATCCCCAAATTTTATTCGAATATTCTCTGTGTGCTCATTCTGTTCGAATATTCGCCGTGTGCTGATTTTTTCTGCTTTTTGGTGGTTCAGGTGACTACGAGTTGATTGACGTGGTGGTGGAAGCGGAAGCGGAGGAGGCGGGGGGCAAGGGTGAGCGAGTGGTGGTCGACATCGATTTCAGAGCGCAGTTTGAGATCGCTCGGCCGACGGCGGAATACGGCGCGCTTGTAGAGGCGTTGCCCACATTGTGGGTGGGCAGCGTGGATAAGCTCCGTGACGTCATCAAGATAATGTGTGACGCGGCGAAGCGATCGCTAAAAGGCAAGGGAATGCACCTGCCACCGTGGAGAAAGTACCGTTACGCGCAGGCCAAATGGCTGGGTGTCTACAAGCGCACCACTAACCCCCTGCCGCTTCCGCTTCTTCTCACCGGAGGATTTTCCGACGTGGCAGCGCGGAACTCCGCTTTTCCTCGGCAGAGGGAGTTGCATTTTAAAATGGCGGCTGTGAGAGAGGGCGATGAAGCGGATCGAGAGCAGGAATCCTTTGGCAATGCGAACTATACGTTGCAATATTGCGGCGGCGGCGGCGTTGTGGTTCCCCGGAGTAGTAGAAAACAGGCGGCGAGAACTCCCGGCTTGACCACGGCCTTCGCCTTGGCTTTGGCGGCCGCCTGACGGAAAACGTAAAAATGTACAGTAGATTGAGCGTTTCTGGTTTTGTGTTTCTGACAGTGTACATGGAAAAGAGAAGAACGAAGTAGGCGTAGGCTAACCACAAGAAAGAGGTCACATCACTTGCAGATGTCAACTGGACAATATGTGAGCTGCTAGATGTTGTATTGTTTTCCTCTTTTTTTTTTTGGAATTAGAGTGGAGGGAGTAGATCCTTTGATTCAGGAAAGGACTAGGCAGTTCTTCTTTCAATATTAAATTTTGATAACAAATGATCAATGACTTCAAATTTTCTTTCGATTTTAAATTTTCTTTCGATTTTAAAATTTTAAATTTTCATAACAAGTGATAATAATAAAATATAGTATTGAAATAATTTTGTTTAAAAAATTACAAATAATTTAAATATATATAATAGATCAATTTTGATTTATTTTTAATGTAAAATAGATTGCATATATTCTAAAGGGTCTTTGGAGTTATCTTTGTTAGTTGTAGTGTTCAATTATGTGGGATATAAAATTACCTCTTATTCAAAATTTATAATTCACATATTTTGGTCCTCTTAATACTTTTGGCTTTTGGCTAGGTTAGTATGACATGGTTTATTAATCAAAATTCAAATTCAATTCTCCAAGATGAACTCATCTATGAAAAAATTAAACGAATTATTTTGCCAATTTATGTGTCAAGAACTTTGAATTGGATAACTATGGACATATATTTAATGGTTGATATATTTAATTGATAAGTACAAAATGCTACATCTCTTCAAGTTATTCCAATTTATTAGACTTTTTTTTGCATCACATGTTTGTCATGAACATGACTTATTGTTAATATCTAGGGGCTTGGTTGTTATCAACACAATCTTAATATTCATCCTCTCATCATATATCAAGAGAAGGATGAACTCCATCACATGGAGTAATCCACTTGACATGGTCCTACCTAGGATTAGGTTGCACACAATATTTTCTCCTTTATAACATCACCGTCATTC
Source organism: Chamaecyparis obtusa (assembly GCA_027943335.1). Taxonomy (NCBI): domain Eukaryota; kingdom Viridiplantae; phylum Streptophyta; class Pinopsida; order Cupressales; family Cupressaceae; genus Chamaecyparis; species Chamaecyparis obtusa. Next base: position 344,386 of record BSBK01003650.1, read on the forward strand.
TTTAGAAAACTTTATTACATCATTATATTCATTATTTTCTACCTAGTTTCTTTATTTTGATTATAAGGCCAAATAATCACCATAGTAACAAATGGACAAACATTGTATACATATTTAATTACATCAAGTACTGAGTGTTTTCTATCTATATCTTATTTGATGTTGATATTATTAAATTAGATGAGGATAACCCATAGAAAGTGCTTATTTTCATTATGAATTGGTGGGCCCATGATAGCCATTATTTTATTTGCACGTGCAATAATGACTAAAGGCTAAAACTTAAAACCTCACACATAATAGCATATTTTACTTAAAGGTCAAGTTACCCTTTTCTTTGAAACATAAAATAGGAGTGTCTACATTATAATTTGATTAAACCTTGGAATTCAAAATGGACTACTATCTCAATATAAAAATACAATACAATCCAATAAAGGAATAAAACCTACATGAAATTGAGACTAACTAAAATTCTCTCATGCGTTGATTCTACCAAAAAAAAGTCATATACTTGTTGGTTGCATAATTTGCCCTACCAAAGTAATTTTAGAAATGCTTCATTATACCTGAGATTGAGGACAAAATAGCAACCCACAATTGGAGAGATCTCCATAAATGGATGATCTTCCTCTAACTGCCTCTTCTCATGTAATTTGGATTTTTCTAGGTATTTTTTAACTAGAAAGAAGGAAAGATGAACTAACATTCGCACACAACGATGACACACATGTGAAAGGAAATTGCATACAAGATAAAGGAAAGGTAAAATGACACAAAGTTCATTCTATTACATAGCGCATAGAAAAGAAAAAGGGTTGGACAATTTCAACCCAAATGGATAAGTACTCTATAACGCAAAGTTTCCAAACTGAAAAGATTTGTAACCAAATTAGCTAGGTAAGCATCATGAGAAAACTATCATAACTCAAAGTTTAATTCATAGAACAGAAAGAATATAACAAACACACACTTTTGATATATATATTTCTATTTCAAAGATGCTTTTAAATAGAATGACACAAAGTTAGATATGTTCCACTACCAAAAATGGCTACATCCTATAATTTCCTTTTCAAAGCTATCTATATCCTTCTATTAACTTTCAAAAGCCTATATATAAAAACAAGACCGTTCATTTTGAAAATAATGGTCTTTGAAAGCAACTAGTGTCAAGAAAGGATCATGGAACAGAAAAAATTTAACACTCAAAATTTACTGAACTACTACCACTAATTACGAAAATATTCCATGTATGTTAAATGAGAAAAAATAAATTGCCATTGGTGTAGGGTCTCTATTCACTTCCAACTATATTTCTACAAGAAAAAGTTGTGAAGTTCAACACACTCTTCCTCTTCCTCCAGGACAAAGGTTTCCTTGTGATATTTAGCATACTTGGTCTTTTCCTTCTACCAACTGAGCATGCTTGAGATATGATATCAACGTGTTCTACTTCAGGGCAATTTAGGTTAGGTTGTATGACAATCTTGGGTTATTTATTCAAAATTTCATCGCTTGCAGGAAACCCCATTTTTAAGAAAAAATCCTTTGGCTAATGGAAATTGAGCTAAAACAATGCCACCACCTTTCTTCGTAGTCAGACTTTAAGCTCATTTAATTTTGGCATCAAATAAAATAACTTTTTATTTGTTAAAAAATATGTTGCCACCTTAGTAAATTCACTTCATTGCACTTTTTATTTAAGATTTGTACTTTCCTAAGATTTGAAAAGATTACACCTTGAAAAATGTGTCGCACAGTGTAGTTGTAGAGTCATCGAATGGTGGGAATTAACTAGTTAGTTGGAAAAACCCAATTTCAATCACTACTTCGATCCATCGATCATTTGGAATTGATGCGATGAGTTATATTGTCAACAATCGGGGACTTGTTCAATACCTCAAACTATTGTGAAGGTTAGGCAGTTTAGGTTTTTGCTTGGCCATCTAATCAAAAGGGGTTAACATAGTTAGTGAAGTCGGGGGAACTTTCAAATGTCAATTAATTGAAAGTTAAGTGTGAGCACTCAGCAAGTAAAGTTGACCAGGTGTTTGTTGGACTAAGTATAGAAATGTGAGTACTGAGAGGGGAGGGGTGAATCAATACTTCAAAACACTTTTATCTAACTATATAACCATTTACCGAATTCATAACTTTTTCATGCATCACATAAAACATATAAAGCATAAACAATAAACATAACTCATAACACATTCATTTTGGTATCGCAAAAAACCTTGTTAGAGGATAAAAGCTATAGTGGGGATGACACCCACAAAACTTCACTACTGTAGTAAAATTTTTACTCTGTTAGAGCTACACTATTAGCTATTTATGATAGCTTACCCTGTTAAGAGTATTAACTCTGTTAAGAGTCTTAAGACCAGTTAAGTTACCTTGCTAAAAGATTTTACAATTTTAATCTAAGAATTGTTCACTGTTAAAAGATTTACAATGTAAGACCTGTTAGGATCTGCTCAGTTAAGAGACTTTAGTACAATTATGATTACAAACTTAATCAACAAAAAATATGTCTATAGTGTTGGAAGTAGATGTTGTTCTGAGAGGGGGGGGGGGGGGGGGTGAATCAGAACATAGTGATTTAAATAAAACTTTGAGACTTTTAAACCGAATTGAAATGTATAACTAATATTTATCCATAATACAATGCTATGATCATGAAATTTAAAATGCAAGATATCAGAGCAAGTGAATGCAACTCACAAAAAGAGACACGATTTATGCTGAGTGGGAAACCCTCAAAACCTTTCGGCCTTTTCATAGGGAAAAAACCACTCCATTTAAACCTGTCATTTTATTGAGCAACAACCCTTCTTTACACTTTTTCGCAGCTTCAACTCCTCTTTCTTTCACAATATTTTAGATTTTCCATATTACAAATGTACATAAATATATGTTTCAGATTTCTCACATTCATGTACACAGATAACCTTATGCATTTTACTTTCAATATCACTCAATGCTCCATACATAAGAAAAATATGAGTATGTATATGTTTCACTTTTTCTCTTCTTTGAATACACACGCATATTCCTTTATATAGGAATGTATTAAGAAATAAAATCTTTCACTATTTTGAGAATCAGGTACAACAACTGAAAATAGTTTTTTTTTAATAATAAACCCTTTGACTAGATTTTAATATTTTAAAATGAAATCAATAACTGTGTGGTAAAGAAACATTTCTCATTTTGTTCCATAAGATAATTGTAAATGAAAACTGTTCATTTTCAATGCCAGTCTAGTTCATTGCCGTGCAACATTTTCATACTTGGAAGAGGGCAAATGCAAGTCTTACAAACCAACTGAAATTGGTTACCACAAATCAAAAGTAACTGTCAACCAAAAAAATAAATACATGATTGTTGAAGATGAATAATAACCATTCCTTTCATCTTCAATGTCCATTGTCCAATGTAAAATTATATCAGAGTTGCCAAAGAAAAATGAAACCTTTTGATTTTCATTATAAAACCAAAAAATTGTATTGCATACTTGTTAAAAACAAACCGGTTCCAGTTACCTCTGTTCTTTACACCGCTCATAAAGAGAAACCTCTTTACTATGGCATTCCTCAAAAAACTCATTTTCCATTCACAATGTTTCACAACAAAAGAAACAAAAAACCCATTAGTTGTAGAAGAAAAGAAAGATCTGTATAACATAACCCAAAAAACAAATGCTTATTCTGTTTAAAATCCTCATATTACCTTCCATATGTGGTGTCTTTAAAAAATATTACTATCAAAATGTTCTTTGTGCTTTAATGCAGGCAAACATATCAAAAACCCACAATGAAAGATCACAAGCTTACTCCAAGATCTTCAACTGAAACATTCATGGTGGCAATAGGGTTTGGAGAAAAACCAAATGAAAGAAGAAAACCATCGTATCTAATTATTACCAATGCTGTCCTTAATCACATTTCAATAATATTTGAATTCCGTCAAAGGAGAAACCACGTGGGCACTTTACTGGCCAAGTAAAAAGCTCATACATAACTCATCTTAAGTCACCGCCCAGAATATGCCATTGAGATGCCAAACATATTTATCCAACTTAATATATTGATTATTAAATGTAATAATCTCACATCACATGAGCTGTCAAATATGCAATGAGTCAGTGACTTGTAAACATTATTCGTCAATAAGCCAAGTTGCATCAAGGATAATTAATCAACAAACTCCCCCATTATCCTTGAGGCAAAAAAAACATTTGTCAATATTGTCTGTATCAAATTGAATATATGATACCTGTACTCACTGAAAGCTGAATGCCTGTACCTATCAAATGTCAAACCTATACTAGTCAAACCTATCCACATAACACCATCTGAACCAACCGGATATGATATCTTAATAGCATTCTAAAAAAAATAAAAGAATAAATGTTGTCTCCCCCATTTTGCATCAAGGAGAATGGATCAAACGCTACTTTGGAAATATAATACCTGCGTGTAGGAGCTGTAACCTACAAGATAGGCTCCCCCATGTGAGATATAGTTTAGTGTAAAAGAGATTGAGAGAGAAAGCCCAACCATGTCCGGAACTTCTCAAAACTATCACGAGCCAAGGGTTTGGTAAAAATATCAACAACTTGTCTTTGAGTAGGGACATAAACCAATTGAAATTCATTATCAATGACTTTATCACAAAGAAAGTGAAGTTTAACAGTAACATGTTTAGTTCTAGAATGTAAAACAAGATTCTTACTCAACTGTACAACACTCATATTATCACACAGAATTGTGATGGGTTTTGAAACTTGAATGCCTAATTCAAACAATTGATAATCCATCCAGATTAGCTATGTAAAACATGTTGTAGCAGAAACAAATTCAAATTCACATGTGGACAAAGTGACACATTCCTTCTTTTTACTATGCCAAGCAACCAACCGCTCACTAAGAAAGAATGCAACACCACTAGTGCTCTTTTTATCCTTAGAGCCACCCCAATCCGCATCTGTGGAACCAAGCAGAGTGAAATCATCATTTTGTGGATACCATAAGACAAAATCAAGAGTTCCTTGAATGTACTTAAATATTCAATTAATTGCATTGAGATGAGATTGTTTTGGAGTAGATTGAAATTGATCTATATAAAGTTTGATCAACTGAAGGTGAGTCATCTTCTTTAACCAACTTGCAACTTGTCTCCAAAGGTGTGCTGACAGGTTTGCAATCAACCATGTTGAATTTCTTCAACATCTCCTTGGCATATTTTGTTTGAGACAAAAATAAACCATGTTTAAGTTGTGACACCTGCAAACCAAGGAAAAAGGTAAGTTCACCTAAAAATGAAATTTCAAATTTAGATTCCATAATGCTAGAGAACTACTTTGACAAATCATCATTAGTAGAACCAAAAATAATATCATCCACGTAAATTTCAATAGCTATTATATCATCTTTCACAAATTTTGTATATAGAGTACTGTCTGCACTACCATGAGTGAAACCATTAGCAATGAGATGTTGATCCAGGCTGGAATACCAAGCTCTAGGAGCTTGTTTCAGGCCATATAATGCCTTTTTAAGATGATGTACATGACCTGGTTTGTCAAAAGATTCAAAACCTTCTGGCTGTTTCATAAAGACTTCTTCTTCAAGATAACCATTTAAGAATGATGTCTTAAAATCCATTTGATAAACAATAAATTTCTTATAACTAGCATATGCAAGAAAGATTCTAATATATTCCATTCTTGCAACTAGTGCAAAAGTTTCACCGAAATCAATACCTTCCCGTTGAGCATAACCCTTACATACAAATCTGGCTTTGTTCCTTACAACCTTGCCATCTTCAATCAATTCATTTCAAAACACCCATTTTCCACCTATCACATTCTTGTCATCAAGTCCGGGAACAAGTTCCCATGTTTTATTTTTCTCAATCTGATTAATTTCATCTTGCATAGCATTCGGCCAACAAGAATCTGTAAGTGCTTCAGTTACAGTTTTTGGCTCAAAATTTGATATTAAGCAGAAATGTTCCGCAATATGAGCATGTTCATCATTTTTGGCTTTTCTTCTAGTTAAGATTTCTCCTTCTTTGTCTCCAATGACCTGAGACTCAAGATGCCTTTTTGCAATGATTCTAGAAGGAATTTTAGTCATTTGCATACCAATATTAGTTACTTTAGAAGTTGAACAATTTTCTTGTTCATTTGAATCAAGTGTTTCTAAATCAGCATTATCTAATTTTTGATCATCAGATATGTTTTCTATTTTTTTAAAAGAAACTTTTTCACTGTCTTTTTCATCATTGTTGTTTAACAAGGAGTTTTCATCAAAAACTATATTTATAGCTTCTATGATTTTATTCAACCTTTTATTATAACATTTGAAAGCTTTACTATGAGTAGAGTATCCTAAAAAGATACCTTCATCGGATCTTGAATTAAAGCTTTTTAAAGAATCATTATCATTTTTAATAAAATATTTACAACCAAAAATTTTAAAATTCTTGGCATTAGCTATTTTACCATTTCATAATTTGTGAGGAGTATAAGCATTCCTTACTCTTATTTGAGCCCTGTTTAAAATATATACAGCTGTATGAACAACGTCTTTCTAGAATTTATCAGGTAGCTTGGCTTCATTCAACATTGTCCAATCCATTTCTTTAACAGTTCTATTTTTTCTTTCCATGACACCATTTTGTTGTGGTGTGAGGGCAGTTGAATACTGCCTTTTGATGCCACATTTTTCACAATACTCAATCAATTCTTGGGAGGTGAATTCTCCACCTCTATCTGACCTTAAACATTTTAACTTTAGATCAGTTTCCCTTTCCACCATTTTTCTAAATATTTTAAAGCGTTCAACAGCTTCAGATTTGTGTTTCAAAAAAGTTACCCAAACCATTCTTGAATAATCATCTACAAATAACATGAAGTAGTTTTCTCCATTCAAGGATGAAGTTTTAGTTGGACCACATAGATCAGTATGCACAAGTTCTAGTGGTCTATTTAATAAGTATTCTTTGGTTTTGAAAGACACTCTTGTTTGTTTTCCTTTTACACACTCTTCAAAAAAATTAGCTGGTTTGCTAATTAAAGGTAAACCTCTAACCTCTTTGTTCTTTCTTATCCTAGCAAGATTGTCAAAATTTAGATGTCCCAATCTTTTATGCCATAGACAATTTTCTTCAACTTGACTAACAAGACAAGTGTTAATTAATGATGATTCTTGAACTGCAGAGTCAATCAAATTATAAAGATTTCGTCTTGTTCTTAAACCACTAGCAATAAGTTTATTATTTTCATTTTTGATTGAACATCCTTTAGCATTATAAGAGATTGAGTATCCACTATCACAAATTTGACGTACACTTAGAAGATTATGTTTCAAACCTTCTATAAAATACACATCATGAATAAGTGTATCTTTGTTTAGAATTATTGAGCCATGACCTGTGATATATGCACCTGAATTATCACCAAATCAAATGAATCCTCCATCAAAATCTCTCTCTCTCTCTCTCTCTACCATTTTTACAATCTCTATGTGTGTATGTGATTCTCTCTCTCTCTCTCTCTCTCTCTCATCCTTCTTACCTTCTCATTGTCTCTCTTCCTCTCTCAGCCCCTGCCACCTTCTCAATCTTTCTCTCACTCAAGCCTTTTTTGGATGTTACATAGTGCATGTGCACTATTCAAGTCATAAATTTGAATAGTGCTAGCATGTGCATGCTATTCAAGTCATAAATTTGAATAGTGCTAGTGTGCTTTGGAATGCATTGGAATCCACCAAGCCTAAGGCTTGGATTTTCTTTGGAGATCCAACCCAAAGGCTTGGAGAGTTCAAATAAGCCTGAGACGTGTTTTCCAACAAACATACAAAAAATTCACATTTTTTCTTGTGTGCTACTCGTCAGGTTTACTTGTGGTTCAATAATGTTAAAATCAGTCAACGTGATATTGTAGATCTCTCTGTTAGCTATCTATCCATATGATTTATTTTGAATTCTGATTATGTTAACCTTTTCATCTTTAATTTATTTTGTATGTATGTCCGATTTTTGTCAAAAACCAACGTGTAGTATTTTGGGCATAGATTTTGCCTCGTTCGCCAAATTTTGCAACAAGTTACTTTTTTAGAAACTAGACTCTATTATACACACTTTACAAAAAGAAAATTTGATTTTTGATTAGTTTTCAATGATTTCTAGGTGGAGCACACAGAAATTTCACATTTTTCGGATGTGCGCACTTCAAAAATTCATAAAAAATTATACATTCATCAAAAAATTAGTAGAAAAATCTAGGATAAATTACGTGGTGTTAGCTAACTTCTCACTAGAGCGATTAAAAAAATTATAAAAAAAAGTTAACATTTTAGGGGGAGCACACTAGACGCTATGTTATGTTTTTTCACAAAAAATAGGACCACTTTTTGTGCTCCCCCTTTTTGAGGGCCTTAATCTGCACCATTTTTAAATAAAATTAGTAGTTTTGAAACTAGATCCAGATTATTACAACTCTTGTTCTTATCGCATCTTAAAATTTTGAGTCTAACTATCTTCAATTTCTTGTTGAAGTTCAAAGTTTGCTGATTTTAGAAAAATGTGCATCTTATACCCCTTTTTGGTCCCCCATCTTTGTGCACTTACCCAACAGCTGGATACCGAAATCCAAGTCAGTGCATAAGCAACCTTAACCGGTCCTAATGCTTTTAATAAGCATATACTCAAAGTTCAAGAACTTAGGCGGTTAAGAGCAGATTTGAGGAAGCAAGAGGATAGAATAAGTGACCAAGTCATCGAGCTACAGGCAGAGTTGCTTCCCCCACCTTAAAATAATTGAGAAACATATAGTCAAAGCACAAGCTTTAGTTGCATCACCAGATATTTCTATGTTGGAGGACATTTTTGACATGCATGGACAAGTCGGTCTTGAGCACATTGCTCTCACCAAATTGAAAGAGGAATGGGAGAACCTCTCAGATTCTTTGAAGAAAACCCACCAGCACATATTTGATAAATTGTAAGTACATACTTTTGATTTTGGAATTAATCTCAAAAAGGGGGAACACATAACGTATATGCCAAAGTGTATAATTTTATGTTAAGTATACTACATATATACCGGGAGCATGCACTGAGGGGGAGTTATGCAAATTTTGAAGAGTTGTAAATTTTTATTTTTTTTGTTATGCATATATGAAGTAAGGATAGTAAAGGTTATATCAGTATATATACATTACAGATTTTGATACTAATGCCAAAGGGCTGAGATTGTTATCTCTATTGAGCATTAGATGTTGTCATTAGTATCAAAGTAGATCAGTCAGTTATCTATGCTGATCAGTCGATAAAAGGAATAACTACATGCTACACTATGGTAGTCGGTTAAACAAACAAGCCTTCATACCGAGTATTCATAAGGCAGTACCGAGAGCTAAATGGAAATAGGTTTATTTGGGTACCAGAGTAGTATATTGAGCACCTAACGTCAGTAAACACCGAGTAGACTGGACATCGAGCACCAGTGTATTCACCGAGTAGTATTGATAGTGTTTACCGAGCGATCCAAGAAATGACATAGTAATCAGTTTTGGCACATTTATCTATGTAAATGGTTACAACAGAATCATAAAACATTTTACAAAGATTGAGGATCATTTATTGTAGATGTAATCATTAAATGTGATGATGATCTCTATGTAATAGTTGGATCTAGGTTATTTTTTGTATACCGTAGATCTTAGGTTATTTTCCTAAGATGATGTAAACCTAATTAGGTCATGAAGGTTAGGTGGTGATGTAAATTGTAGCAGTATGCTATATATTTTTAATTCATGTCATTTGACATATGTATGTGAAGGACAAGAAGGAGATCTTGAAGCAAGTAGTCATCTTCAAGACATCAGGTTTCACACAAGGTTGAGTAGTAATCAGAGATATTCAGTTTATTCAGAATCAGTCAAGGCTACCGAGCAGTATAGAGGAAAGATAACTACACATTTAGGTGATATATATTTGATATTTCATAGATCTAATTCAGACAAGGGTATGTGCAAGATCATGAGGGGCCAAAAAGTGGCGATGTGAAAAATATTCGCTTTTCACTCATCCAAAAGTGCATGAAAATGCTTGTTGACTTTTGAGTAGGCCTGGGTGTCAGTACACCCGGGAAAACTTAACACCAAAGCATAGGCCTAATCGGGTACCAGATACCATATCGAGTACCTGATAAAATATTGGGTACCCAATAAAGTATCGGGTACCTGATACCATATCGGGTACCTGATAAAATATCAGGTACCTGATACCTGTGGCATAAATTCAAAACCCACGAGCCCTTTTCCTCATTTCTTTTCATGATTTTGCTTGGGAAAATGGCTTGATATATTAGATACACGATATATTTTCGGGTATCTGATTTTGGCAACAACAAATTTGACTCCCCAATGTATTCGGTAAGTAAATTTTTTGTTTATTTTGATTATTTTATTTAATTTTCATGCCAAATGTCATTTTTTTTTGTTGAAATAGGGTTTTGTATTTATATTTTTAATAATATATGAAATTAGATTGAAATTTAGATTTGTTTTTTATTTAATTAGGCATGGCTGACAACAATGAAGAAAATAACCCTCCCGCACCAAATAACGATCTCGAAAATAATCCCCCGTGTCAAAACCCTCGTTCTTCAGAAGATTTGATACAAGATAATTTGAACACAATACAAGGTTTCCAAAACACATATCAAAATATACCTACATTAGGTCCCATGCTTGCCACACTAAATACAATTTTTGAAAATATTGACACACTCACGCAACAACATAATGCTGCTCTTCATTGGCGTGATGGTATTCACGCCCAATTTGATGATGGGCTTGACCATGATGGGATTGTGGCCCTTAATATAAGTAAGGAAGATATAGCTGCCCTTTTTGTCAATCCTAAAACTAGAATATCAGTTGACCCCAAAAAGCCCAAATTATCAATAAAATGGTGCACAAATGAAGCAATGCGCACAAACTTTTGGGATCGCTGGTGGATGGTTTTTGATAAACCACCCCATAGCAATTTGGAGGTCCCATTTTATTTCATAAAAAAATTGTATGTTGAGTTTGTGCTTGGTCACCATGTTGATTATTGGAGTATGAGGCCCAACATGGGCGTAGGCGGAGGAGCTCCTCAGACTAGGCCATTTGCCCAGCGCAAAAAGGCCACTACCTTTTTCCCCCCCACTGATGTCGCACCCCCTCCTTGAGTGCAACATCCCGATATCATTATAGAGGCTGCCTCACAGACTATTAGGGCCATTCATTTACTGAGTGATTAGTTGATCACATAGACTAGGTCAGTGTTGCCTCTTGGTGTGGATGATGCTAGCGCATCGACATCTCGTCAGATTTCACATGCATGTGAGCCCCATATTTGCATTATATGCAAGAATATGTGCCTCAAACCACTTACTGATGCTGATACATATCAGTATGTTATTGATGAGGAGGATAGAGGAGACGCAGCTGCAGAGGCTGCAACACCTCATGGAGCATCTACATCTCATGAGAGTACTCAGGAGGTGTATGTAGAGCCATTGACTCCTGTTGATACGGTAAGAGTAAACATTATAAATAAATTTGTCACATGACTTATTTAATTTAAAAATAATTTATTTATTTAGATTAGTTTTAATGATTGCATGCACTTATGTATATATATTTTTTCCATTTATGTTCAGTTGATGACATAGGAGGAGGTGAGACAGGTGGATGAGTCCACACTTTCGACCATTTCATTTGGCCTTGATGACTATACGGTATATTATAAATTATGTACCCATTAATTATTTTTTATATCATTTGGTGTACATGCTTAAATCTCTATCAATTAGAGCAATAAAATTCATACATTTACTTATATACTGTCATCTTATTGTGTTCTTGTAGGCTAGAGCTGATGTCAGTGGGGGGCACAAGGGGGTTCCTTCATCAGGTGTTGACAAAGGAAAGATAGTTAATTGTTTAAGATTAATTATGCATGCATATGTATGCCACTTGTGTGTAGTAATAAATGTTTTACTTGCACTTTATTGTATAGGGTGTCGCTATTGATGATGTCCCAACAACAGTTCGACAGCGTAGGGTTACAGGCATCTCGATTCAGAGTGATAGCCCGATTGTACATAGACTTTTACATATTGTTATTTATATTTTGTAACCATGGTTGCTATGATGAAGTACATTTATATATAATTGACAATCTTTTTACTCTCATAGGTTACTCTGAGTGTGAGGGAGGGCCCACGAGAATCTTTTGTATCTTTGTTGACCCAGCCCACTATTCCAAAGGAGAGATCACCAGATGTAAGTTTTAATTTTAGTTCAATCAATTTGTAATTTTATTATGCTATCATCCTATTTTGTAGATTTATTACTCTATGTTGCACCACTATACTAATCTCATTATTGCAAATATATATTTATAGGTCACAGTTGGTATTTTTGGCATAGTCCCTTCACTACCCAGGACTTATGCTAGGACACCTGATCGTGGTAGGCGACCGAGAGACTAGGTACAGATATTTGTATTCAGTGATAATTTTAAATAAATTAGTGTTTGAATTATGAACTATATATATATATGTGTGTGTGTGTGTGTGTGTGTACAAATCATATAAAGTAAGCAATCTAACTTGGGTTTGAACTCATTTTTTATGCAGGATCAATCAGAGCCCAACACTTCTTCAAAGAGGCTACATTTTGATGATCACCCTATGGCATAGGATGTAGTTTTAGTTTTGTGGTCATTTAGAGATGCCACTTGGCACATTTTGAGATGGCATATATGCCACATTGTACACCTTAAAACATTGATTTTGTAGACATTTTGAAATGGCATGTGGCATATTTGTATATGGAGATACTTTTGATACATTTAATACTTTGTATATATAGAACATGTTCATTTATATGTTATATTTGTGTCATCTTTTGTATATACATATTTATTATTCATGTTTATGGAATTGAATGGTGAAGTTATATCTTGACTATGATTATCATTATGATTTAAATTATATCTTGTTGAAAGTTACATTTGTTTTTCTTTACTTTGGAATACCCTTTTCATGGAGCTTATTATGTTTGAGGTTTAACTTCTATAGATTTCCTATGTTCTTATGTTTCATACCATTATATATACTCACTTGAGCCACTTAGTACTACATTGTTTCAATACTATTTATATACTCACTGTGTATATAACTCATCATATTGGGGTTACTTGAGCCATGGAAGATCGTTGCCCAATCATGCTTAGTGCACCTTGGGGTCACTTGGATCGAGTGTGGTCGCGAGCGTTCCAGTGACTTCGTGGGTGAAACGAGGTTGTCACTGGCATTTACCCAGCCAACCAGAGCTGATGGAGTAGACAGTTAGATGCAATGTTAGACAGTTTGAAAGATACGTTGCAGAGCCACTTTCAATTGACCCTCACTACAAGTTTTGACATCGAATGAGATCGCCTTTTCAAATGAAAATGAAATCAAATCGCCCAAAACTGAGAGAGGTTATTATAGACCTTAGAAAGAAAATCTTGTAGCCCCTGACAATTTGTCAATACCTGTCACGAGGTCTGAGATATGAGCCACGAAAGATTGCTGCCCAATTGTGCTTAGTGCACCTTGGGGTCACTTGGGTCGAGTGTGGTCGTGAGCATTCCCGTGACTCCGTGGGTGGAATGAGGTTGTCACTAGCATTTATCATACCAACCAGAGTTGATGGAGCAGACAGTTCAATTACAGGTCAAACGGTTTGAAAGATACATTGCTGAGCCACTTTCAACTAACCCTCACTACAAGTTTTGGCATCGACTGAGATCATCTTGCCAAATGGAAACGAAGTTGAATTGCCCAAAACTGAGAGAGGTTATTGTAGACCTCAAAAACATGATCTCGTAGCACATGACAGTTTGTTGATACCTCTAACGAGGACTGAGATACGAGCCCTGGAAGATCGCTGCCCAATTGTGCTTAGTGCACCTTGGGGTCACTTGGGTCGAGCATGGTCGCGAGCGTTCCAGTGACTCTGTGGGAAGAATGGGGTTGTCATTGGCATTTACCCAGACAAATGAAGCTGATGGAGTAGATGGTTCGATGCTAGGTCGAATGGTTTGAAAGATATGCTACTGAGCCACTTTCAACTGACCCTCATTGCAAGTTTTGGCATTGACTAAGATTGCCTTGCCAAATGAAAATGAAGTAAAATCGCCCAAAACTGAGAGAGGTTATTGTAGACCTTGGAAACATGATCCTGTAGCATCTAATGGTTTGTTGATACCTCTCATGAGTTCTGAGATATGAGCCACAGAAGATTTCTGCCCAATCATACTTAGTGCACCTTGGGGTCACTTGGGTCAAGCATGGTCGCAAGTGTTCCAGTGACTCCGTGGGTGGAATGAGGTTGTCACTGGAATTTAACTGACCAACTAGAGCTGATGGAGTAGATGGTTTGATGCCAGGTTAGATGGTTTGAAAGATATGTTGTTGAGCCGCTTTCAATTGACCCTCACTACAAGTTTTGGCATTGACTGAGATCATCTTGCCAAATGCAAACGACGTTGAATTGCCCAAAATTGAGAGAGGTTATTGTAGACCTTGGAAACATGATCCTGTAGCCCCTAACAATTTTTTGATACCTCTCACAAGCTCCAAGATACGAGCCATAGAAGATCACTTCCCAATCATGCTTAGTGCACCTTGGGGTCACTTGGGTCGAGCGTGGTCGCGAGCATTTTGGTGACTCCGTGGGCAAAATGGGGTTGTCACTAGTGTTTACCCGACCAACCAGAGCTGATGGAGCAGACGATTTGATGCCAGGTCAGACGGTTTGAAAGATACGCTGCTGAGCCACTTTTAACTAACCCTCACTACAAGTTTTGGCATCGACTGAGATCGCCTTTCCAAATGCAAACGAAGTCAAATCACAAAAAAATAAGAGAGGTTATTGTAGAACTTAGAAACATGATCCTATAGCACCTAAAAATTTGTCGATACCTCTCACGAGCTCTAAGATATGAGCCTTGAAAGATCACTTCCCAATCATGCTTAGTGCACCTTGGGGTCAATTGGATCGAGCGTGGTCATGAGCGTTCCAGTGACTCCGTGGGTGGAATGAGGTTGTCACTAGCATTTACCCAGCCAAATAGAGCCAATGGAGTAGATGGTTTGATGCTAGGTTGGACGGTTTGAAAGATACGCTGCTGAGCCACTTTTAACTAACCCTCACTGCAAGTTTTGGCATCGACTGAGATCGCCTTGCCAAATGCAAACAAAGTCAAATCGCCCAAAATTGAGAGAGGTTATTGTAGACCTCAAAAACATGATCCCATAGCACCTAACGATTTGTTGATACCTCTCACGAACTCTGAGATACAAGCCCCGAAAGATCACTGCCCGATCATGCTTAGTGCACCTTGGGGTCACTTGGGTCGAGCATGGTCATGAGCGTTCCGATGACTCCGTGGGTGGAACGGGGTTGTCACTGGCATTTACCCAGCCAACTAGAGCCAATGGAGTAGATGGTTTGATGCAATGTCAGACGGTTTGAAACATACGCTGCTGAGCCGCTTTCAACTGACCCTCACTGCAAGTTTTGGCATCGACTGAGATCGCCTTGCCAAATGAAAATGATGTCAAATCACCCAAAATTGAGAGAGGTTATTGTAGACCTTAGAAACATGATCTTGTAGCACTTGATAGTTTATTGACACCTCTCATGAGCTTCGATATATGAGCCATGAAAGATCTCTACCCAATCGTGCTTAGTGCACCTTGGGGTCACTTGGGTTGAGCGTGGTCGTGAGTGTTCTCGTGACTCCGTGGGTGGAACAGGGTTGTCACTAGCATTTACCCAACCAACTGGAGTTGATGGAGTAGACGATTCAATGCTAGGTCAGACGGTTTGAAAGATATGTTGCTGAGCCACTTTCAATTGACCCTCACTACAAGTTTTGGCATCAACTAAGATCTCCTTGCCAAATGCAAACGAAGTTGAATCGCCCAAAACTGAGAGATGTTATTGTAGACCTCAGAAACATGATCCCGTAGAATTTGATGGTTTTTCAATACCTCTCATGAGCTCTGAGATATGAGCCCCAAAAGATCACTGCCCAATCGTGCTTAGTGCACCTTGGGGTCACTTGGGTCGAGCGTGGTCGCGAGCGTTCTGGTGACTCCGTGGGTCGAATGAGGTTATCACTGGCGTTTACCTGGCCAATCGAAGCTAATGGAGTAGATGGTTTGATGCCAGGTCAGACAGTTTGAAAGATACGCTACTGAGCCGCTTTCAACTGACCCTCACTGCAAGTTTTGGCATCGACTAAGATCATCTTGCCAAATGCAAATGAAGTTGAATCACCCAAAACTAAGAGAGGTTATTGTAGACCTCTGAAACAAGATCCCATAAAACTTAACGGTTTGTCGATACCTCTCACGAGGTCCTGTTAGAAAGTAAAGTCCACCAAGATAACTGAGAGAGGGGGGGGTGAATCAGTTATCAGATAATTACAACTTTTATCATCTTCAATAGCATTAAACCATATAAGCAATATAATTACCAACCATAGAAATATATTTATACACAATAACCCAATGACACAAGATATGTTGACTAGGGAACCTCTTGATCAAAGAGTAAACCCCGGTGGGAATGATGCCCACAAAAGATGCACTAATATGAATATTCCTTGTGAGAGGATGGACTTTGTTAGGAGTCTTATGAAATAAATTCAGTACATATGAATCCCTATTAGGAGATTTTGAATCCTTGTTAAAAGATTCTAACCTGGTTAAGAGTTATGGAAGACAGAAGGACCCACTGCCCAAACAGCTTCAGGATAAGATCATTGAACACACTATCCAAATAATCTTTGCATTACTCAATAGAATAATATGTTACCTCTTCTCTGACTGTGCCAAACTACACTCACTGTTACATCAAATCTCAATTTTAGATCTCTGTACTTCGCATGTCTTCCTTCACATATTAGGTTTCATACTTAGCTCTATTCTTCACTTCATGCATATAGCATCACAACTGCTACTACCATATCATAATTACACACTTTCACATCAGAACATCATGCTACCACTATACAAAAGCAAATACATTCATTCCTTTATACCACACTCAAATAATTACAAATGAGTCGACATACAATTACAAAATAAAATTTTCCACACGCTACACCAAAATTACACAAAACTGTCGGCTTCCAAATACAATAAATCTTCACTTGTGCAACCTCAAAGTCTACGCTATCATCCATGTCACTATAAATGTGTCTCCAACTTCCCTTTAACTGCACAAAACAAGATTCCATCCTGATTAGGAGATATCATCCAATTTCCACAAACCGTTACTCAAGAACACTGCCTGAACACTGCTTCTACCAAAATGATCATAACTTCCATGAATCAATGAATTACTATCTGTGCTCTTAACCATAGACATATGACATATCAAAGAGTATAACCTCAACATCACATAGCTCCAACTGCAATAAACCACATGCGCTAATCCAAACTCTGTCTACTTCTCTGCAAGTCTTCGGTAAATCATTGTGTTGACATAAAAGACAATCATAGTCATGAATGCAACAAGAACTACTACAGAATGGATGCCAAACATTTAGCATTCATTCCTAATAGGTTGAGATATGAGCCATGGAAGATTGATGCCCAATCCTGCTTAGTGCACCTTGGGGTCACTTGCATCAAGTGTGGTCGCAAGCGTTCTAGTGACTCCGTGGGTGGAACAAGGTTGTCATTGGCATTTACCCAACCAAACAGAGCTGATGGAGTAGATGGTTTGATGCAATGTTGGACGGTTTGAAATATACGCTACTGAGCCACTTTCAACTGACCCTCACTGCAAGTTTTGGCATCGACTGAGATCGCTTTGCCAAATGCAAATGAAGTTGAATCACCCAAAACCAAGAGAGGTTATTGTAGACCTCAAAAACATGATCTTGTAGCACTTGATGGTTTGTCGATACCTCTCATGAGCTCTAAGATACGAGCCATGGAAGATCACTTCCCAATCGTGCTTAGTGCACCTTGGGGTCACTTGGGTCGAGCGTGGTCGCGAGCGTTCCCATGACTCCATGGGCGGAATGGGGTTGTCATTGGCATTTACTTGGCCAACCGGAGCTGATGGAGTAGACGGTTCGATGCAATGTTGAATAGTTTGAAACATACACTGCTGAGTCACTTTCAACTAACCCTCACTGCAAGTTTTGGCATTGATTGAGATTACCTTGCCAAATGCAAATAACATCAAATCGCCCAAAACTAAGAGAGGTTATTGCAGACCCTGGAAACATGATCCCGTAGCCCCTAATGATTTGTTGATACCTCTCATGAGCTCCGAGATACAAGCCTCAGAAGATCGCTGCCTAATCATGCTTAGTGCACCTTGGGGTCACTTGGTTCGAGCGTGGTCGCGAGTGTTCCCGTGACTCTGTGGGCAGAATGGGGTTGTTATTGGCATTTACCTGGCCAACCAGAGCTGATGGTTTGATGCCAGGTTTGATGATTTGAAAGATAAGCTGCCGAGCCACTTTCAACTGACTGTTAGTGGTATGTTTGAAATTTGAACTGTGAAACTAATCATGATTAAGCTTGTGAAATTTGAACTGTGAAGCTTATTATGTTTGAGGTTTAAATTTTATAGATTGTTTGAAATGATAAAAAATAATATCCTTAAAGCATTATAAACAACAATCAAACATGTAATAATTCAAACCATGCAAATGACATAATTAAATGACACGTAAGATCCCTTCTTCGCACTATTTGCCACCCATACATGATTTTGGTCATAAGTCCTTATCAAGAGTTTTAGGACATTTAACTTTTAAATCAAATTGATTGTTACAAATTGCCATTATAGGCTTCAAAAGATCTCAATTAACCATTAAGGATCCTTTTTTCCTTCTATCTCTGATTGGATCCATGGTGACCATAGGCGTCTTCATAGGTGCTCTTGCACAAGTTACAATCCACATACAAAACCAAGTTTATTGACTCAAAATACAATCTAAGAAAGGTGAAATTAATATATTGAAATTAAGCTTAACAAACTTAGAAAACAATGCACTAAGTTAACTTATTACCTAGTCAAGTGTTCCTGAAGGGTCATCTCTTTACTTCAGGGTCTCCAATAGTGCTTCAGGATCAGCAGTACTAATAGTCCAAAGTTCTTTTGTCTTTGGTCTTCCTTGATGCTTTGAAAAATTGACATTTGTTGCTATAACAAGGTGTGAATACATGAGAATAGTTTTGTGCTTCTCATAGTCTTCAAATGCGAGAATTCCATTCTTTCTAATCATGTATGTTCGCAGCCATGTTCCCGCAACAACAACTGAACCAGTAGGATATGTGAACCCATAACCATCTATCATTGGTTGTACAAACTTCTGTTTACCTTGTACACAATGTGCTAACCAATAATCTGACCTCTCATCATTCCCCTGTGGTGCAACCAATGCAAAAACATCTCCTGCCTTCAGAAGATTTGAAAGATGGTCATAGTCAATTGAAGTGTCCATGTCATCATTTCTTATAGAGAGTGTCAAAGATAAAGGAGTTAGATACTGTGGAACCCATGTATCCACCCACTCACTTGACTCACAATGATCCCAATCATACTGAAAACACATGGGGCAAAAACAAGCCAACTCTCATGTCCAAATGGTCCATGTACTACTATTGGAGCTTCAGAATGAATGCATTTTTGAAGAGTCTTTCACTATTTGACAATCTAATCTATCTCCTATAGTTCCCTCCTCAACCAACCAAAAGAATCTACACACTGTAGAATCAAGAGTCCCCCTCCGTGATAATGCTAAAGTACACCAATCAACAATAGAATGAGCATCAAGAAGTACATCACTTGAAATCCTCAATTGCTCCTTAACTAGAGCTCTCTTCACACACGCACCTGCTCCGTCATGCTGCCCTTTCCCATGCCCTGACTAAAAAAAACTCCAAATATGAGGTACACCTCTCTCCACATGCATTCTACACAACCAATAAAACATTCTAGCATTCTTAAATTGACCGGTGCAATTATCTGACCAAATGAGATGCCTATCCATAGCAATACCATTTTCCTGCAAGAAATCAAAATAGTTTTGGAAACAATGTTGAACAAACTCATGAGAGTGAGACCTGTCGTCGCTCATATAAAAATGGTACTCTCTAATTATCTTTTGCTCATCTTTTGTGCTATCAGGGGAATGTCTATATGTGATGTGTACAAAAATAGCAACCTAAATGGAATTGTAATATTGAGCTTGAGTCTCATTTTGGGGCTGCAATGTATAGTTCTCCGCAAAGTCTACAACAGATATAATAGTTCCAATGGGGAAAGTGTCCTTACATGTCCTGAATTGTTGATCCAACCATTGAGACCTGTGACTATGCCTTGCATACTTGTAAAAAAGATTTGTCTTGAAATCTGAGATAAAATCAGCAACATTTTATTCTTTTGCAACTAACATGTAGAGCCTTCACCTCCACTCTTCAATGTATATTTCACCATTTCATATACCTTTTTTTGGACAAGTGTCTTTCCAAAATTATGTTCCAAACCCTCATGAAAACATGTTCTAAACTTGTACAAGCCACCACATTCTGAGCACTTGGCATTTAAGCAATCTTTTTTATAAAATAAACAACCATCATCTCTATGACATAAAAATTGATCTAGCAAGTCTCTTGATGATTTGGGAAGACCACTTGCACCACAATCCTCTAGCATTTAATTAGTATGCAAAGTAGAATGAATGGACCGTAATAATTCATGATGCATTGAAAACTCAACATGATATTTGCAACAACATGTATTCCGAATCTTAAGGGGTACACAATAAAATGGCTTCACGGATTCAAAAGACCTTTGTGATATTTTCAATGTTGGATGTGTCTCACAAAATTTTTTATACAACATTGTTTGACTTACCTCCACATAATGTTTAGGATGTGGAATGTGGTCTCGATTGCCAACTCTCAACTTCAAGACATCCTTCACATTTGGTGACACTCTTGAGTTAGAATCCCAAAATTGTTGAATTTCATCCTTGACAACATTTGTTAGCTTCTTATTGAAATGTGGAAGTCTCCCACCATAAGCCCATGTATCAATTTGAAGCGGATCATCAAGTCTTTCTCTTCTGCAAGTGCTCTACCCAAAGTTTTATGGTCTATATTGAAGTCAACACAAGTTTGTCTCATCAAACGAGCCTTTCTCAACTGATGACTTACTAAGGAGGTTGTAATAATCCTCTGAGCAACTCTCTTGTCTTTTTCTCTACTAGTCTTCCCAATGCTATTGAGAGCATTGAAAAGATTCTTCACAACAATGGCATTTCTCTCCATTTTCTTGTTCACACGAATCTTTAATTTCACAAGCATAGGTCTCATCTTTTGCATCTTTAACAACTGCACAAAAATTTGACATTGCTCAACCAATGTCTTGTTTCCAAAAATTGATCATAAAGTCTTGAAGCCCGCAACCTAACATTTCTATGTGACCTCTTTCCTTCCCAATTATTCATAATGTTCTCCTCAATTTCAATTAACCATTTAGGTCTTCCTGAAAGCCCTGAATTTGAAGTTTGATTATCTTTATTGCAAGGGACTTCATTTCGCATATAATTTGGAGATGTGTAACGTTCATGTGGTTCTTGTGCAACATTTTCATTCCTCAAGTCTACATTTTCAATCTCCATTTGTACATTTTCAAATTCAACATCCTCTTCACTTACAACTACATTTACGGGGTCACCTTGATTAATGTTTAACATACCTTCTCTCCTTCTTCGGTGATTTTCCTTATCTTTTTCCCTCATGCTTGAATTTCTTCATCCGTCAGCTTCCTCTTGTGTTTAGCCTGTCGACGACTGCTGCTTCCCATGGTGAGACCACAAGTCGACAAAAATCAAACAATGGGCCCCAAATCACATTTTTTTTCTGCAACGCATGAAAAAAGTATAAAATCCCATGCTTGTCTGGTCTGTGGGGATAGGGAATATTTTGGTGAAATATTACCTGTCCAAAATCGGGTATCCGATTCCATATCGGGTACCCGATATTCCTAGGGAGATGAAAAAAGGGCATGAGCAAATGAAAAAAATTGAACTTTTTACATATAAAATGTGGTATATAAGGTATAAAATGTATATTATATATATATTAATGTATATAAAATATATATATATATATATATATATATATATATATATATATATATATATATATATATATATATATATATATATATATATATATATATGTATATGTATATGTATATATATATATATAGGTATATATATATATATGTATATATATATATATATATATAAGAGGGGCATATGATATATATAATGTATATTATATATATACTCATGTATTATAATATACTAATGTATTATATGTACTAATGTATTATATACTAATGTATATACTATATAATATCTTATATATATACTAATGTGTATATATATATATATATATATATATATATATATATATATATATATATATATATATATATATATATATATATATATATAATACATATACTAATGTATACTAATATATTATATATAATATTACCTTTTAGCTATTATTTTTTTCTCATTTTTCCTGTATGATGCTTTTGTATATGAATTGTGGATATTCTCTGTGAAACTATTTGAGGAAGATACAGTAGCTGATCTGCGTCCTTTGGATCAAAAAGATGATCTGTAAAACTTAACCTAAAAATTTAGTTCTGCTAACAAAAATGTCTAATCATGTAGCAAGGTACAGAAGCTCGAGAAAGGTGTAAAAAATTAATATGCAAATATTTTTGTCCGTAACAGTATTTTCTGCATTTATTATGATATTGATCCGATTTGATGCACCTTTTCTATTTGATCGATCCCTTCCCTTTCATTTCACTTGGTTTTCTCATTTTGCACATCATAGGCTAGGATTTGACAGTGGATATGACCTTGGTACTACCGACGTTAATGATAAATTTTACCTTTTAGCTATTATTTTTTTGTCATTTTTCTTGTATGATGCTTTTGTATATGAATTGTGGATATTCTATGGGAAACTTTTCATTTTTTACTGTAGGATGCCTTTGTATAAAAATTTTGGAGAATCTCTTGCAGAAATATGGAAATTATAATCTTCCTCCTAGAGCATACATTAATGAAGTTCTTCATGCCTTAGTAGAGGAAGCTGGCATTTCAATGCTCGAGTGTGTTCGAAGGGGTCATGGGGACTCCCCAGGGATCCTAGTATGCCTTATCACATGTTAGGACCCCTAGGAAGTCCCCATGACCCCTTTTGACACATTTGAATGCTCAAGTGTGTCTTAAGGGGTCCTAGGATGCCTTCAGACAAACTTGAGCATTCAAATGTGTCAAAAGGGGTCATGGGGACTTCCTAGGGGTCCTAACATGTGATAAGACATACTAGGACCCCTAGGGAGTCCCCATGACCCCTTTTGACACATTTGAATTCTCAAGTGTGTCCGAAGGGGTCCTAGGACCCCTTAAGACACACTTGAGTATTCAAATGTGTCAAAAGGGGTCATGGGGACTTCCTAGGGGTCCTAACACGTGATAAGGCATACTAGGACCCCTGGGGAGTCCCCATGACCCCTTCAGACACACTTGAAAGTTGAAATGTGTCAACAGGGGTCATGGGGACTCCCTAGGGGTCCTAGTATGCCTTATCACATGTTAGGAACCCTAGGAAGTCCTCATGACCCCTTTTGACACATTAGAATGCTCAAGTGTATCTTAAGGGGTCCTAGGACCCCTTCGGACATAGTTGAGCATTCAAATGTGTCAAAAGGGGTCATGGGGAATTCCTAGGGGTCCTAACGCATGATCAGGCATACTAGGACCCCTAGGGAGTCCCCATGACCCCTTCAGACACACTTGAGCATTGAAATGTGTCAAAAGGGGTCATGGGGACTCCCTATGGGGTCCTAGTATGCCTTATCACATGTTAGGACCCCTAGGAAGTCCCCATGACCCCTTTTGACACATTTGAATGCTCAAGTGTGTCTTAAGGGGTCTTGGTATCTCTTATCACATGTTAGGACCCCTAGGAAGTCCCCATGAACCCTTTTGACACATTTGAACACTCAAGTGTGTCTTAAGGGGTCCTAGGACCCCTTAAGACACATTTGAGCATTCAAATGTGTCAAAAGGGGTCATGGGGACTTCCTAGGGGTCCTAATGCATGATAAGGCATACTAGAACCCGTGGGAGTCCCCATGACCCCTTCGGACACAATTGAGCATTGAAATGTGTCAAAAGGGGTCATGGGGACTCCCCAGGGGTCCTAGTATATCAACAGGCTCAATCGTGAGCCCATAGGATTGGCCAAGAGAAAAATGTGATTGTATATCAACTGATTACAAAATGTTTAGTGAGGAGAAAATATTGCAATGATCAAGAAGAAAATTGGCTATGGAAAATGTAGTTATTACTCAATGGTGCAAGGAATATTCTTGATGAACATGGGATTGCAGTTACATCTATTCAATATACAAAGGAAGATATAGAAAATCTTCTTAATAGAGAGATTTTAAAGTGAGAGAAAAGGACATTTAAGAAGAAAATGGTTATTTTGGTGCCATCCAAGGTATACCAATTACTCAGGATGAAGAGTAAAAGCCCACAATTAATGGGAAAGAGTGGGAACATATTCTTGGACTCATGATAGAAGTTACAGATAAGGAGGAAGAGCTAGGAAAGGGAAAGTGACAAAGGAAAGAAGTAAGATATGCGTGTGAGCCTATATTAGATGATGATGATGAGTACTCCCATCTACTAGTAGCTCAAGTAGTGACAAAAGCTCTTCAGTGCACATGTACACTATCACAAAAATTCCAGGTAGAGAAGTAACAAGTGTTGTGGAATTATCCACAGAGCAATGTGAAATGAAGCCTCAAATTGGTTCATTAGCAGGCAAAGAATTTGGTCATGCACTTCATTCTAGCACCACAAATATTTCTATTGGAAATGCCTATTTGTCAATGGCCTTGCATTTACGGGACTTGGGAAACTAGGTTACTCATGTTGGGCAATATCCCTCAAATGTAAGTTCATTGCCACCTTTGGCAAGGTAGTCTCACTCCTCATTTTACAACAAAGGGCAGCCATCTATGGTCCAAGGTTTTAATTCAACTGAAAAATGGAGAGCTTCTCAAGGTACTAATCTCTTTCATAGAGAAGTTCCCAATTCATCTCAAGGTTCTCGTTTAGGTGACCAACTCCTTCGAGGTCCACAAATAGACCCATTGATTTCCCAAATTGGTAAAAGGGTAGATGCAATTTTTGAAAGAGTATCCCAATTGAAGAGAAATGGAAATTCCAGTGAGCATAAAGAATTTCCAGTTAGCAGGCAAAGAATTTGGTCATGCACTTCATTCTAGCACCACAAATATTTCTATTAGAAATGCCTATTCGTCAATGGCCTTGCATTTAAGGGACTTGGGAAACCGGGTTACTCATGTTGGGAAATATCCCTCAAATGTAAGTTCATTGCCACCTTTGGCAAGGCAGTCTCACTCTTAATTTTACAACAAAGGGCAGCCATCTATGGTCCAAGGTTTTAATTCAGTTGACAAATGGAGAGCTTCTCAAGTATTGATCTCTTTCATAGAGAAGTTCCTGATTCATCTCAAGGTTCTCATTTAGGTGACCAACTCCTTCGAGGTCCACAAATAGACCCATTGATTTCCCAAATTGGTAAAAGGGTAGATGCAATTTTTGAAAGAGTATCCCAATTGAAGAGAAATGGAAATTTTAGTGAGCATAAAGTTATTGCAGATCTAATGGGTGTTATCTTCTCCACTGACAAATATAACTGCATTTCCAGAGACTTGAGTTTAAATGGAGACTGTTTGTTCCCAAACATGCCCCAGTCGAGCAGATGAACTAGATGTTGCTTGAGTAAAGAAGATAGTGGTTTATTAAAGCATCTGCATTATCCCACTTGCTATCAGTTACTACTTTTTGAGTGGCTTGCTAGCTGCTTCTGTGCAGGATTCCTATAATAAATAATGTCCTCATGCAAGTACATGCCAATTTTTGTAAACATTTTCAGTTCTAAAGTGTTAGTGAGAAATATCAAAGAAAAGGTTCTTGCATGTGTTATTTAGACACATATTAATAAATTAGGAAACCAATTTTCTCCCATTACATGGCATAAATGCCTAGATTCACTTTGTCGGTATCAATAGGTAGCAAGATGAGGGAAGAAATATATTTGTGAAGAGGAAGTACAAATATTACTGTCCAAAACCATTTGGAGAGTAATATTCTTCTCCTAATTGTAATAAGAAACTCAAAATGCAAAAGACACCAAATAGTTGTGGTATTTATTTCCTATGACCTATGTTAATTTCAGTTCAATTCCTAAGGATGATATTCTCAATGTGTAAAAATAAACTAATGTGTTATTTTAAAATGGTTTTGACTGAAATTTATGAACATATGTCAAATATCCATTTTCTCCAAA
Organism: Chamaecyparis obtusa; assembly: GCA_027943335.1. Classification (NCBI taxonomy): domain Eukaryota; kingdom Viridiplantae; phylum Streptophyta; class Pinopsida; order Cupressales; family Cupressaceae; genus Chamaecyparis; species Chamaecyparis obtusa. The sequence continues at coordinate 370,970 of BSBK01003650.1, forward strand.
ATTTGAAATAGAACCAGTGGCAATATAATCAAATTTGTGAATTTCACATCCAATCATTGGATGTTAATCAAAATTACAGC